>OX328123.1:49890228-50270228 GCA_946811695.1 Gonocerus acuteangulatus | reverse complement strand
TATTTATTTATGTTTTTATTTTCTGTTTAGAAATGGTGTTATTAAAATCTCAAAATAATGATGATTTTGATTATGATTCAAAATCACTATATTAATTTTAATTCAATTAGCAGCGGGCATTAAAATTTAATTTACCTTTGGGACGGGTTTTCTCCAGTTTTAGCACCCTTTTGTAATTAGGATAGGGTTGATGCCTTTCGTTCTACACCTTTAGCGGGAATCAAACCCACGATCAAGGCACGCAGTGCTCGCGGCCTTAACTTCCAATATTTACTGATTTTCATAAAACTACTTTCCGATTACTACTGAATGTCAAATAGCTTATTTCGTTGAATGAAACAATAATTCAATTTTCACAACGCATTTAAATTCGTACCATAATGATTTAGTATCGTCGAAAATATGAGTAGTACGAAAAGTACTACTCATGTGGCATATTAATTAAACTGGTCATTTGTATACAATAACTGTCTTTTTGTGAGTAATGAATTAATCTAATTGTATGTCATGGGTTGGGAGCATTTCTGGGGGGGGCTGGGGAGGTGAAACTAGGCCAAAAATGTAGTTAAATCAGCCAACCACAAGTTTTTATCTGCTTTTATTCCAAACAAATGTCGCTCTAAAGGTAATTTTTTATAACAATTTTGTTTTTATTTTTTTTTTTTTTGTAGAAAATCCCAAGATTTCTCTACTTTTACACATAATTTTTTAACATTAAATTACCTTTTTTTAAATTAGCATTAAATTTTCTTTAAGGCGAATTCTCATAATTTTGCCAGCCCATTTTTGACTTTATTTAGATAAGCTCACAATAAACATGATTATAGTTATTTTATCTGTTGTTTTTCCTCTGAATTTCCAATTACATTATGAAATTGAGAGATGATCTCAATTCTGATAATATCGTTTGAAAGGTAATTCAAGTTTACAAGACCTGTGTGATTCAGGAAATTGCAGATTTTTTTTTGGAAGAGTAGTGATTCTCAAAAATATGTCACAAACATGACCTTTTTATGAAATGGTATTGTGGTTTGATAAAGAAAAATGTGACCATTGACCTTCAAGACAATTTAATGCTGTTTTTACAAAAAAACACGGCCGAAATAACCTTTAGAACGGCATACGTGTAGGACAAAAACAGAGAGAAACGTGAGGTTGGCAGTGTTTAACTAATTTTTTTTTACCTTCATGAGTATTGTCATCTATTTGCGATACGTCCTGTATGTTTATTAACTATTGCTCGTTTATGAGAAAGCTTTCCATTCGTAGGAAAGTTCTTCTCCGTATCCTTGGTCGACTTTACGAGTATTAGGTTACATATTTCTTCGATGAAGACGCTGGATCATCTAGTGTCAGGGCATTAAGTTATAAAGAACTGAAGTGCATCAGTCATTGTCTAAATGACCGAAAGACCATTTAGAAAAAGCCTTACACTAAAAAATAAAAAATAAAATAGAAAAAGGTTTAAATATAGAGAGAAGCAGTTGCGTGGAGGAGTGAGTAGCGTGGTGGCTAAACATCATTTATCCAAATATTTCATAGCCTTGTGCAATAGAATGAGTTTGGATATAATAGTTTCCTGGCGATATATATCCACTTCCAAGCAACCTTTGAATCTCGCCGGCGAGTCGTGAAATATGATGATTAGAAGGAGGCCCAGTATCATTTTTATTAATGCTCCTTCTAGCCCAGAGTTGCTGGATCTTCCCACAATAATAAAAATGTTTTATCTTTCCCGGAGCAAGAAAGGCGATAGCTTAAGATATATTCAGGTTTGTATTATCTCTGCTAGGCTTTTACAAAGTAAAGGGAACTGATGATCTCGCAAGTGCAAATCATATGTATATGATTATATTTATGCTATGTATTTTATGTGTCAGAAGGTCAAATTTCGTTAAATACACTTTATTCTCAGGGCCTGAGGTGGCTCTGCCTGCGGAAGGATCTCTAAGGTTGAGGCTTTTATTAGTATTTTAAGTTCTCCTGAAGAAGCTTCAAAGGGACGTGAAACTTGTAGAGCACACTAAAAGATTATTAAAGAATAATGTTTACTTTTTTTATTATTTTTTTTTAATTTATTTTACTTTTTTTATTATTTTTTATATAGCACACCTAAATACTATGCATTTAATGAAATTTGACCTTCTGCCACATAAAATAAATTGTGAAATCTAGGATCACAATCTTATAAGATGTAATTTTGTAATAAGAAAAAGGGGGTTGTTTGAAAAAAAAAATAGCAATAATAATAATTGTGGCGGAGACCTGGTGATTTGGTTTTCCTATTTGAAAATATGTATATTATGTATATTTAACTAATTTAAGGAAATAATTATTGAGTATGAAAATAATTGAGTATGATATAAAACTTAAACCGTCACGTATCATGAATCGCAAAATATACATTGATAATTCTTGGCAGACATCTTAGAGCAGCATAATGTCATAGCGTGACAGGTTCTGGTGTGGTTGAGGGAGAAAGGAAATATGCGTTGTTTTAAGAAACCAGACTTTTACGAATACTATAAACCTTTTTATGTGTTGGCAACAGAAAAGCTTTCAGGCTCAGGTGCATGTTCAATAGTTATTTTTACAAGCTAGCATTGTTCAATCGAGAAACTGAAGAAAGAACAGTGATTTTTGGGGAATATACAAGCTTTTTGTGACCATTCCAGATAATGTCCTGAATTTTTGGAGTTCCAAATGAAATGAGTAGTTCATTACTAAAGGGCGCGTCCATTACTGTAAAGTGTGATTCTTATTATACTCTCTCCGATAACGCTGGTCGATTTATCCTAAGTTCACTTTTTTTTAGATTCCGAGTTAACTAATTCCAAAAAGCAGTGCCATTTATATTCACCGGGCCGAACCTTAACGGTGAGGAGGTAACGGTAAGAAGTGACTACTTTCCAAAATGTGGGACCAAAACGTCTTCTACATGAAACTGAATGTCTCCTAAGTATTGACCAGCCGCACACCTAAGGGACTAGCACCACCCCGAGATGGCTGTAATATATTCTCCCGTAGTTCTGACATGCAAACACAGCAGACAGTTGTATTAACACCTCTCTCTCCCTCACACACCCTCTGCGGTCTTTCAGATCCCACACCGTGCGTCACATTTGAATAACTTTATTAACGAGCCAGCATAGGGCAAGACGCGCCTAGAGTCGTCATTCCCTCTGTCAGGCGATGATTCTTGTTCTTTTTGGACGAGGATTCTGTCTGGAAAAAATGTGATGATTACTCTCTCAGTACAGGCGAGAGTCTGCCTGAGCTGAGACAATCTTAACAAGGCTTGTATCTTCCCGAGACGAACAGGATTTTAATAAAATGCTCTTTCAGTCCTTCAAAGGCGTATGTATATAAATGAATGTTTCTCAAGTGGAACCAACCCATTCATTTCAACATTCGAACATGGGACTATGGTAACTTATGAATCACTGAAGGCATTGGAAATGTTCCTCCCTCGTGTGAACACTGAACTAAGTTTTAATCTTCATAGTCATTGAATCAGCTAATGATCGTTCTCAATCTAAAGTTATGAAGTCCTATCTGAATTAAAACTAACTTAATAAACACAACTTAACCTCTCCATCCTCTTCACACACTTGCTGAAAAGGCTTCTTTATTGTCTCTTGAAGTGGCCTAGAGACCAACTGTAATAAATAATGCATTACTAATTGCTTAGGGAGTGTCAGCAATGGCTGCCTTCTCCCTTCTGTTCTTCGTTGTCCAATAGTTATTATGTATCTACCTATTTACTTATTGTATTATATGTCATAGGTATACAGATTGTAAATATTCAATAAAAAAAAAAAATATCATCAATAAAAAAAAAAAAAAAAAAAAAAAAAAAATTGTCTCTTGATTCTCTTCAAATGAAATATCAAACGGTTCTGTTTTATATTATTGTAACGTACAATTTAGGAAGGTACCAAAGAGATGAAAAGGATTGCAAATCTATAAATAAAAAATATAGAGCAATTCAAGTCATGGGGTGCTGAGAACACCCCACATCCCTACTTAAAGAATAATGGAAAAACACTCTAGTCATTGCACTGTTAAATGGTAGTTATGCTTTGAATGAGTGACAAGCAGACGAAATAATACGAACAAAAAAGGTCCCTGAAATATTGGCTAAAAAGATCATAAACAAAGGTCAATTTCAATAGAAGTGGGCTAAATATTTTTACCACTGTCATAATGAAATAAATAATTAAAGAAATAAGTTGGTGCAATCAACAGGCTCAAATAAAAAAAAATGGAAAGAATCCTAATATCCGATTTGATGCACGAAGGCTTTGTCTTAAATTTATTGTGGACAATAGACAAGTATATTCATAAATGAACGTCTAAATATTCAATAATGCCATTATTATATGAAAGGATGTCACAAAGACATGAAGGTTTGTAATATTGGAGTTTAAAACATAGAAAGTATCAATCATGTATTTAGTGTTTTTAACGACATTATCTGCGAATCGCTGCAAATTAAAAAATTCAGGCGAATAACTGCACGTAAAAAATACTGACAATACTTTTGATTGCCTGATATTATAAAAGGAAATCGTTTTCAAGTTTGTTTATTTTTTTTTTGGGGGGGGGGTAACTCATTTATTATCAACTGACATAGCCTAGGGGTATAAGCAGTGATTTGTGTAAAATGGGAACCATTTCGGCATAGATATATTAACAAAAAGCAACGTACTTTATAAGAATTTAAAAATTACTTCCGCTCTAAAGAAAATGAATTTGCATTAATTCTGCAATGCATAATTAATTCGTAAAATTTAAATACGCCTACAATTTAAATACTGCTGCAGTGAGGTGTTTCTTCAGACTTTCTTTTGGCTTATGAATTCATAAAGTTGATTTGACTTAGGATTTATCTAAAACGAACTGTTATTAGCTTAAATAAAAACTAACACTTTCGAAACTGCAAGTACCGAATTCTCCGACTGAGGTGGTCATATCAAACTCCACGCATAGGAATATATCGTAGAGAATGTATTAGCCTTTCGAATGATCACTTCTGACGATTTCGTTGTTTTCGAGCTAGTTTAGGAAATTCTAAAATGTTTTTACTTTTTTGATAATATGAGGCGTCGAATTTCAAAACAAGATTGTACAACTCGATTTCAGGGGAAACAAAAATCGTCTAAGCTAGTATAATTTCTTTAGGAATTAATATTTACGAGGTCACACTAACATTCATTTCCTTTTTTTTATGAGATTTAACGAATTTCCAAAAATAAAAGTTTGCTGTGTAAAAAAAGATACGTTTTTAGGGAAAAAAACTATTTTTATGAAAAATTGGATGTAACCCACTTTTTAAAAAAATATTTTCTGCGTTGCAAGCATAAACGAAATTCATATATATATATATATATATATATATATATATATATATATATATATATATATATATAAGCTTTGCTGAATAACGCGAAAAATGTTTTAAGCGTTCTAAAGAAAAATCTAGCTTTCTCCACAATCCTTGAAAAATATTAACGATAACGCCAACAATGTGATTTCTTTCAAAAATCAAAATACAAAAGTGTACCTAGACGTCTATTAATGCGAAACCGCCACGCTAGTATTTTTTTCGTGCTAATTACTGTGGATCATTAAAAATAATTTTTAGGTCAATTAAGATAGTTTGTTGTAGTTATATCATTATTTGTTATTTCATCTGACGAGTTGGAAGGCTCCGTTTGGCTTCTTTTTATAGGATTCCTATTACATATATTTTGTAACTAACAGAAAGACCATTTTTTACCGCAGTACATAAGGTGAAATGTTGTAATTTCTCCTCAGCACTGCCGGATAGAGTCTTCGAGTTGACCTCCATGAAGGAGTTTTTATCCCTATAGGCATGAACGAAAAACGCTGAAATGTGCCAATCAGAAATTCCTTTGTGCAAACAATGATTTACGTTGTACGATCATTTTTCGTATATTTAATAAGACCGAATATATTTAGAAATCATTCGTGAACACAGCGGGGAGTCATTTGCATCTCATTGATACATGTAGCATGCCTCGAATGTGCGTAACGCGCTGTTCAGATCGTTAGATAAGTTATGAACTCCAGTAGATAAGAGGCCGAACAAGAACAGGAACGCCGCCATAAATTTGTCCGAGCGAAAGGATATCTCTGGAAGCAGAAAAAGAACAACCATATTCTTGAAGGCGATAGACCTAACTACCAGTGTACGTCGTCCTTTATACGAATGGCGTCCGAACAGCTCTCCAACACCTACGCGCATTATTTAATATAGCCCGATGGGAAAAATTAGAGCTCCGAATGGAGTATATTCAGATTGAGCCTCTTGGATGAGTTGAATTGTCCAGCAATATATCACTCGGTTATTGGTAGATGACAAGGTCAATCGTGATGCATTTTCATATTCTCAGCTGTTACTTCTCCATATGAGCACTATATTTCAATGTTATAGTCTTCTTGTACAATCAGTGAGACATTTATTTTATTTCTCTGCATTAATGACCACAAACACCAACTTGACCACGAAATATAACTTATCACAATGCATATGAGCATTCATTCCTAGCTTTCTTTTATCGTAATCATTTTGAAGGCATAAACTGCAGAGCCATCCTCATTTAACTTTATAGCATTGGATAATTCTATAGATTTTTAGGTTCCAAAAATTTATATTTTATTATTTGAAAACAATATTTCGGTTTAACGATTTTAAACCAACAACATTAAATTTGCAATACCTGTAACCCACTGTGTCTTACACACCTATTAATATCACAGTACAAAACACAGTACATTCGAAACTAACACAACATAATTAGTGATAGTTTTTGCATGACAAAAGCCAGATAGTTGAAAGGGATTAGAGAAAAAATATATATGTAGTTTTATAACCAAATAGCGAAAAAAACTAAAATAAATAAATACTATCAGAGTCTAAAAATTATCACATTTTAAATGATTCATCTCATTTTTTTATTCGTCATAACAGAATAGAACAACATTTATCTACTATATATTTGTCACATACCACTCACTTACTCACTGACCTATCATCCCCCAACCCTAAACACTCGACAGAACAATTTGAAATTTTGCATGGACACTCCCTATAGAACGTATAGAAAGTAGAACGTAGACACTCGCTAAGAAAGGATTTTTTGATATTCGAATTTTTAAGTATTTTTAGAGAGGGTTAAAGTTTTAGTTTGTTAGAGCAAGCAAGCCTAGGCAGCATGCTAGGACGATAACAGAACAGCTGTTACCTCACTGTATCTATTTCATAGTATTATTTTGAATTGAGGTTAATTTCAACTATGATGGCAAACCTCGAATTACAAGAATTAAACGGTGATTTTGTCTTTCATAGAGTTTACGCCCTGGTGATGGCCCATCAGGGGTAATAATATCCCGAACCAATTGACAAAAAAATTTGAAATTTTGCAGGGACAATCCGTTTAGAATGTAAACACTCGCTAAGAAAGGTTTTTTTGATATTCAAATGTTTAAGTACTTTTAGGGGGGTTTGAATTATTAAGAAGTTTCTCATCGGCTCAAAAATGGTCCTATTTTTATAAAATTTGGTACATCGTTCTTCTCGTTTAAAAGGTCAAGGTCATTAACCAGCTGAATCCATTTACTGGAACATGGTTTTTGGAGCAAAATCTGCACGAAAAATTCGGAACGCTTACATTTTCGAGTCCATACGCTTGCAGGTACTCATAATATAGGTTTCTTAACGTAGGAAAACGAATGAAACCATTTTTAAAGCGATTTCTGTAACCGTTTACGTGAAAAATTGATAGAAATACTTTTCCAAACCAATTTTCTGTTCGGGTATTCAGAAACGATGATTGGTTCACTTGAACCTTGTGCCAGGTATTTGACATTCATCTAATCTAAGTTAGATAACTTTGGTATGGTTTAGGGGTAAGAAGTATATGGAAAAAAAATTGTATTAATTGGGACACAAAGTTTTCGGATCTTAGTATATTTTCTAAAATATTTCGAAAACGGTTGGGAAATCGTAGTAAGTAGAGTAAATTATGTAGCGTTCATTTTGATCATACATTTTTTATCGCGATATAAAAACTACTTATCGGCCGTGGTGAAGCACGGGTAGTCAGCTTGTTGTTTTATATTTCCTTGGGCAAATTAAAAATATTACGTAATAAATTCATTAGGGTTTTACCGTGGAGATGGGGTTCGAGTCCCGCCTGCATCGGGGATTTTTCTCATTTCATCATTTATATATATATATATATATATATATATATATATATATATATATATATATATATATATATTCATTACACATCCTTTGTGCAAAAAATTATAAATGCAATTATTCCACACTCAAATGTAAACAAGAACTGACCATAATATCATGAAAGGAATTTTTTTTTTTTTTTTGTATTTTCCATTTTTTTTTCTATTTAAATTCTGCTTTAACTTTCAACTTATGTGCCTAAATCGCCATATTCTCGATCAGCAATAAGCCTGTCGACAATTTACAGGTGGAATTTTCTTTTATTTAAATTTTAACGTCCACTTATACATTTGGATATTTAGGGCTGGGCTTTTGCGCCATAGAAATCTGTGTTATGTAGGAGTGGACGTTTTATTTAAATAACATAAAAACGTCACATTTGAATTGCTGACTAGCTTTTGGCTTATCGCAAATATGATGATGTAGGTAATTTTCACTTATTACAAAAGTTGGAATTGTTACCACCATTTTCTAACCAGGATAGGGCTGATTTTCATTTTCTTTTTTTTTTTTAATGAAAAACCGTCACCCCCAGAGGGAACAGAACCCAAGACCTCAGGATTAAATGCTCTGCTTCGTTGGTAAAGGATTTCTTGCTAAAAAAAAATAATTTATTGTCTATTTATATTCAACATAAAAGAAATCTATAACCGAGATGAATATAATTAATTTCATGACGATACCTTGCAGATAATTGATTTCCGATGTTCCAGCTCCTAAAAGACTTGATTTCTCTTACAAAATGCAGCATATATTAACATTAATATATGTTATTATATCCTTAAGGTCGAAGACCATCGCAATCAACTTGTGTTAATAAAAAATTAAATCGGACTTCCAATTAATTCAACTTCTCTGGAATTTCAAGTGTGTTCTTTAGTATCAGAATATTTCTTTATGTTAATTTCAATATTATGATGTAATAGCTAACACAAAAAGTATCGCGATACATTGTTTGGGGATATGGATATAAAAACAACACTTGTGTATCAAAATAAAGTAGTAAAAGAAGGAAATTGTTATGTTTTCTTTAAGTAATTTTAAATAATTAATTATTTTTCCTCTTTATCTTCCAGGGAGTATAGGGGAAGGTGTTGTACCTTTGACCACTTTGCAAAATTTAATTTTTCTTAGCTGGAATATTAAGGCTAAATTCATTTTTTCAATTTCATTGTAATTAGTATTCCATTGTTTATCATATTTTGTTGTGCCCAAATTAATACTGGGTTCGCCCAACAATGCTTATCTTTAAGTCTGATACTCTATAATAAGATTGTTTTTCAATCCCAAATTAGCTAAAATATAAAATAAGGTTTTATTTATTTTTTTTTTAATAATTTATTTTAAAAAATGGCCATGGATTTTGAACTATTCAACTACTTAATAATACTTTTTCTTAGATACACTACAATTATGAAGCTCACCATAAAATAAATAAATAGATACACTACATGCTTCACGACACATGACCCTTTTTCTCTGTATACTTACAAGAGAATTTGAGTATAAACATAGTTTCGCCTTCCAATGAGCTAATTTTAATCGATAAAATCCGATTTAAAAATAAAGCTTCTGTTATTAAAGATAATTAAATGATAAAAAATAAAACACTACTGACATAAATATTACTAAATTTTATTTATCGTATTAAAAAAAAAAATCTGATTCGCAGGAACTATGTCATCTTAGCGCTTTCCGTTTATATTCTTAGTCCTATTAGTATAGGAATAGAAACCGACAGTATCCAGAAATTACTCCGTCCTTCTTCTCAACGTTCGCTCTAGAGATCGCTATTACCAATATATTTTTCACTTTCTCACCTTGTATTACTAAAATACTGATTTTATTGCTAAATGCAATTGAAAAAAAAAACAACAAAAACAAACAATTAAGAAACGAGGTAAACAGAAACAAAAGCCCATTCAAAAGAACAAAACTAACACTTTCGATGTTTTAAGCACTTGTTTCTCCGATTGACATCGCCTCAACGAAAATTGCCAGAGCCTTTTTTTTTTTGCTTCGGAAACTTTAGTAGGCTTTTGATTTAGTTACGTTCTGCGTACCACGATTTCCCAACCCTTTTCAGATATTTAAGAAAATATACGAAGATCCCAAAAGTATTAAAGTCTGTTTATACATTTTGTTTTTCTAATACTTCAGTAACTCCAAATGCAACTAAAATGTAAATATCATAGTGTAGATGAATTTCAAACGTCTGGAACAATTTTCCAGGGTGGCAACCTGTAGACAACCCGTCTTAAATATCGTTGTAATGTGTAAATGGGCGTTAAAAATTTGAATAAATAAATATTACATATACATTTTTCTAATTTGTTTACTAACTTTTAATAGTTAGTTATAAGAATGCCAACGCTGTACTACTTTGAGAACTATTTTAGGTATATTAGTATGGAAGTACCTCTGATAAACAGGAATATTTATAGACTCGATATTTTCACATCATAACTAGCAACGTCTTGTGATTAAATTTTCACAGCCACCACTGGCATTTATGTGCTTTGTAATCACATTAACCGCGTAGTATACATTTAATGCAGTAATTGGATCAATGTTTTAATTGATATTCATGAGAATTTATAAGGTGTCATAAAACGGCAACGGATGTTTATAAAACCCCGGTTAAAGGAAATTAAAGCCCATGTAAATTCTTATTAATTAAAACAGATGTCTTTCCTGCAAGCGGTAATAATAAATCAATTCAATACCTTTAGAATCATGTAGAACAATTTAATTTTTATTTATTTATTTATTTCTATTTTTTTTAGGCGGGAATGGATTATTCTGAAAAATGTTAATTTTGCATGCCTTGTTATAGGGAATTTATATGTTTTATTTTCAGATTCGTAAAAATGAACTTTTTCTTAAAAAAACATTTTGCCATCTATGTATGTATCTAAATAAATTAGTAAAAGGAGGAAATTTGTATGTTTTCTTTAAGTAATTTTTAATTAATTTTATTGTTTCTCTATATCTTCCATCAAGTATATATTATAAACCTAGATTAGTCAATCTATTTTTTATTTTTTATTATTAAAGTTTTAACTTCACAATCTTACTTATTAAACCAAATTTAACCTTGCAGTAAACATTGAATTTTTTTTAACTAAAAGCATTGTATTTTATAAAGCAAAATATAGATCATTAACCTTCTTTTTTTCAAATCGCTATATATAACGAATGGAAATGCATAACACTTCTTTACCACAAATCACTCCATTCGGTTCTCCTTAAGTCATCAAACATACGAGAAAAGATCATCTCAACTTGTGCTAAAGTCCTTATCTTTCAGAAAACTGCTGAATCTTTCACGTGATATTCGATCTTGCCGAGAAATATAACATTCGGGTAAAGTGGTTACATACTTACTGAATTATGAACACCTGCCATCCCACGAAAGACAGAAGATTCGATGAGCTACACGCAACCCAACAGCGCGGGAAGAATTGGCCAATTAGAGGCCAGGAAATACTACCCTTACCCCTATATACAGGGTGTCCCAGTATATGTGTCCACCCCCTTTTCCTCCTAGAGTTGTTGGAATTTCGAAATGAAACTTGGTAGGTCTTAGTTATGTTGCATGAGGTTTCTTTTAAAGGTTTAGTTGACTTTGTAACATTCTCCAGCGCATCTAACTCTTGATTTTCTAATGGCGGCAGGTATTTTTCATGACGAATTCTGATAGAAAATTGCGCGTAAAACGCAAAAAAATGAAAAATATTGCCCTTTTGAAGAAAAATTCCTATTTATCACTGAAACCAAGACTTTTACGTAAAAACTTCTCAATACAAACGTTGTAGCCTATTAATTTTCCTTTCAGGTGATACCAAGATCAAAGTTGTAGGTTTAATATTTAACGGGATATTAGAATGAAAATATACCTTAAAAGTTTTAAAAAGTAACAATTCAGAAAATCGATATGAATAGAAAAAAAGTAGCTGACATAAACAATAAAAAAAAAAGTACTTATTTACTTTATGAAAAAAAGTATATAAAAATTATTATAAAACAGAACAGAATAAATTTATTTTTCCATATGAAATTATTTATTTATTTTAAATGTTAACGTCCATTTATTATTAACTACGAATTTTAGGACGGGTTATCTATAGGTTACCACCCTTTTCTAGCCAGGATAGGGGTGATGCCTTTTCTTTTTTTCGAAAGAAAAGCCACCGCCCCTAGTGGGATCGAACCCACGACCTTTGGCACGGAGTGTTCAGAGCTCACGCCTTAACCCTCACGGCTACCGGGTCTCCCCATATGAAATTATTATATCATAAAACTAAAAAAAAAATTGCCTTTGTTTTCATTCATAATACCCCGTTAAATATTTAATCTACAACTTTGATCTTGGTATCATCTGAAAGGAAAATTAATAGGCTACAACGTTTACATTGAGGTGTTTTTACGTACAAGGCTTGGTTTCAGTGATAAATAGGAATTTGCCTACAAAAGGGCGATATTTTTCAGTTGTTTGGGTTTTACGCGCAAACGGTGCGTCAGATCAAAAGATGTCTCGGAATAAATTAGACTTAAAATTAAATTTTCTATCAGAATTCGTCATAAAAAATACCTGCCGCCATTGGAAAATCAAGAGTTAGATGCGCTGGAGAAAAACTGGAGAATGTTACAAATTCAACTAAACCTTCAAAAGTAACCTCATGCAACATAACTAAGACCTACCAAGTTTCATTTCGAAATTCAAACAACTCTAGGAGGAAAAGGGGGTGGACACATATACTGGGACACCCTGTATAGTATAAATAATGCTCGGAGTTGAACCTATATTCATTGTGAGAAGAAACCCTGCGAAAGCCGGGAGAATGTCTGGGGAAATATCGGTTACAAAGTTGACACCTCATATCTAGAAGACCATAAAAATAAATGAAACTTGGACCGTTCAAGTCTACGAGAATTTTTTATATATATATATATATATATATATATATATATATATATATATATGTGTGTGTGTGTGTTTATATATATACACACAGACCCGTTTTTCTAATCTAATCTATTTATCTGTCTCTCCCGGCTAATTTTGGAAGCCTGTTCTTATGCTTCACAGCAGGATTCATACCCAATACACTACCGGGATTCATGTCTCAGTATGACAAGCTAATTCGCATCAAAGATTTTGGAAAGAAAAAAGTATAATGTTTGTTGACACTGGGGCGCTCCGGACCAGTGTAAAGAAACAGATATCCTAGAGATAACCCGTTATGTATGGGTTACCAGTACCCACGAGTTGACCCAGTACAGGTTAAAATTCGTTGTCAATAATAAATGGAAGTTAAAATTTAATAAATTATGTCTCCAAGATGTCATTTGAAAACACCCATTATATTTGCAAGCATTACCAAGAAGTGTTCTGACTGGGGATGCTGATGGGTGAGGAGCCTGTGCAAGGGTTCGGGATATTATTACCCTGGATGGACCATCACCAGGTATAGCGTAAACTCTATGAGGGACGATATCTTAGTTTATTTCTAGTAATTCAAGGTCCACCACCATAGCTGAAATGAACCGCAAATAAAAATGATGTTACGAAATAGATACAATACGGTAACAGCTGATCTGTTATCATTATCGTCCTAGCAACTCAGGCTGCCTAGGCGTGTTTGCTAAACCCCTATAAAAAATTTGAATATAAAAACCCTTTCTTAGCGAGTGTTTAAATTCTAAAGGGAGTGTCAAAATTTCAAATTTTTCTGTCAAGTGGTTTGGGCGGGGCGATGATAGGTCATTGAGTGAGTGGTATTTTGAGAAATATACATTAGATTGAGACTAACGAATGAGTTGCCGTCAGATATCTTGCATTTAACGCTGGTCCTTGGAGACGAATAAAACGCATAAGACAATGTTTTTTTAGTAAATAAATTGGAGAAAAAAAAAATTGACGAACAAATTTACCGTTTACTTCATTTTATTTTTGTTTGTACAAGAATCACTTTTTACTTTTTTTACAGTCAGTTGGTTCGTTAGAGAAAGGCCTCTTACTTCATTAAGTATCGATAGAAAGGATGTTCGGACTTATCTGGAATCAAGGAGAAACTCGATACAGACACCGTGTCATAACAAGGAGACTTCTTATTTCACATTTAAAGGTTGACCTCAATTCGAGCAACATATTGGGGAAATAATTGACTCGTTTACGTTTGCCTGTCAATAAAGTACAAGGATACCAGGATTACAGCAAAGTTTGCTGATCACAATCTTACAGGAACATGTTTGCAAGACGCAAATTGAAATTCCAAATGTCTCTAAGTATAACTGGAAAGACCTGGGTAGCTTCAAAAGGCTATCCAATATCTACAGAATAGTGCATTTAGTTTTACCAAGGAATAATTTCGTACATTGAATAAAAACTCATTGTATTGTTGGCAGGAGATTACACTCCGGAAACACCATTCACAAGTGGAAAAATGAAGCTGACAGGTTTTGTTGCTTCTGCGTTTAGCAACGATGAAAAATCAAACGAAATTGAGGAATTTCTTAAGGGAAGATTAAAAGCTCTATTGATTGTTAATAGCGGAATCAGTATAAGCACTTGAGAGCATTAGATGTTCAAGGAATCTTTCAGATTTTGCCAGCAAGATGAAGAAAGTTTTCCAAAACCTAATAACATAAAAAAAATAGTGATTATTACAAATGACCGCCTGGAATTCGACGATTCCCTCGCGACGTAATGACAAAGCTCCCAGAAAGTATTTCTCTTCAAACAGATAAATAATCTAACGAATAGACGAACTTATGTTTTAATTATGAATGGAAAATTATATTAATTAGTCAACCTAGATTAACGAACGTTTATTTGAACAAGAATCTACCACCGTCATCTGCTTCCGCTTCTCCTTCTTCGTATTCAATGACCAATAGAGTCGTCTGTCCTGCTCTCTTATATCCAATCAACACATACTGTACTATTCTAAGCCCTGATACGCACTGTCGACCGGTCGCCTCTGACTTTCTATAGTTTAAATAGGCGCTTTCGCACTTGGTCGCCGGTTGCCCGGGCGACTCGGCGACTCGTTGTGCAGTGGTGACTCACAACCGACTGCTCTACTCAAAACCTGGTCCTAGTTTCCTATTTATTGGTCGCCGAAGACAGTCGACAGTGCGAAAAGTCATTCTATAGCCTATTCAAATATTGAAACCGCTGGAGGAAAAAGCCTTGAATCAGGAGAGATTCAAAAGAGGAAGACAGCCCCCGAAAAGAGCATGTGCCCGTCCAGAACAGGTGCTTAGTTAATTAAATCAATCATTCAGCAATGGCTCTTTTACCAAAACTTCCCCAACAAAAAGTAAATTGTTTCCTTTGCGTTTTTGCCAGCTTAGGAATTCCACCTGATAAATTACATTCTCTTTGAATGCATTACAATTTCAGATTCGCCCACTCGAAAATTAATTACTCAACAAGAGGTGATTATCGCAGGATAATCCCGGAGCCCTTTATGCACTATGCAAATGCGCAGGCCCTATCGTACAATATTAATCAACTTAGCCCTTCTAATTGACTGAATATTTTAATTCGTGAAACAGGTCCTCTGCCGAGGCTCGCCGTTGGAAGCGATAAAGAAACCGGCTTATGCATGTTCACAAATTAAAAACACTTCTTTTCCCGAATCAATCTATATTTAATCTATATTGATTAAACTCAGCTCGATTTAAATGTTCTATTAGATTTGTTCCGGAGTAATGAATGTGTTCCTTCCACCCCCTACGCCAGAAATAGGATCGACTCGAGTTATAAATAACGCTTCAGCTTTAGATTATGGCGAAAGAAAACAATGTTCTTTGTACCTCACGCAAGCCTTCTCGAGAAAAATACAAAGCAAAGATAAAATAGCAGCACGCATAGACTCGATTAAGCGTCTAACGTTGGGCTTTTTGGCAACTTTCCCATGCTGTTTACTGATTTTAATTTCAAAATTTATATATATATATATATATATATATATATATATATATATATATATATAAAAAGACCTCCTAGAATATTAAGGATTTCAGTCTATTATTATCTAAGCAAGTAGAAAAAATTATATAAATATGTCTATTTTTTTCCCTATCTTTCATACTTATTACTATTTTGCTTAGCTGGGAATCAATTTTAACATTTCGGAATAATGAAATAATTATAGACAAGTTTCATACAAATCATTTGACGCCTTGGGAAGGTCTCTTGGTCACAAGTTCCAGAGAGACATGATTTATTTGTCTTAATGACCACATCTATATTAAAAGACTTTCTAGCAATAAATATTTATTAATAGTATAGAAAGAGTATAATATGTATAAGTCAAAAAAGAATCGAAAAGGATTGATTCCAAATACCTTTCACCAATAAATTCATTTAATATTATTTCAATACGTAAATACGTTTGTCATTAGTATTTTCAACACCTTTTGTTCAAACTCTCCCCTCTTTACTTTCCTTCTATTAAATTTAATTATAATTGTATTACTATTACAATAATATCCTTTTATTAACTTATATTAATCTATTGTTCGCGAGCTACACCGGAGTCTATTCATGACCTCTAATGTGTATTGAGATACTAGTATTGGGGAAATCGCCAAATTATTCGATATCCTTATTAAATAAATATATTTTAATCTCCATATCTGGCATGTTTCAGACATGTATGTCACCACCTCAAGGGCATATCAACATATAGTCTTTATAAACTATTTTTCCTAAAATTATAATTCAAGGAAAGCATTAATCCAGAATAATTAAAAAGTCCGTCACGCAGGAGCTGCATAACTAAGCACTTTCCTCAGATTTTTCTAGTGTAGAATACATTACTGAATAATTTGCTCTAAATAACCTATATAAATAAAATAAAAACGTGAATAGTTCTGCTCATTTACATTTCTTATGAGGACTGTTCAATTATTAATTTTGTAAATAATTTGCTTCCAGAGTTATGTTAATACATGATACTGTACTACTTAATAAATACACAAAAACTTCGTTTTCCGTCTTTTGATCTGACGCAGGTACAGGATACAGTCCCCTTAGTGGGAGATACCGCTCCTCGTGGCGGCTTTGGGAAACTACGTCTGGCAGGCTAATTCTAATGAAACAGAGTTTAAAGTAAACCCTCCTTTCCAATGGACCGATTTACTTCATTTTTACAACACTTCTTTCTCATGAGATACCCACGACGTATTCCGCGTTTCGTTACAATACAGCAGAAATTACGACCGGTATGAGTATATTAGCACTTTAAGTCCGGATTAAACCCCCCCCCCCCCTCCAAATTACCCGATTAAGTTTATTTTTACAACCCATTTTTCTCTGTTGATTACCACCACGAATACCAACTGTCGTTGAAATGTAACAAAAATTACGGCTGGTAGTGGTAAATTGGTAATGTGGGTCCGGAGTCAACCCCCCCCCCTCCTAATGAACTGATTTAGTTTGTTTTTACAACGTATTTCTTTCTTTAGATCAAAATAACGAATACCGAGTTTCGTTGAAATATAACAAAAACTACGGCTGGCATGGTCAAATTAGTGTTTTGGGTCCGGGGTAAACCCCCCTCCCGGTGGACCGATTTTGGTGGTTAACGAACTCGTTCAATCGTTTGCTAATTGAACACTATATACCACGTTTCGTGAAGAAAAAAACAAAAACTCTGGCCGCTATCGTGTTAACAGACATATATATATATATATATATATATATATATATATATATATATATATATATATATATAAATTTTAACGGGGGTCATTTTCGGTGTCTACTAGGTAGGATCGATAAAGATTTGAAGAAATTTTTCAAAAATTCCGTCATGAGAGCAACCTCAATAGCTATTTTCCTTCGGAGGAAAGAACGAAGGAAAATAGAGAAATGCTGCTCCTGCAGATTCTGCAAAAGCAGAATCTGGAGGAGAAGCATTTCGATTTTCCAGTTACAAATATCAAAGTCAAGTTCTAAAAAACATTAAAGAATATTTCATATAATTTATTATCTTTGAATATTTACAGCCTATTTGTAGATATTCGGTGGACTTGTGCTTCTCTCGCATTTACTAATGAAGTATATAATGTGCAGAAATTAGATAACTAATACATTAAACAGAGCAATAAGCAATAGTTAAGATTTCATGCTGATATGTGCGGAGAAAATCACCAATGGTTTATTGTTGGTAATAGAGAATAATACTAGTTGTTATGTCTTCCCATAAATCCGCATCAATTTCATGACCTATTGTTTATCAATCGAAACACATCCCGATCTTTGGTTTGCTTCGCCTCCTAGGCTAGAACCTAGTGTTTCAGCGAATCTTGCAGAAGAGTCGCTTATGATTCTCATTATGCTTTCATTCATTTCTGTAGGCCTACCTTACTTAATCACTTATCAGTATAAAATCTCAAAATTTGGGTCAATTTAATAGCATTCCAACAATCACCAACAGTTAGATTTGCCACGGAGAGTGAAAGCTAAATGTCACAAGGTACTACAATATTCCATTTGAAAACGCCCAACTGTCATGTCCGATTTCAAAACATGATACCTTTCATAAATGAGCTATAAACGACCTTGTTAAGTTTATATGTGTCAAGGCAAATCATATCAAATGACAATGCTACAAAATTTACCATGTATGTTCTCATTTCATTTATTTTTGTACTTCTACTTTTAACTTGTCGTCTATTTCACCTTTAAGGTATGATGACGCGATTCGAAGTTACTGACTAGAAATGTCAACGTTTTAAAACCCAAGAGGTCTCCAAAATATCAAATATCTGTTACTATAATATATATGACTGTTGATGGACTACAATCCAAAATGCTTTTTCGAAATCCTTATTAAAATGTTGTGAGTCAAGTTTCATTGCTCACTGTGTAGACATACTTTCACCTTCTGAGGGCGAAACCTGTCATATTTGTCATGAATGTTACACTCATATAAATTTTGATGGTTACTTCTGACACTAAAAGAGTGATTGTTGACAGAGTAAGGTTTTGTTTGCGAGTGGGAAAATCCAGCTGTCAATTTTTGCTTTATCTTCAGAGAGTTCTGCTGTTGTAAAGAAAGCTTAAATATTTTCTATTTGGCACTTCTGGATTGCGTTATGAGGTCAACCTCTTAAGCGGGTTTCCTATGGAGTGAGGGAGGAAGCGCGTTAAAAATGTATGTTTTGGTTCTGAAGCGAGGGGTAAGCACTAAGGGTGGCGCCAAGCTCTACATTTTTTTCTGTAATGATTTCTTGGGAGCATGTATTTGGTATATTGATGCACAAATTATAGTGCTAAAAACTAATGAAAAATGTCCAACTTAGAAAAACCATATAAAGCTATTCCAGGCAGCATTATTTGGAGTCTGAACAAATTGAATAGGATGGACTTGGAACAACGTCATTAGGTCTCTTTCCAGAGTCTCTGTAGAATTTTTGTTTATTGTTAGAATTGTTCAGTAAACAGAATGAAGTCACGTATCTTGTATTGATTTAGTTAGACTAGGACAATGTCGATCGGTGTGATGAAGAGCTTGCAGCAAGAAGCTGTATGTAGGACACATGTTAGTCGAGTCAGGAACATCCTGAGCTAGTCCTATCGAATTACCCTTCCTACCTGTAGGCTTCTCCCTACTTCCGGTAGGGTGTGAAAGGTCCTTCCAGGATATGGGCGATTTGTGAGGATTCAGCATGGATCATAGACTACAGATTGTAGTATTCTTAATACAAGAAGGGTTGAGGTTTAGACCATTTTAAGGTCTTTGTAGTAAAAAAGGCTGTGTAAATACTTACTTTCTTTCAAAAATGTGGAACGTCCAAGAAATGTCAGTAATTTTTAACGTCTTCCTCACAGGGATAAGAATTCCCTACACAGGTGAAACATAGTCTACACAGCTTTTCGTTTTCCTCACGCAAAAGGGGCAGAATACACTTTGCATGGAAACGATAAGAGTTACGGCTGGAATCCGCTTTGGGGATTCTATGAGGGTACCCACTCCATTCTCTTCTCTTTCTATTAACCCCATGTCTCATCGGAAATTGCTATTTCCGTCATTAATGTGCTGTGCTTCGTATTTGACGTGCTACTACAAGTACTAATTATTTTTCTAATTATTTTATTAGTCATCTGCATCATTTTATCTTTGTTCCAACATTGTTTTCAATCCACTTAGTTCTATTCTATTCTAGTTTTCAGCTGAAGGAGCATTTGCAACTGCTATTTTCCTTTTCAAGTGTTCATTACTCTACTGACGATTGAAATTTGCAAGAATTAAGCCTCTTAGCATCTTTTCTAAAAAAATTTCTTTAGGTTATCCTTCCTGACTGGAAATAGATTTTTCTCTGACGCGGTCTTTTTCCTCCTTTGGATTAACAGGCATTGTTTCTAATTCACTTGGGCAGAACGCTTCAATTGTTTATTATGAATAATAATTTCTTCTAAACTTTTTAAATTCCAGTCCTAGACTATCGTAAGTCAACTAAACAGTATATCTAAATTTTTTATTTGACCGTCTATTTTATATAAGGTTGAACAAATCGTTTCATTATCGCTGTTTGTCCGTATTCTGTCAAGATAAATATGGATTAGGTAAATAGAGCAAGTTAAACATATTTTTTACTTCCGGCAAATTTATTATTATATGCGATTGTCAAAACAGTTTCCAAAGCTAAAACATCCGTTTTGAAAGGATATTGCCAATATATCTAGTTCCATTTTATTTTAAAATTATAAATTTAGAAAGTGTGAAAGATATTTTTTAATGATATTCTCATAATAAGTTTACCAATCTTAATTTATTGATTCAGAGATTAATGACTGTTATTACTGGATTAGAAACCGACTTTTAGCCGTTCCGTGTTCAGTTTGACAGATAATTATAGAAAAGTAATTTCAAACTTTAATCCTCATAATTGAAAGGTTCTTTTAGGTTACTTAATCTGACTGTTGTGTTATGGATAACACACATGTAGACATATACGAATATAATACAAAACCTCAGCAGCCGAACGAAGTCTTAACTCATTCACTAGATCAGGTCTCCTATAACTCAATGGAGGTATCCACGGCTGTTCAAAATAAATTAATAAATAAAACAAATCCATCGTATGTGTATGTGTATGTATATATATATATATATATTTGCCCGTCCGCAGAACACGGTTAGTAAAGAAGCGTGGTTGTTCTTGAGAACAGCGAGTATGGTTGTTGTTGAAATTCGAGAAGCTGGAGTGAGTAATTTTCATTTCTAGTTGGGTACATGCACTTTGGGGCGTAGATCTCTATTTTTGTTTAAGATTTTCACGAAATATCAAACTAACATATTAATTTTTTTTATTTCAAGCTTTCCAAATGACACTATGGATAAAAACGCGCTAGTTTGCCGTAGTCCTTTAGGACTTTTAAAAGATTTAAAAAAAAAAAAAAAAGAAAGTTTAACTTTATTATGTACCATGTTATTACTGTGTTATTCCATGTTATTACTGAATATTGATAAATTTAACTATTGTGGGATCCTTCATATGTAGTTGTATAATATTGATCTGTGTGGACATGTTATGATAGTGTCTATGTACTGGCTGCCTTCGACGAAGAGTTTAATCATGCTGCGTGGGATGTTGAAGAGAATGCCTCTGATACTGTCTGCGAGTATATGCTTTATTCTCAAGTCAGCATTATAAATTTCACTTCTTCTTCATTGTCATTACGTACTGATGTGTAAGTCTTGAGTGGCCAATCCTAAGTCGAGCCAATATAACCTGTCTTGACAATTGCATTACCAATCTTTAAGGCCTTGTTTTATTGTTTTATTACCCGAACTCATAAAAATGATAATACTCAACATGAAGATCTTACTAAGATTTAAGAGAAGATTAGTTTGTTGCAAAAAAATAACCACGATTATAAAGAAACACATTTTACGTATAAACTCGGGTCCCTCTTTTATTTTGTTTAATTATTTATTTATTTTTCACGGGCTAATACAAATACAAAAAAGTATTTTTATTCACCGAAAAGTTACATTGATGAATTGCTTTTAGAGTTAAACAAAGTTGCCAAAATACACAAACAATACGGGAAGACTGAGATAAACTCGCTTAACCAAACGAAATCAACACATTAGAAGCTAGAGTTAGTTACTGAGATCGTCATATCGAAAACTTCAACCAAATTTTTTTTCGAAACTTCAACTCAACCAAATATAAAAGAAATTATAAATTAATAACTTTTTTATGAGTCACCTTTCATTTACTGTAATTTCTCAACGGTTTTTGAGATATTTCTAAAATATGTGGAAATCCCGAAACATTTAATGTTTTTTAAATAAAAAAACAAAACATGAAAAATATATTTTTTCTCTAATGATAACTAAAATTTACCAGCCTTGGTTAACTCGAATATCAAGATAGTCCGTCGATACTGAGTGCTCAAAATAAAACAAAAAGTTTTTCAAGATAAAAAAAAAAATCAGTCCCACAACAGGCCAAGAAGAGGTATCTGATTCTTGACCGAAAGGTATACTAAGGAGATAGTGCGGTCAGTATTGTAATACCGCCGCCAGATGTTCCCCTTTGCAGGTACTCTATAATAAATTGATTTAAAGCTGGGTGAGCCTAGGGACGGCCTGGGACCCTCGAACGACGACACTAGCAGATAAAAATCGTCAGTGCGCGCTCGGGTATCGAACTAAGGTGCTCTTGTTCATTAGTCGAGTGCTCTACTACTGAGGTAACCTCGCTTTTTTTTTTTTTTTTTTTTTTTTTTTTTGCATGAATTTAGCCAATAAAACAGTGTTACGAATGGATTCTGTTCGTGAGCCACAAAAGAATTTTGTACCCAATCTGACCAACAATTTTTTTTTTTTTTTGCAGAATGTAGAAAGGGAACATATCTTTGGGAATATCAACGACCGATATTTTCATTAATCGTCAACATTTCTTTTCGGATTGTGTATTCGTGACACAAAGAGGAATTCCTCTATACGATTAATGGGAAAACGCGCTAAAATACTCAGAAATCTTTAACGAAGTGGCTAAACCAATTTTAAAGAGTAGAATACTATTTAAAAATAATTACATTTCTTATATATTATTAGTTTTGCTCGTGACGGTTGATTTATTAAATCAATTAAGTGAAAGTTGGCATTGGTAATTAAATATTATAGAAGGGATGACGTTATAAAAAAAAAATGACATCTGAAATTATGTAATAACGTTTATTCGATTCACCTACGGCATTTTAGATCCCTCAAATTAATACCTCTTATTTGAATGATCAAATACAGTGACACCTGAATGTAAACAAATATCTCCAAAAATAGAATTAATCCGAGGATTTTCATTTGACGGGATATATTAGGCATATGGCGTATCATTAATTCTGCCTTCGACTCATCCAAAATGAGGATTACATTAGTATACTATTAGCATTTCAAATTTGTAAACATAGATGACAGGACTCAATTAGAAATATCAGGGAAGACTTGTTTCAAAGTTCTCTTGTCATTGTAGGAGATTTCTTGGTTTACTATTAGTAACAGGTGATGTTACATGTAATTTATATTAGTTAAATATAATATATATATATATATATATATATATATATATATATATATATATATATATATTATATAAGATGTCGCTTTCCGACCTCTAGACAAAATAGGTGACTCGCTCGGATCAGCAAAGGATAAGCAGTGGTTACAGGACAAGGGTGTTTACGTTCTTCCATGTGACTGTGGAACGGTGTACGTCGGACAGACTGGAAAGAAGATAGCCACAAGGATAAAGCAACACTGTGCTGACTACCGCCTAAAACGCACCAAAACGTCTGCTGTAGCTAGACACGGGGAAGAATGTCCTGGACAAATGCTCTTTTTTTTTTCTTTTTTTATTTATTTGTTTAATGTGTCTTCAACCACTATGGGGTCATTAAACACGGAGCTCTCAAATGCTCTTTGACGAAGCTAGTCCTGGCTAAAGATGATAATCGGCAAAGAAGGCTTGTCAGAGAGGCGGTAGAGATATTCAAGCAACCCACGACTCTCAACAGGGATGAAGGTGTTATCCTACACCCTACCTGGAAGCCCGTACTTAGAACTGTAAAAGGAAGATTGGCAGAGAAAAGAAAAGCAGATACTTCGCAGCAAGACGAAGAAAAGCTTCTAAACAGTTCCATCGGCTCTACACGTTGTCAACAGGCGACGATACAAGAATGCATATCCGAAAGCGCCATATGTTAAAATAAGCTCAATTTATTATAGGTTATTTAAAAATAACAAACTAAAAAAGTGTAAAATGGACAACCGTCTGAAGAAGCAGAATAGGATTTCTGCGAAATATCGCGCTAAAAAACAGACCGCTGGAGAATGCCGCATGAAGAACACAGAATAGTGTTGTCCATTATATATATATATATATATATATATATATATATATATATATATACATTATTTTTTTTTCTTTTACGGCATTCCTACATCTGGGGAATTAGCGCCGACGTCTAAATCCCTACCTCCTCAACAATAATCTAAGGCATTAGCCACTAGTCCACGGAGAGATCCGTTTAATAAATATTAGATCTAAAATTAACATTTAAATATATATATCAGAAAAAAAAATCAGTCCCGCAACAGGCCATGAGGTCCCTGAGGGGCAGATACTATAGAGGTATCTGATTCATGACCATACGACACCCTAGGGAGATAGTGTGGTCAGTACTATGCTCCGGCCGCCTGATTTTCCCTTTGGCCGCTTCGACTGCTAGTCATTAGCACCCAAGGTACCCATTATTAAATTAATTAAAGGCTGGGTTGGCCTAGGGACGGTCAGGGAGGCCGAATTCATCCCATGAACTAAGACACTAGAAGAAAAAATCTTTAGTGCTTGCTCGGGATTTGAACTCAGGACCTCCAACTTATTAGTAGTTATTAGTGCTCTGCCACTGAGCTAACCTCGCCCCCATATATATATATATATATATATATAATAAATATTTTAATCGTTTCCTATATTTTTCAGTTCATAGCTCGTTAACCTTATGGTGTTTGCATAACTATATATAATCTACAGCTTACTAACTGTGCTTAATTTTTTTTTTTTCGTTTTTAACGGCATATCAACTATTTGGCTATTAGCGCCGGGCTATCTACAGGTTGCCACCCTTTTATAATGCCAACAGCACGTGGTCGGTCACCCATTCAGGAACTGACACGCCCGACGTTGCTTAACTTCGGTGATCTACGGGAAGCGGTGTATTCAACGTGGCTATGGCCGTTGGCTAATGTACTTAATGTTTTTAATTTAAATTTTATTTAATATAAATGCTTTGTCTTGCAGAGAAGTATATGATCTCCTCTTTTTTATTTTATTCCTGTGCCAACGCATTTTGCTGCAGACGTAATGTTAACATTTAGTGCAAAAAAGTACCTAACATTATTTTTTTACCGTGGTTAATGGCTTTATTTATTATTTTATTTTATTTGGTTTTAGAGCCCGAAACTGGGCGGTTTGCTCTATAAACACGTAGAGTGCAAACAAAATAAAAGATCTAGAACATCAAAAAATAAAACTTAAAAATAAAATGAACAATGAAATAACTGAAATTATCCACATTTATACTATACAAGAACAAAAGAGAAAGGCAGAAAAGGGAAAACATAAAATAACAAAAAGATCAAACATAAAGGTCAACTATAAAAATAAAAACAGATACAATGTAATAAACTATTTTTAATAAACTAAAAATGCGTTCTTTTCACTCTATTTTGTAAAAAAAAAAAATAAATAAATAATTTTAACATATTAATTCTTTTTTATTTTTTATGTTTATCTGTTTTAAAAATTCTAAAATAATGGATATGTGTGGGCTACCATCTGTCAAGAGTTCGTGCACATCAAGTCGTATGTTTTCACGTTTCCTGCAGTCTGTTGGTAAATGTTTTACAGTTAATGTCTTATTGTATTCCGAACATATAATAGTGGTATGTATGGTTTTGTCATTAAATGGGAGGGGTTTAGTAGTGTATGTCCTATTCTTTGTCTTGTAAGGACTACTTCTTCTCTCCGGCAGCTTCTATAGCTGGAGTTCCATTGTTTTAGAAATGGTTTTATCCCCCCTAGCTTGTTATCGTTCATAGATAACCATTCAGCCTGCCATTAATTGAGAGCGTGAGTCCTTACAATCTGTTGCATGCCGGGTTCTGTAATCAGCAAAATGTCGCTAGAGTGAAAGAGCCACTATAAGGGAGAATAAAATAGTGAGTATTTTCCAAGCTTTACTTTAATTATATTCATTATTGTAATAACATAAATTCTGGAGTCCAAAATTGGAATGCTTAGTGTTAATTAAGAAATACTTGCCTACTTTACTAGTCTTCTATCTCTCTAGTGTTTAAATATTATTAGAATTTCTGGATTAATGTCAGTGGTACAATTAAATTCCAGGAAGCAATGTTGAGTTTTTGCAGATGATTAGTCTAGTTTTTAACCGATTCCGAAAGAATTTAGGCATAAGGATTGCACTATAGAAATAAATTTTAACAATTGTTTAAATTTTCATAAAACACAAAAGTTTGTACTGTTCCAACTAGATAACACAAATAGTCCTCGTTAAAAGCGTGTATGTGTATGAATATTGATATTATACGGAAATACTCTATGATTATGCAGTTCTTGCGAGTTTGGATTTTTCCCTTGTTGTTGATCAGGGTGTTCTAACGCAATAAGCAGACCGCTCACATTCCACCGGTTTCAAGATGGCAATGCATTACCAAGGAAACATATCACTTTCTAGTTCCGCCTCTTCTCCCCTCCATCCACCACTCCTACCCTCCGTCCGTGACATATTTCTCTAGCAGTCATAAGCTAATGCAGCCCGTTTGTCAGGAGCCATTGTACGAACACATCGAGTCTTTACGGCTGCAATTAACCGGCAGTCAAAGGAGCAATAACTCTCGTTTCATTACAGGATGAAAAATCGGCTAATGTTAGTTCAGGAGCAACTCCTTCTTGTAATTAATTTTATTATGACATGGGCTGGGTAATAAGTTACCAAATTCTTCAGATATCATGTTAATTTTTCTCTTAGGGCATTTCATAAATAAATATTTCATATTTATTGCTCTATATTTCTTTAAATTCTTTTTCATTAAGGAATGAATGCTCGGATATGCTGTATTCTGCCTTGAAGCCTGGGCTCACGACAGAGGGATCGCTTCCCGAAGGAGCGTAGTTATTGAGGTTGCACTCATTAAAGAATTGTTAAAAAGTTTTTTCAAATCCAATATATATATATATATATATTTATATATATATATATATATACACACACACATAAGTGTGTGTCTGTTAATACGATACTTGCCAGAGATTTTGTTCTTTCGCCACGAAACTTGGTATATAGCATTATCTTAGGAAACGATTGAACGAGTTCGTTAACCACTAAAATTGGTCCACCTGAAATGGTTTTCCTCCGGACTCTGAAGAGACGTGTTTACACTCTATTGTGTTCAAATTGAATGAAACCGGTTCGAGCATTACGAGTGTTTCGTAAATTAGGTGGTCGACTTACAAATTTGAATGACTCAGACAAAAAGGAAATTCTAAGCTGTTAGGACCATTACATGTGCCAGATAAATAGATCAGCATTTTGTGGAATTTCCCGTGGACTGGTAAGATATTCTCAAACTGATACGTACATCTGTCAGTAAGGGTTTGGTAAAGTGTGAGAGCATACTTTTAATTTGTTTAACGGTTTATTGTACTTCGTTGCGGTACCGCTCAAGGAAAGTCAATGCACTGTATAAACGTTTGGTTTTGTTCACATCCGTCAACATTTTCGGTACCCAATGTGAGCATAATTTTCGGTAATTCAAGCGCTCGGTCTCAATGCCATACAAAACACTAAGCGAAACATTAGGAAAGTTATCACTCTAGGAGGAAATCGTAAATCGTCTGTCTTCTCTCACCTTATTGTCCACTTCCTGCACCAAACTTTCATTAACGACCGAAGAACGCCCACTCCGTTGTTCATCATGCACATTTGTGGGGCGATCTTTACATGCTCTCATCCACTTTCTTACCATTCCATAACTACATAATGTTTTGTCCGTAAACTGCACAAATCTCACGATGAATATTGATCGGTTTTATGCCTTTAGCACAAAGAAATCTTGTAACAGCCCTTACTTTACAGTCGGCTGGACTCATGATTATCGGAGGTAAATTAAACAGTCAGCAAACAACGTAACCAAGGTAGAATCAGACTATAACGGAGTCAGTGCGTAGACAAGAGATGTAGGTACCCTGTGCGCATGCACAGAACGCCGACCACAGCGCTGCGGTCGCGGTGTGGCAAAACGGTACTTACTTAAAAAACGCGTCAAATTCTAGTCCGTATGCCAAAAAGATCCGAGTAACGTAACGAAAAAGAAGGAAACCCCTTTCCAACGTATACTCCTTTAACGTAAATAACAATAAGACGTTTACACGTAAAGTATGTCCACACAATAAAGTTATAATTACCAAGGCTCATTAGGAACATTGTGCGCCAACGAGAATAACTCTTGAAAAAGGATGTAGTCAAGGCGTACTACTAAATCATCTCTGATTTATACCAACTTCCTCTGTGAGTTATTTATTTTTTGTTTAGTTTATAGCTTTCTTTTAGTATTTTATTGCACGAGGTAGGACTTCTTAATAATGATGGCGAGGATGGTCTGAGTGAATCCCTCAATCATAAAATATCTTCATTTTTTTATCTTGAATTTATGAATGTGATGATCTTTAATGCAGGTAAATGGTTTACCTAAAGACGATATTGATTCCATTAATAATCACCATACACACCCTCGCGTTCACATGTTACACAATCAGCGTTCACATATCGCACTAGTATTTCTAAAGTGACACAACTCAAAAATCAACTCAATTAATAATATTCCAGTGATGACTATGAAAGACATGGTAATTATCTCTTTATCAACCATCAAAACTGTATGTACCTAGCTACAGAGCTCGTACACCAGGGGGCACTTGTGTCACTCTTCCTGTCTTAATGCTAGGCCCCCTACATAGGCAAGAGTGACACATTTTCAGTTGAGATTTATTTTGAGTTGTGTCACTTTAGTAATACTAGTGCGATATTATTATTTTTTTTGAGCAAGGATAGATTAACACAAAAGTACTTTAATAAACATACATTATTGACTCATTATGAAAATATTAATATTTATTATGTGCTTCATTTTTTTATAATATTTATTTTCAGAATATACTCTCAACAATTGTCACTCTGATTCTATCTCCATTTCTTTGTCTGTGTCTCTCTCTCCCCCCTCCCTCTCCCTCTATCTCTCCCAACACACACACACTATCTCCCAAATCCTCGTAGTTCATACATATCAAATCAGCGTAAATACTTCAATGAAGAAAATTTTAATATATATATATTTCACATGCACCATAGGCTTAATTACTCTCAGTAAACTCTAAAATAAAAAGAATACTAGACAAAGGACGGTCCTTCATAAGAAGCCATTGTGTATTAACAGGTGATTTGTAATACACGGTGCACAAAGGACATGTTGCCACATTCAATTATCCTTCCCGTAATTTAACAATAATTTTTTTTTATGATGAAATTCTTGTAATGAAAGGCCCACTTAGGTAATACATAATGCAAAATAAATTCCATCCAATAAGAAAATAAACATCCCATTCTATTACCTGCTGAATTCTATATAATAATTCTCTCCTCAGCAGAATAGGCTCTACCACTTATAGAATAGGCTCTACCACTTATAGAATAAATTTTTTGGTAGTTTTATTTACCTAAATTAGAATTATAACGTACTATATGGGCCAATAATGTAAAATATCTGGATTATTAATTTTCAAAACTTTAAATGAGTGGCTTAATATCAAAGACGGACATCTGTGAAAAAAATCGAAATTGAGTTAGCCGTGGATTCGTATAGGTTTTTGTCTGGTCTTTTTAATAATGAAATTAGTTTCTGGAAAAAAACGGGCTTAAACATCTAATTTCTGGCTTCAAAGTAGATGCTTTGTTTCAAAAACGGACTCCTGATGTGGAGGTTTTTTTCATAAACGAACACCTTCCAATCACCCAATGGGTTCAAAGGAAATTTTCACTAATTGTTTGAGTGGCATTGATATCAGAAACAGAACAATATCAATTTCAAACAATAAGCCTAATTATGAAATAAATATTTTCAAAAAAATATTCACCATAACTTGTGAACATAAAAGGTGATTTTCTCAACATTTAGAAAATGACAGGTGTCCGTCTTTGATATTAAGCCACACAAATATTGAATTTGAGTTAACTACCTATATTAGAAATGATTTATATTACAAAACTAATAACTTTGTATTACTTGATTAGTAATACAAAACTAATATTTATTAATTGGCTTAGTAATATTGACTACTAAACTATTTAGATCAGATAGAATAATAATATGAAAACCTCTGGAGATTAATCTCATTATATTAGTGGATTGATATATTGATATACTAGGCATTTAAATATTAATACTACTAATATTGAAAAGTTAGTTATGAAACACCGGTTTCCATTGTGGCCGAAATATGAATCAATGTTAAGACAGCTAATTATACCTCGGAATGTAGCAGACGCTGTTAAAATTTGTCAGCCGACTATAGACAAAATGATCCAAGTTCTAAAAACGTCCGGTAAATATAAAATGCTGTAAATGATGACAAATAAATGAAAAATAGTATTAAGAGAAAATTTAAAAAATGGAAAGAAGAAGGAATAGGATTATAGTAGGTACAAGTGCATTATGTTGGGTTAAGTATGAGAGCGCAATGAATAGTAAATAAAAACTAAAAACACAACATAAAAATATGGGGCAGACATAAATAGATTGTAAGGCATAATAACCTAGCAGTTATTCGCCCAAATAAATCTACATCCTATTCTATAAATATTTCTGACGACTATAAACATGAGTATGGACTATCTGATAGCTACTGCCTCTGGAATTTGATGTGCTCAGAAACCCCTTTAAATGATCAGTCCTGCCCTTACGTGATTTTTAGATTATCGCCTTTTTTTACGACCGGATTATTGTTGCGAAAAACAAAACTCCATGGCGACAGCTTGATAGAAATGGTGGTGCCGGCCATACTGGAAACGAGCGGACCGTTTCAAGGTTCGCAAGCCCCCGCCTCCCGTGTATTTAGTTTTTATATGCTGCTCGACACGCACACAGATAATGCGGAACTCTTGACACCAACCTGTTCTCGCTCAACGTAGGGCTCCAACGGGGCAACACGTACTTCTATTTATTTTTATCTAGTCAATTACTAAGTAGAAAATGTTTTAAATATATAGTGATCGTAATTCATTTCTTTCTGTAGAGTTAGGACCGTAAAATGGGGTCACGTTAGTACAGTGTAGTAAAATTGATACAAACCTATACTGTTTTTTTTTTTGTTTTTTTTTTTTTTTCTTTTTTTCAAATTTATTTATTTATTTAAAAGAATATAACAATCTGTTCCCGATACCAGCTACACTTTTTGTTAATGATTATTCTATGTTGTAACAAAATACCTATACTGCTAGGATATTTTCATTTAACTGATAAAGGGTCGAACTTGGTACAAGCAGTGCGAACAGACAAATGCACACCTATATATTTGTCTCTTCGCCCTCAAACATCTACAGCGAAATACAGCGAATTTCACCATACTGTACTAATATGACCCCATTTTACGGTAATATTGTGAAGATAAATTACAGTAAATTACAGTAGTAATCATAAATTACTAAATTATTGAGGCTAGTTTATATATGTCTGTAGTAGAATTAAATCATTTTATGAAATGAAAGTTGAAGAACAGGAACACAGAGTTGTTTTCGAGATGCATAAGAAGATATGAGTTTTTACAACAAGGAATAATGAATTGTTATCAGTTGGTGAGATACCAAAGAAAGTTATTCAGTTGGAAAGAAAGAGTATGATCTCAGAAAACATTAAATTCCATGTTCGAATCGTTTCTTATTTAAATAATCTATGTAGTTGTGTGTCACTTATTTCATTTATATTTAATAAATGTGTTGTTTCAAAATATATATTTGTTATCTGAAAATGAATGCTATTGCATCATATTCCGTACTATGAAGCTAATAAAGAAATAAAAGAGCTAAAGGAATAGTGCATATTTTTTGAGTTCTTCTATAGCCTGTTTGTTTGCTTATGAAATTTAAACAATGGAAGCACAAGACAAAAAAATGCAAGTCTCGATTACTTAAAAAGAATTCAAACAAGATTATAAACTGAGGTACAAGGGGTGTTTCAAGAACTTTGACTCAAAAGAAAAAAAAAATCTTGTGGCACGACAGAGGTAGAAAGCGCCTTATTGACAGTAACAAAAGTAACTAGCCACGTTCCAAGTGGGAGCTAAGGTATAGAAGAATGACAGACAAAAAGAAAAGAAAAAATTAAAGGTTTTGTGTCATAGGATGGTCCCAAACAGAAGTTGTCAGGTGTTGTCGGCAGAGTGCACTGCTGACTCACTGAACCCACATCTCATTACCTTCTGTCCCGCTGTTGACTCGACTCACAAATAGTCTATAAGAGGTTTCATAACAAGCCGTGGGAAAGCGACATTGGAATCTACCTTCCATGTTTTCGGAGAGAGCGGAGACCGTTTGGGGCCAGGACTAGCAAACATAACGTCACTCGTCCCAGTCCACGGTAGCAAGATATTTCAGGATACCTTCCCATTCTTCAAGGTCAGTCTCCTTCATGACATTATTCAGAGGAGCTTCGGAGAATGTGACAAGTTTCAGAATCAGAAATTTTCTAATTAGCAAACATTTTTACGTAGGGTTTGGCTGGAAGTTTCAACACTTAGGAAAGAGACAATAAGGTTACAATATTTAAAGTGAAATAAATATGTGTTTGTCACTTCCTCAACAATGATTCAGTGGTTCAAATGATCCAGATAGAACTGCGGAAATTTAAATAGAATAATATAATTGTATTTTCTTTCGCAAAGCCCTTTTATTGAAGCAGTCATATAAAAGTTATTAAGACTTAGTGTTTCAGGGACGTTTGTTTTTAAAGATAAGTGCCTTAACATGACCTGCCATTTATAATTTAACTAAATTGCTAACTCGATGACATTGATTTCTAGATATTTAACAAAATGAAACGAATTTGTTAATTCTTCCTGTTATTTCAATGTAAACATAATTTATAATCTTTGTTTGCGTAAATGTGGATTTATTCGTATAGATTTTTGTTTAGGAATATTTTCAAGTTTATTTTTTTTTTAAAGCATTAAAAATGCCACCTGAAAAAAATGTTTTATTTGAGTCCGCCTAACTAAGTAATAATGAAAATGTACCTGTCAAAAATAGGAAATGAAATTCTAACGATGCAAAATTATAAGCATTGCATTCTTTTCACGCGAAATCGTTTCCGGGGATGTGGGTTCTGCTGGTTGTCAAACTTGACTGTTTGTTTCAGAAAAAGTATTTTTGTTAGAAACGTTGTTTTTAGGCAGACAAAAATAAATTTTACTGGCATAAAAAAAGACCGGGTTTTCGTTATAAAACGTCAACATAGCCAAGGATTACGTCATCAGTCTTTCATCCTAAAGACGGAGGAAACACGCCAAAAATACTCATTAGTAACCAATTCAGATAGCTCAAAAATGAATGACTTCCATCTTATCATTATTTATTTTTCCCATCCACTTTATGATAACCTTCTAAGCTATTCAATTTAATCTCCTTCCGAAGCTACCAAACCATTTGTATCCATTGATAAACTTCTGTACTAATCCACGATAATGGTGTCAATCTATCACCTAACTAATTAAAAGGAGTTTATAAATTATAGAAACCCTTCTTTTCGTATCGCTGGTGATCCGAGCGGGTTTTGGAATCTAAATACCATTCTCTTAGTAATTGCTGTCTGGCAGGAGAACTCCATTCTAGTGTAGCTGAATGAAAGGCGCCATGTCAACACGCAATTCAATTTAATATAATTGAATATTTATGAATGGCTTGTAGTTTTCATAATGTCTAATTGTAATTAGGAGAATTAATAGAATAAAGGATATTCTGGTAATCCTGGAACCATAACATGTGTTTGTGTCCTTTAGTACACATGTATATTCAATAGGGTTTGATGGCGTGCAAGTAGGTGTATATTGGGAGTATTAATGAGCCCAATTAGGTCTTTATTTACTATACCTCCAAAGCGTGGGCTTGATTTGAGTAAAGGACAGTTTATCAACTCACCTTATTATTATTTTTTTTTTAAAGATGATAAACTGCAGATGGGATCCTATCGAATTTGAGCTAGTAAAATAGGTAATGTACGCATCCGAATAATAGTTAATATATTTAAAGGAATTTACAAGTTACATTTCCAGGAACAAAAAGTGACATGTGTATGGATTCCTGGACATGGCGGAATAAATAAAAATGGGCAAGTTGACACCTTGGCAAGGGAAGCAATTAGAGAAGGTATGCCTTTCCATACTCAAAATACTTGATTTGGAAGAAACGACAAACTGTTTGGCAAAAGGTGAGAGGGAAAAACTCAGAGAGATAAAATTATAATATGAACCAACATGAAAAGAAGTAGTGTTAACCCTTATGAAAAACGGCCATGCAAATCTCACTCATCCCTTCCTTATGTCAAAGGACCCAATTTGCAGCTTATGCAATGTACTGCTGACTGTGAAGCACATTTTAAGGAATTTCCGTAACTATGAGCAACGCAAACTGGCAGACTCCTTAAGGCACATTCTGGGCAATTATACCAATCAAGTGGAGCATCATTTTTTCCTTTTTAAAGGCCGCGAAGTTAATCGACGAAATTTAATTCAAGCTTATACCAAAATTAAAGAGAACAAAATTTTGTTAAAGCTTGAATTAAAAATGACACTTTAATCATAGGTAAATGCGTATTAATTTTCACTAATGAATTAACACTCAAAAGAGGGTGTTAATGAGCTTCAGGGTTTGCCTGCCTTTAAAAAAAAAAGGTAATGTAAGGAAAACATGTATTATAGTAAAGTGACCAGTGAACCTACCAAAGCAATTTCCATTCCTAAGAAAATAAGTGTCTATAAAGAAGTGCTTAAACTAGACACATTCCTCAGGAAGGCGGCAACTAAACAGCTGTACATGTTAAAAATGGTAGGTGAGCTTTTTTAACGAGACCTTGCTAAAAAAATAGCCTTTTCAATTATGGGTGTTTAGAAATGGTAGCAATCTGTAGAAAGGCCTTTGCTGGTCATACAACTAAACCTGCCGTGAAATATTTATATGTATAAATTAGACGAGGCCTATAAAATCCCTTATGTAAGGTGGCACGTGAATAAAGTGAAAATATTTCAACAAGACGTCTAATATATATAACTCGAAATGCAATTGCTTTTTGAGTTCTGTTTAAAACTATTAGAGAAAGAAATAAAGTCTTCTTATGCCTCATTAAAAGGAAGATAAGTCCACACGGGGAGCATTCGTCCCTTCTCGCATTAGAGACAACCTCATTAAGTTGGAGTCTGAGAGCGGAATAAAATGTTCTAACAGGAAGACAACTTCTAACATGAGCCAAGGTTGTTTGACCAGGATCTGAATATGAAAAACTAGCCATCATCAAGGGAAAAATTCCATTTTCAGTCACGAAGGAATATAAATGTCTCTAGAAAGTTTCAGATATTTTTATCATCAAATGATTAATATTAAAGTCCCTAGGGTCACAAATTTTGATTTCACTTGACCAGGAGATTCATAATACGAACAACGTTAAGGTTTGAGCAATAACATCGAATGAGAATACTGCATTTTATAGTTTTTAATTATGTTTCGCACTGGATTAGAAATTTTATATTATGATCTTTCACCTCGCCCACTTACTAAAGATATTAGAGTACTACTTATTAATGATGATTCCAAAGAAGTTAACTTTCTTTGAACTATAGGATAGACCAAGTTCTCCTTACTGTAATAAGACTATTACTCTGAAACGCAGACCATACATTCAGAAACAAGTCTATCTTCAGTAACTTTTTCAGACGTTGGAGTTTGACAAATGACACATTTAGATTTCTAGAAAAATGTCTATAAAAGAAAAAAAAATTCCCGTTATTGTAACCTTCTACAGCCACTCCTTACTGAAAATATATTTTTATTTTTCTCTATTCCTCCACCTTTCTGTTTTGGCACTGAAGCAGGTTTAATTTACTAATTAAATATCAGGTCATCAGATAAATAATGTCGGTTTAAGTCGGTGGATTGTAGAATGTGTCGATCCAAGTTTTTCTGCTAGCTCTTCGACTGTTACAACAGGTCTTTCTTCTACAGTAGCCTGCAGGAGTTCGCCGCCAGGCTCTGTTGGTCGGCCTGTACGAGGCTCGTCTTCAAGCTTGCTGTTTCCCGCTCGAAATCGTTCAAACCACCATTGCAGATGTCACTCACTAATGAAGATTTCGCCATACATTTCTACAAGTTTTCGATAAGTTGAAGCAGCATATTCTCCTTTATCGGATCAAGAAGCAAAACATGGCGTAAATGGTGTCTTGGGAGATCTATTTCAAATGAAATTTCAGCACAGATTAAATAAGTTGCACCAACCAAAACCTGATAAATAGAAGCGTATTTAATAGTATAATAAACAAAAATAAATTGAAAAGAAGGGAACATAAACCGACAGAATATTAAAAACCGACATTATTTATGGGATAACCTAATACTAAGAAATTTTCTTTATTCTGTAGTTAATAACTTATATCAATTAACCATTCGGTTTCAATTGTTTATTATTGTATATTTATCTAAGCCGAATGATAAAAAAGTCTATGTACTCAATTGGCACAAAACTCGATGGAAGTTACCCTGGTATCGTCGATACAAATGCAAAGTATCGAATGTGAAAAAACGCATTTTTCATTTTCAATCTTTACTGATTGTTGTTGGACTAATGTAAGGGAAACTCTTGAATCTAATTTTACTCAGTGAAAGGTGAGAGTAACTACTGTCAAAAGGTCGAATCTGCCGACTATTTGACTGTCCAAAAGCAAAATAATGAATAAAAGTTTTTTCACTCTGGAAAGTAGTGTTTTTCACACTAGATACTTTGCATTTGTATCGACGATATTATCCTGTTTAATTATTGCGAGAAAAGAAAGATCAGCTTCGCCTTTCATAAATTTTGATTTGTCTTTCAGCGGGCAAAGTGTATTCCTTAGACTACATTTGTAAGTAAATCACTTCTGAGGCTTTCTAATCCTGAATATTTAAATTTTTCCATGGCGTTTCTTATTAACCCCCTTATCATATGAATGGAAAGTCCAGATATGCAGCTCGTTAAGAAACATCCCTGCAATAATGAAGGGCAATGAAGGAACTCAAGATCCAGCGGCGACATCAGAGAAAAGATCGACAACTTATCTGAAATTCAAATTTTTTTTTGAACGTCTAGAAGTCTATGTAGGCGTGAGAACTACATTAGAGTGGAGAACTGGCCCGAGGGTTACTCGCTGGACACAGGATTCCTTTATCGCTAGGAAATCTACGAAACGGTTCGGTTGTTTACTGATTTCGGACCACGATAGGAACTTACAAACAGGGTTAGCCTTATTCCAAGATTTGTATTTAAATCAACCTGACCCTTGTTTGGAAACTTCTTTGTCCTCCACTCCATAAACCGTCCATCATTAAGTCGACTTGATAAGAAAAAAACCCCTTTAAAATATAAAAAATAACATGATTTTCCATGATAACCTATAATCCTAATCAATTGGTCATCAGAAGACTGTACTCATTCGGAAAATGGTAAATCCAGCTAATATTTCTCACTAATCTATGAGCTCCTGGTGGCTGTATTTAAATCATTCAAACTAGTCCCCGTAAAACCTCATACCAGTCAATCAATCAGCTGTTGTTCCTCAAAGGGGAAGAAAAGGTTTTTTTTTAATCTAAAACCTGGTCTATTCGAATACATTATCACTCCATAAATAAAGGAACAAATGCCAATAGATAAAATCATTCAGTTGCTAAACGAATCTCGAAATCACATTTATTAAATAAATACTGCGCTTCCTATACAAAACTGTAAAAATATATTTTGAAAAAAGGCTGTGATGTTATAAGGAAATTACCTATTATAATCTTTGAACGTATAATAATATTTTTTTAATTCACTTTTTAAATTTGTAATGTTTAGTTAAAGGATTTAGCAGTCTAGGAATATTGATAAAACAATATCTAATATGACAGATTTATGGGGGGTTCAGAGCACAACTAGACCAAGTCCATGTTATACAGTTTTCAGAAAATGAGTATTATGCGTATTAATTACAGAAAGGTTGTATAAATCCTATTGACCAGTATAAGTCTTAAAAATATTTTAACTTAAACACTGATATTATTTATGCCTTGTTCATAAAATAGTTACAACTTCAACATGGCTTACTTATGCCTTGAAAAAAAAAAGTGAGAATGACTTCCAGATGTTTAGCAAGAACTGCTAGAAGTGGCAAAAAATGAAGTTAGGACTTAGTCTGTGCAGTCTTTTAGTGATAGTCTTCAATGCCATTATGAGTATGTCAAAAGTGGGCGTAGTCTAGTTGTGCTCTGAACCCTCAATATAACAGTTTGTTTAATTTTATTAATTCGAACATTTTGAATTCGAAATTATTTTCCAAAGAATTACGTTAGCCTTATTAATTGACGTTTTTATTTAAAAGCTTTTAAATTAGTTAAAATTAAACGGCCTCAGAAAGCTTATTCGACCAAAATTGAGTGTAGACGATGGACATAACCATGTTAAATCACATGAAAAACTTTGATTATACTCACACACACACACACACACACACACACACACACACACACACACACACACACACACACACACACACACACACACACACACACACACACACACACACACAAACACACACAAACATGTGACGAATCTCTTTATATATTTCATTCAAAATACAGTACTGTAAAAATATTTTAGAAATTATACTTTAATTGAGTATTTATTATCTTATACAAATTTTTGGTACGTTTGTGCATTGCTATATGAGTTACTAAATAAATTCTATCAGTTAAATTACTGAAAATTTTAAATTTATGGATACACATAAAAAAGAAATTGATCAACTTTATTGTACATAATTTGTTTTCGTCAGATTTATCATGATCCCCCATTTCCAAGTTCTTGACGTCGGTTGTAGAGTATTTAGGAAGTGCCAATCGATTTTGATAGCAAGTTGTTTTTTATCAATCGTTCATTGAACTTTACTGACATTCAGAACTGTAATTTTTGTTGTCTTCTAATTAGATGATGTAAAACTTGCGCTGTGTCAATATTTTCTTAAGACGAACTACACATATTTGCAAACTTTGACTTCTACCGTCACTAAACCAACTTCATTGACATTGTTTCTTCATTAGGAGAGTATATTCGCAACATTATTGGTACGAATATTTATGAAACTGTCCAATATTTCTTTTCCTTTCAACATTGTAAGGAGACAAATTTTGCGTATTCATAAGGCTGGCATTAGAGTCCACGCATACATCGTCTTGACAATGAACTCTTCAAACGACGAGCTTCGTCAGACCCCACGCACTCATGACCTTATTTAGAGAAGCTGCCTAATATAGAAACGGATACTGTTTTTCTTTTCTTTTTGTCGTGAATACGGGTAAAATAATAGACATATTTCATAAGATCTTGTATTCGCTGTTCAAATATATTTACGGAATATGCAAAGATGTTCGAACGCCGTCCGGGGTTGGGTGGCTTTTTTGTAATTATTTAATTCTGTGAGAAGCGTGCTGAAAGAGTTGCGTCTTTATTTATGTATACACAATTTATATGTATTTAGATAAAAATTAGCAACTCATTGCTAATGCCTAAACGAAAAAGGAAATTATAGTAATAATAATTATTAAAAAAAATATGGTAACCCTGGGATAAATACTTCATCTTTTATTTTATTCTTGTCTGACATAGATGGGGCATTCACCCATTGCAGCTATGTGCAAGCATAAGTCGCGGACTTTCAAATATCATACCTTATGTAAGGAAACTTTAAAAAGGAGGAAATTAAGAATGTGCTGATGGCCGATGCAAAAACATTACAAAAAAAATTAAATAACAAAATAAGTGTCGTTGTTATTGAGTTCATTAATGACACTAATTGACTAAATTTGACAGATACCATGAGATGTAAATGATTTTTCTTGTAGCCAAGATCAACATAATACTAAAATGCTACCCGCATTTCTCCATAATCTTCCTATTTCAAGAAAAACAGTAAAAACGAAAAACACTTTTTTTTTCAATAAAACGTTGATAAAAATGTATATAAAAAATGTCATATGCCTTTATTAAATAATGAAAACTCTAAAATGTAAGTTAATTGAATTTTCTTTAGAAGAAGACTTCCATAAGAATTAAAATATGATTATACGAAAAAAATGTAAAAAGTTCAAAGTTAATATTACTTGATGGATTCATTTCAAGAATGCAAGAAATCATTTCAGACATTTTTTGAAGGATTCTTAATGGAGATTAAGAACATGCCTTTTGAGTTCCTCTATCACATTTACTTTGTAAGCAAGATTTTTCCAATAGAATATAAGCCGTGTAATTATATGTAATTAACAAAGAATGTCCATCCAGCTCCCGCTATAAAATCAATATATAAAGTTTCGATCACACATAAGGCTCGATTGGTCCTTCGCGATTTTCACACAGTGACCAAATGACGAAGTAAGACAATCACAATCTGAAAAATGTATTGCAACTCTTATGATAACGCATCTCCTTTGATAAAACATATACTTACAGACTACCTGAGACGACGACGGCTGAACATATCAGACCTCTTATGTGAATTGTTAAGTGAAGATAGCCAAGAGTCAATACTTCATTGCCTATACAACAGAGGACAATACTATCTCATTTGAATGCAACTAAACGGTTTAACGTACTACGGAGACACGAATATTCCACAGAGCTCAGATCATATTTCATGTGTACCTTCATCTGATAACTCAGATTCCTCACTATAAAACGCAGGTTTCTATAAGGCAAGTGTAGAAACATTTAACCTACTCCGATACTGTAAGGTGTGATCGCCATGAAGGAGAACACCAATAAATAAATAAGAACAACAATTAATATTTACACTTACATATATTTGTCCATGTAGTATTATCCCATTTATTAGTTGTGAGCAAATTGCAGTCACAGACAGAGGACTTGTTCTCCACATCTAGTGATTTAATATCCTCCATATTTGGTTTTTATTACCCTCGTATTCTGCACAGGCTAATAAATAAGAAAGTAATTATTTATTCTGTTATTTATTTGTACGCTTTTCCTAATTTGCAATACTAGTTGTAATTAATTTCTCTCATTTAAGAATTATTGACAAGTTCGTGGGAGAATATGTCTACAAGTACACTGGTTAGATGCAAAACATGATGATTCAAGGAGTAATACTACAAAGTGTGGTCATTTTATCCAATTTATGGATAACAAATAAATTTGTCTGGCGGCGGCAATTTTTAATCTAGAACAAAAAATTAAAATTGTTTTGAAGAAAGAAGGTTAAATCAAGTAGAGTAAGTAGGATTTTTAACAAATATTAAATTTTTCGAAAATGGTGAACAATTCATAATTAATTCATAAAATCGTAATAATTCAATGCCCCCCCCCCTACGTACTTTACTAGCAAATACCATTAGGAATCTGCAGTTACAATTTGAAGATGATCGGTTGAAAATTGAAAGTGAATAGCGTATCGGCCGATTTGAAAAATATAGTTTATAGAAAATAGACTTTAGAGTTTAATGTACCAAAAAGTTAATTTTTTTTCTTTTTCTTTTTTTTTTAATTTTTTGTATTAAAGATAAAAAAAAATTGTTTTCAATTTTGAAATGTATCAGGCCTTTAGTTGAAAATTGAATTTCGAATCCCATTAAAGCAAAATGGTAAAAAAAAAATTGCAAGGTAATATCACCCCTTAATCTATTCCTTAGTGCATTTTAAACAATAATAATTCTTCTTATTTATTATTCGCATTAGTCTTTAATGGATGAGATATGGTTCCAATTTATAAGGAAGCAAGTCAGAAAATTACCAAAAATAGAAGTTCCTTAGATACTATGATGTGACCGAAAACACCTTACATGTTTGTATCAATAATCCATTCGAGTCAATACTCTAAGTAGTTCATTTAATATTCTTCTTAAATATGTCCCATTTATTTACAGGTAAAAAACCAGAGCTTTAGCCCAGGACTGAATACTAAAACGTTTCTTAAAGGATTTGTATTCAAGTAAAGCATCACATTTATTTTCATTTTTCTTATCTTGCTGTGTGGGCGTCTCCTTTTTCATGTGGTCGAATATGCGTAGGACACAATTTAAAATAACTCAGATCCCGAGATTTTCACAGAGGAAATGTATTAACATCCATTATTATTGTGTACATTCTTTTTCTCTCATTTTTTAGCCACTTAAATCATTTCGCCTCTGAGACTGTGACTAAACTAGAGACTATGTCGCATAGACACACACGAATGACTTATTGCTGATGTGTTCCTACATTTGTCTGAACGTGTTGGGATTGCTGGTTGCACAGTTTTGATTTTGGATAATGAAAAAAAAAAAGCCGAAGAGAAGACGTTAAATGTTTTCATAAGAATCTTCTTTTGATTAAAATTAACTTTCAAAGGTGAAATGAGAACACTCAAACGATTTTCATATCCCCTAAGGATTTTGCAATTTTTTTGAGGACTCTTTAATAGCATTCCTTTTTTATTAGTACGATTTTTATTTGGTCTCATCCCAAAACATAAACTGTTAGTGGAAATCTTTTAATAACACTACAATTTTCCTGTAAGTCACAAAGTGTTCTCCGCAGCTCACAAACATTAACCGCTGATTTGGGTTGGCCAACATTGTCTAGCAACTGCTTCAAATTTTGGGCCTTTGTTCCGTGAACTTCTAAAAACGTCACTATAGACAGATTTTTCGCTCAAACTCTTGGTTGCATCTACGAACTCTCTAGGAATACGCTACTTTCTTGAATGCACAAGTCAACTTGCGAAGGAGAACTTGTCGCTTATCACCAGGCAGATTAGTAAGAATGAAAAGCACTAATGACAAGTCCGAAGCTCGTGTAAAGGTACGTTTCCATTATGACAAGTCGCGGCGACATGTCGCCGCGACTTGTTGCACAGTTTTGTTGCAAAGGCTCGGCGACATGTCGCAGGGGCCACTCTCTGCGACATGTTGCAGGGAAAAAGTCGCTGCGACATGTCGCAGAAGTATTTGATGGAGGAACGAGGTTAACATATGTTAATAATATGTGAAGATTAGACACGTTTTAGGTTAGGTTCTGTAGACACTAGACAGCAGTCGGAGCAAAAATCATTCAGAATAATGAATAATATATAATTCTGTTATTTCATTCTGAATAATGAATACTTTTTAATTAATTATTTTGTCCCTATTTATTGAATGACGATGACAATTTTTATTGAATACAGTTATTTATTCGAGTGAAACAATTTTTTGAATGAAATTGATTTATTTGACTGCAATTTTTTGTTAAATACAAGAGATTTTCTTCACTTTTTTCTGAAAAAAATACTAAGTTCATTGAACTTTTTCTTACTTTTACTGAAAATTCTTTATTCAAATGATATTGTTTCTTGAACTTAAAGAATCTGAGTTTGTTGTTACATGAACCGTATTATTTAAGGCATCAGCCCTATCCTGGCTAGAAGAGGGTAGTAACCAATAGATAACCCGTCCTAAAATTTGTAGTTAACAATAAATGGATGTTAAAATTTAAATAAATAGATGAACCATATTATTTTAAATGTATAAAAATAATGAATGAAGAATGCAAAATAATTAATTATTCATTAAATTTAAAAAAAAAAATCAGTCAATGAATAACTAAATAAATGCTTATTCAATAAAAATATATTGAATAACGAGCCAACCCCATTATTCGTTGAATAAAAATAAATCAGTAGACGAATAAGTTATTGAATGAATAGATTCTTATTAAATACAATTTTATTTGAATGATTATTGAATAAAAAATGTATTGAATAATTCCCTACTCCGCTAGACAGGGTTGTATGTGTAAACGGTCTTTTGCGCATGCGTGTGGTCCTGGCACAAGATTCGGGTTGATTCCATTACCACATAGCCCAGTCAAACGGTGGTTTCAAGCAGAAAATTTTTGTGTAATTGTTTTGATTGGCTTATTCTATGTTTTTTGGGGGTGTTGAACACAAATCAGAAGTTTTCCGCCAAAAATGTGCTCGGCAGATATGAGAAATCATCAAGAAATCACCAAAAATAATGTTTTTTAGTTGTTTTCAGCTTGTAACGTGCAAAGGAAGTTATTTACGCCAAAAATCGGAAGTAAAATAAAAAGGACACAATTGCCTACAATTTATGGCCCCAAACATATTTACGTACATCGCGAAGTTTCCACGCAAAATAGCGTTGAAAGATGGGAGAACACTGTAATTTTTGTAAAAAAAAAAAAAAAAAAAGCAAAAAGTAGTAAATGAATCAATGCAACTTACTCTTTTAGTGAATGAATTAATCTTCAGCGCCTGGACGTTTAGCGTATTTATTTAAGTCCGGGTCTCCAGATTTGCGGGGATAGGCGCCAAGCGCAAGTCTTCATGCCTAAGCGCTTAACGGTTCTCAGTTACTCAGTTCGTTCACTGCTACTCTCGTAGTTTTCGAGCGTTTTCACAATGTCCAGTGACAAGTGCTTTATTTTTTTAAAAATATTTGAGTGAGAATCTCGAGAAAGGGGCCAAGGAAAAAGTAGTCCAAACTTTAGATGATACTATTAAAATAAATCCGTCGCGCAGGAGCTGCATAACTAAGCAATTTCCTCTGATTTTCGGTAGTGTAGACTGCATTCCTGAATATTATGCTTTAAATAACCTACATAAATAAAACAATTACATGAATAGTTCTGCTCTATTGCATTTTGATCTGACGCAGGAATGGGATACAGTCCCCCTAGTGGTAGGAAGAGCTCCTAGCGGCAGCTTTACGAACCTACGTCTGGCGGGCTAATCCTATAGAAACATTGTACAAAGTAAACCCTCCTTTTCGATAGACCAATTTAGTTCATGTTTACAACACTTATTCCTCATCAGATTACACGTTTCTTTACAAAACAGCAGAAATTACCACATGTATGAGTACATTAGTAGTTTGGGTCCAGAGTAACCCCCCCCCCCCCCTCCTAATGAACCAATTTAGTTTATTGTTAAAACCAATTTTTCTCTTTAGATTACCACTACGAGTACTGAGTTTTGTTGAAATATAACCAAAATTACGGCTAGCAGTGGCGAATTGGCAATGTAAGTCCGGAGTACCCCCCCCCCCCCCTATAATGGACCGATGTAGTTTGAAGTATATTTTCCTCTATAGATTACCACTTCGAATACCAACACACACACACACACACACACACATCTATATATATATATATATATATATATATATTTATATATTCAATTTCTTTATTTTCTCTATTTTGCCCGACATGTTTCGTGCCGTTGTTCGCACCTCTTAAAGGGTTTTCCTATGCAAACATATTTTTTTGTAAATCCCAAAATCAAATTTTGTACAATAATAAACATTTATCGATTCTCTAAATTACTTTACTTTATTATTACTTTAACAAATATTATTTGACGAAGTAGTTTCCATTACCACCCTTTAAGAGCTAATAGACTGAAACTAATATGTAAAGAAGTTGGCAAAATAGGTTGGAAATTTCTTAATGAAATTGAAAATAATTATAGCAATATTAAGGACAATGTTAAACCGACAGCCACAAAAAACAATATATACGAAATTCGTTGTAAAGATTGCAACTCATCCTACATAGAGGAATCAGAACAACTATTGCAAAACCGAATTGTACAACATGCTAGAAGTATAGACACAAACGAGATCTGGACGACATTGACGGAACACGCAATAAATAATAAACATAATTTTAATTATACAGACGTTGATATTTTAAATACAGAAAGGAACACGTTAAAAAGGAAGATCAAAGAAAACCTTTCCATAATTAAAAACGGCAATAATTTACAAAAATACGATTTGAAAAATATCCATCAACATAGAATTACGGCAATCACAACAATTACACAAACTTCTGACTTTGACCCCTTTTTGAGTGCCGTTTGACTGGGCTAGTAGGCGAAAAGTCGCGGAGACATGTTTTGTTGCACCGCCCGGCCGGTGCGACATTTTTGTCGCAGCGACATGTGCTGCGACTTGTTGCAAAGTGTTTCCATTCTGCGACATGTTGCGGCGACATGTCGTGCGACATGTTGCGGCGACATGTCGTGCGACATGTTGCAAGGAGATTTGTAGTAATGGAAACGGAGCTTTAGGAATGAGTCTCTGCAACATGTATTCTTGCACGGTCGACTGCGACATTTTTTGTCGCAGCGACATGTTGCAAAGTGTTTCCATTCTGCGACTTGTTGCAGCGACATGTCGCAGGGCAGTTTTGTAGTAATGGAAACGGGGCTTAAGTAAGGCATTATGCAAAAACTCTTGGTTTTCTCAGGTTTTGACCAAACGCTTAATGCATTGCATAACGATTTGACGGGAATCGGTGTATCCAACATGCAACCGGCGTTAAAATAATTCAAAAATAAACCAAATCTGAAGCTATAAAGCCTAGTTGATTCCTATATCTAAAATCTCAGCAATGTCTACTAATGGTTAGGAATCCATAATGTCAGGAGCTAAGGACACCCTCGACGTGAGAAGCGACGTTAACTACCGCACGCCAAGAATACCTCTCAGCATGATTTACTCAAGTAATGTCCTTTTTATATCGTCATTAATGCCAACCATCTCTCGCTCCATCCTTAACTAATTCTACCACCGATGGCACGGGTCTGTTGGAATTCGTCGCGGTTACTTGTTCATGCCAGTTTTATGGGGTTTCTCAATGAGCTAAACAGTTTGTTGAGTAACGTAGATGAAAGCTGCTATTTTTTACTGCGTTGTCCGCCTGTAGATAAGAAGTGTAATGGCATTGTGTCTAATGAAATAACTCCACTGGAATGATAAGATGTGCAAAATATAAGTTATCGATGAGGATAGAACAATCAAATCAAACGTTTCTGATAAGCAAGTCCGTTATTCATAAGCAGGTCCTAAAAGAAAGAAAACGTAATTTTGAAGTCGTCATAATAATAATTGTCATTTTATTTTCAATGATTCTAAAATGACACCAAAGTTCATGTACTCATTTATCAGATATAGTTGGTAGTATCTACATTTATGCCTCTCCATGATCTTTCGTCCGTTTTCCATATATCCAGCTAAAAAACAGGGAAACCCAAAACTCATGTCTGAACTGCTCATGTCTGTTGATAATTTGTTTTTGTAACACTTCTTTTTCTCCAGGCGTATTCAAACTCTATATATTTATAAGTTTTAATAAACGTCCAATTCTTGAAATAAATGTCAACTTAATGTGTCCTAATTAAAATTGAAAACTTCCGTCACGCAGGAGCTGCAAAAGTGAGCATTTTCCTCAGAATTTGGGTTATGTTGACTTATTCCCCAATAGTATGCTTAAATATTAACCTATATAAATAAAATAAAAACATGAATAGTTCATTCACTTTTACATTTGTAATGAGCAACTATTTTAATTATTATTTTACCATAAATATGCTTTAGCGATGACTAAACTGAAATAAAACATTACAATAAAGTGTCCGCTGGCGTTCGCGCATTCGCGGTGGCCATGTAAAAAAAGAAGACTATGTTATAGAGTACATTACATAGGTTTGTCGGGTGGACCTAAAGCATATTTATGTTCCTGAATTTGAGCAGCAGGCTCTAAACGAAATTAATTTTTTTTAAATTAATTTCCTCCAGTTTTTTGTGTATACTAAACTACATAATACTTTAACGCACAAAACCTTTTTTATTTTATAAAACAGTTTTTTTAAACTCACAGAGGGGCGTATACACAAAAAGTTCAGATTTCTATTACGTTCATCATGTAGATATTCCATTTTTCTCCATTAAATTAAGTATTATTACGCTGAGTACATTTGCTAATTAAAGTTACATTTGATAATTAATCAAGAATCCTGAATATAAGATTCTCTGAATGTTCTATATTGTAAGTACTGGAACTTCATATTTATAAAGATTAAAAAAATAAAACATTGTACTATGAACAAAAGAAAAAATAAAACAGAATGACTAAATTACATAATATTTTAATGGAGAATTGCTCATTAAATCTTGGAACAGCTCGTAAAGCGAGGACAAGGGACTGAGCAATAAACATTGTCGCGTGTATACTTCTCATCTAAACGGAACTCGTTCATTTTCCTGCCGCTCATGTTGATATCCAACATTACCACAGGCTCAAACACTATTATACAATATGTTTTGTCTTCTGAACAGACATGAGAAAAAAGTTCTATTCCCAAATAGTAAGAGGCTCCTGAGATGAAGGGAAATAGAGTATAATTCGGTATGATTTAAAAGCCAAGAGGTTTCATTGAAGCTGGGCCCTAGCTGTATTTTACGAGGCCATTACCGTCAGAGAGGCGGGCGAAAACTGTATTTTAAGCAGAGCCTACAAGCTGAGTATCTTCCACCAAGACCAGCGGGCAAACTGTCAGCAATATCTAATTCAGCACTAACGGGACAATTGTTCTTTTAGCGCTTTCCGAGGGAATAAGGGAATTTTTATTCGATCCTCTCTTCTAGGTATCTACTTCATCATTAAGAAGTTCGTTACTTGTTAATGATACGAATGCCAATTCAAATTTAATATATTTATATAACAACGGCGCAATGACCTAGATGTAGATGCGCCAAAAAAAAAAAAAAAAAAAAAAAAAAAAAAAAAAAAAAAAAAAAAAATGTATATATCGAACCAATAAAAATAGAGTTTGTTGTGTAAACAGCAACTAATTTTTCTTTATTTTCGGCCAAAAATCGCTTATATACCCCAATTCTAACACATGCGGAGTTTCGTTGCAATATTATTATTGTTTTGTTCGTTAGAATATATTATCAATCCTCTGATGGGCCTATTTTGATGACCTACCCCTTTATTTGTTTTTTAATTTTGTTTACCAAGTTTCGTGGCTGGCAAAAAAATGCCGTCTGGCAAAAAAATGTATCTATCTATCTATCAATATATATACGTTTAGAGATAGAAAGACAGAAGAGAGAGAGAGAGATAGTGTGTGAGAGAGACAGATAGAGATACTAATAAAAATAAAGAGGCTTGAATATTATTGCTGACTGACACCCCCCCCCCCCGAGGCGAACATCAACAACCGCCGCGCCTTCCACAATAATGATTTGTGGCTTCTATTTTGCTTGTCTAAATTGTACTCATAAAACGAGGCTAACTGAATTATATTACTTCTTTACTGATAGATACAGTCTCGTAAACATCATATGGGCATCAAATCAGTTAAGGAAATCAGTAACCATTCCGAATTTGTGTTAAACTAGAGATGAGCCTTTAGAGACACCATTTTGGATTGATTCTTAAGTTTTAATCAGTCCTATAAGATAAAAAGACAGAGTAAATGCATAAAAAAAAACACAATATGCAGATGACAATTGGTGTGAAACCAGACCAAAAATTTAGTTAAGTGCTTCCAACCGCACGTTTCTATGTGTTTTTGTTCCAGATATATGCCGATCCAACGATTATTTCTTTAATTGTTAAAATAACAATTTGCTGTGCATGTACTAATTATTTTTCAGCGTTACATTACATTTTTTAAATCAGCATAAAATTTTCTTTAAGACGAATGCACTTTCAATGTTCACAAGTGTCTTTTTTAAACCACACAGCCAGTTGTCGTATTTACATGTTTGAACATTATGTTTGAAGTGATGATCTGTGATTGTTTGTTTGTGCGTATGTTTTACACTGACATATATGTCATTGAATGAGCGCACCCTGGAAAACGCCACATACAACTGACTGTGTGAAAAAAATACAGGGTCTGACAAGTTTCAATCCTGCCTTCGTTAGCGTCCGTTTCGATAGAGGATCTATAGGTTTAGGGCAGGATTTAAAAACACCGTTCTTTTCAATAGCAATTTTTCAAAAAACTACTGAAATGTGAGTAATTTTTATATTTTTCTGGTGTAACGGTAATGATCGATAGGCCGAGAGCGGGATTTAAAAAAAAAAACTGTCATTTTCAATTGTAATTTTTCGAAAAACAACTAAAATGTGAGTAAGTTGATTAATTTTCCGTTTTAGCGGTTAAAATGAGGCCTAATTTGAAAAAATTGATGAGGTATAAGGAAGTTATGGCGTGCCGACAAAAAAAAAAATCTCTTGAGAAATAATATATATGAGGAGGGTTGGGAGGTGTGCGAGTTCGTGACAGAACTTGCAATATTACATTTCGATGTAGGTTCGAGTCCTAATCGAGGAAAATTGATTTTTCAGCGAAGAGCCTGCTGAAAAATTTCCCTGCTGAACCATTAATCTTGAGGAATGGTGGAAACCTCTTGATAGACATTTGCTAATTCCCTGGAAGCAGACGCGCTGTACATAAATCTGTCAACTGGACCTGCAGGTTCAGGTGAAATCAATATCCCTAACTATATAAAAATGTTGCCCAAGCTCCCCTAATAATAATACGTTAATAAGAGACTTATATGCAACAGAATTCTTTGCGCTTACTTATTAAGAACTTTAAATACTTAAATTATAAATATATGAAATAAAATTCAAAAACTCATTTTCATATTACAATTTTTTTTTCCGTGTTTTTTTTTAAATAATTTCTGTGCCCTTGAAATGTCAATATAAACCTAGCATTTTGCCTACTGCCCATTTAAATGTCCACTTGGAAAAACCTACCTTATGAGCTATAAATTTGGATTAGGTGTTATGCGTTATTGCGTGATACGCGGTCTAACATTTTATTACATCACTTTAGGTAAAAAATTATTTTTCTTTTTTATTTCTATCTACCTATAAAATATTCTAAACCTTCTAACCCGATATGATTTGAATGTTTTGGTTGATACGTTCAATATTTTTTATTTAGAGCTTCGCACCCCTACTAAATTCCATTAAATGGATACAACTTTTACGGATTATTATAAATAAAATTCATAGAAAGTAATTAAACATAATAATAGCAGAATTATAGTTAATGAAAATAAACAATGAAACTTGACGGCACGTAAACATTAGGGAATTATTAATTAAGGAATGTATTAGATTTTTGAATATTGGTTTGATGTAATCCGGAAGTTATTAGGAAGGTGTTTCATATGTCATGGAAAAAAACACCCGTTTAAAATTATATATATATGTGTGTGTGTGTGTGTGTGTGTGTGTGTGTTTGTGTGTTTGCTCTCTAGCAGCTACAAAAATGAAAAAATATGAATAAATTAAATTAATGCATAAAAATGATTCGTCAAAATGAAAGCTGCTCATCAAGGCTCACAGGAAAACAGCTTATTCGGCGAAATTTGTGTAAAACCCATTTTGCTCTAAGATACATATTAAAAAGATACTTTTACCTGGGGAATTGAAATCAAAATTTTCCACTTTTATTATGTTTTGATTGGAGCAAGAAGTACAAAAAAAAAAAATATTTTATAAAATTTGAACTTTATGTAATATTCGATTTTTGTTGTTGTATTTACGGAGGTTACTGGAAATATGTTTACATATTGTTGTAATTATCAATAAAGGTTAAAAAAAAAATTACGGAGCTCCACAACAGGAAGTTGATTTGCTTAAAATATTTTAAAAAGCGTGCAATCGTGGTATGTGTCGAGAAATCATTGGAAAACCTAATACATTTCCTGCAAAAAATGTTCTGATTTAAATTTCGGTAGAATCCTTCAGTTGGGTAAATCGGTGTTTTAAGTATCAAAGTATTACTTTTTTCTATTTTTTTTTTTAATTTGGGTCGTCGACAACTATGGTCATTGGCACCTTTTTTTCTATTATAAGCTTTTCAGGTCACACCTAATATAAGCTTTAAATTGAAAGAATAGTTGGTATAATTTGGAATTTTAGTCAAAAGCTTGAAGTGAGTGTGAACAAAATACTTGAAAAGAAGCCTTTAGCCTCCTTGATGACAGAACGGAAAGGAACAAAGCGCCCGACGACAACCCGACAGGATGAAAATAAAACGTTTAGGACACGGTCGGGAGCTATTTATATCAAAGCAAAGGGGTCCTATGACCCAGAGACTCGACCTCAAGCATTAATTCATATCTCAATTCTTATAAACTCATTTCATCAATCTCTTTTTCTAGAAACATTTTTTATATATCATAATCCAATATTAATATATTTTTCTCTGACGGAAACACGCTCCAGGAAATAGAAAGGTAAATCTGTCTACAAGAATTGCACGACTAGACAGCTATTTTGGTCTTTGTCGCCCGTACTTTCCCATTAGAATCGGATGAATATCCTACTTAAACCTAGTCAGAAAACAATTACTAATTCAGCATACGGAGTTAAGTCCACGTAGTATTCAGGCTGAAGAACAAGCAAAACTATCGGCGAAGAATAGATTGCTTAATATAGACAAAATGGCTTATGACGACTTGTTTATGACTGAACAAAACCACGTACCGGGCAAAGATATTGGACACAAACTGATTATACGTTACGACAAATGTAGCCAACTGTTTGACCTGAAATGACAAATAGAATTATCCCTACAATACGAAAATAGGGTATATTAACAAGATTGCATCTTGGTATATGTTTCTATATTGTACCAATATTCTAGGCATTTTTCTGATACATGTCTCGTAGATAAGGCCTGGAGATGCTGGTTTGGCATGATAATTGCCACTGGTCTTCTAGAACCAGCCGAACACGGAATAGGGACCAGCACAAACAATGCCTCCGTTTGTCCGCCATTCTACCAACCTAGAAACCTTTAAATCCCGACTCTTCCACCACCTTCTATCCCTGCAAGTTTTACCCAACCCCTAGTCTACACTGATAGCATTTATAAGTTTTTAAGTTTATATATAAAATTCGCAATTATTTTGTATTTTCAAAATTATTCCTATGGGACTTGTGTCCCGGAATAAGAATAAAACTTTTCATTTCATTTCAAACACGAGTAGAAAAAAGTAATCAATGATTTATAAAAGGCACTATTTTTTTTTTTTTTTTTTTTTTTTTTTTTTTTTTTTTTTTTTTTTTTTTTTTTACGGCGCATCTACAGCTAGGTCATTAGCGCCGACATCCAGGGTGTAGCGAGGAATTTTACCAGCGAGCCGTGGGATAAAAGGCACTATTATTTCTAAAGTGACACAACTAAAATAAAACTCAATTGAAAATGTATCACTCTTGCCTATGTAGGGGCCTTAGGATTAAGACAGGAAGGATGACAAGTGCCCTCTTGTGTACAAGCTCTGAAGCTAGGTACATACAGTTTTGATGGTAGATAAAGATATATTTACCATGTCTTTCATAGTCACACGACGAACAACCGACCGTGCATGACGGTGTGAATAAAACTGATTTTTGAGTTGTGTCACTTTAGAAATACAAGTGCGATATGTAGAAAATATCTGTATATATATATATATATATATATATATATATATATATATATATATATATATATATATATATATATAAAGACAGAGTAAATGCATAAAAAAAACACAATATGTACATGCAGAAATTGATGTATTGTCTAAGGGTGCGTTTACACTTGTATAGTTATTGAAGGATATTTATATCAGAGAGAAATTCTTACTAATGTAAACCATGTAGAATTTATGTCAGACATAACGTTTACATGGTATACATTAGTCAGAATGTCTCTTTGATATAAATATCCTGCAATAACTATCCTAATGTAAACGCACCCTACGGTACATTGGCACTTCCTGGGGCTTCAAATTTTTGGACTGTTAATATTTCAAAGCTAGTTTATATATTAGACATTGAGAATTTAGAAAGTTATCCATTGGTTGTTCTCAATGTTAATTTTGTGAACTTTACTTAGGTATATAATTTTGTTATTTAAAATTATAATGCGAGTAAAAAAATGTCGCCGGCCCCCCTGAGACCATGGGCCCCTGAACAATTGTCCTCCGCACCCCCTCCTAGCGGTGGCCCTGCCTACTCATACAACATCTCGAAGAAAAGGAATATATTAGGCGTCTCAAAGCACAGGAAACTGACAGTAGCCAACTTACACAGAAGCGAACATTAATTAATCTACCTTTTCCCTCATTCTAAAGGATGGCTCTGCATATGATTGTATATACATTTAGGCATAATTTGTTAAAAATCTACAGTCATTTTTCATCAGCTTTAGTTGCAAGGCCTTAATAAATGAAAATACTGATACAGAAGAATTTGACACATTTTATTAACAAACTCTAGAGATCTTCGAACTTTTGTGAAGGAACAGGACGTTTTTCATTTACCTCTAGAGATCTTCGTTTGCCCATGATGAAACTGGGAAAGTTGATAATACAGCTTATATACGTCAAAAATAAAATAAATACGAATATTGTACTAGACTGTTAAAAGAATATGTGATGTCCTTGTGATTTTCATTCGATATGAGAAAAATCCAGTTTCCTAAAATAATTTTGAGTTTGTATTCAAGAATATACGATCCCACTCCATTCCATAAGTCATCAAGTTTGACCTGTCACTCTTCCGGGGAAAAACCTGTCTTCGTTCTTCCAACTGTCGACCACTTTTTCTGATTGGGTTGTTTTCCTCATTTCCATATTAACGAGTGCAGCAAGCCTGAAAAAAAACAGCTGTTCCCTATGTGCCATATTCGTTCATAATTGTTTATTTTAGTTTTCCATTTTCGTGGTAAAGTGAGTACTTCTTCCTTTGGTTCATGACCACCATTGATCCCTAAATGTTCGTAATTCATATTATACAGTAATTTAAGATATGTTCTAGTATACAGACTGTAGAAGATGCTTTATGGATAAGTATGTATTACAGTGGTAATAAGTAAGTCTGTCCTGTCTTTACAAAAGTTTGGAGTGATTCTATCGCGCCAGACCAATACTGAGGTGGGACAAAACGACTTCTTCCCGTGGTATTTTACTGAATGTCCATTCACTTTCTGCGGGTCCGATTTCTCGAAGATTGTTATCAGACCTATTGTACCAGTATTACACACAGTTTTTTATGGTAGATAAGATTTTGATAACCTAGTTTACCATGTTAAACACGGCTGTTCTTCTAGGGTCAGCCGAAGCAGGAATAGGAAAAACAAATTAAATGTTAATTAATGAATAAATGTAGAAAATGTTTGTATTTTTGGAGTAATTATATGCAGAACTATGAAGCCCTAATTAATAAAGGTTTAAAATTGTGATATAATCCAATAATGAGAAAATGGTAATATAATCCACTTTCATTTTAGCGCGGTTCCTCCCTCCCCCATAGGGAGGAACCCCGCTTATAAGGTTGATACAATGAAACAATCCGGAAGTGCCGACTAGAAAATTTTGCGTTTCAGAACCCCTAGAAACCGAAAATAACGGTGGTTCAAATTTGTATATATATATATATGTATATATTTATTTATATATATATTTGTCTGTTCGCTCTCTAAATAGAAGACGAATGGTCCGATTTTGATGAAATTTGGTACAAAAATCTGTCGTCCAATTTGAAAGGTCAAGTTCGTTAACCAGCAAAATCCGCCCACTGGAAGATGGCGTTTGGGGCGAAATTCGCGCAAAAAAAATCGTAACGCTTACGTTTTTGAGTTCATAAGCTTGTAAGGACTCTTTTTATATGCCTCTTGGGCTAGGAAAACGAATGAAACCATTTTCAAGGCGATAGCTTTAACCGTTTTCGAGAAAATTGGAAAAATAGTTTTTGAATACCGTTTTTGGTTTGGGTACTTAGAATCACGGGATTCAGTTGAAACATTATCTGCATGTTCTTCTTTCATTAAAACTAATATGTTGAAAGTTTTGTTACGTTTGGAGTTAAGGAAGGGTTAGAATAAAATATTTTATTAACAGACATGAAAAGTTTTGGGAACTTTGTATACTTTCATTAATATCTCGAACACGGTTGGGAAATCGTGGTAAGTAGATAGAAACTATTTGAAAGCCTACTAAAGTTTCTACAAAAAAGATTCTAAAACTATTTTTGATTAGGTTATGTCAATCGGAGAAATAAGTGCTTAAATCTTCAAATACGTCTGTTTTTTTCTTATGAACGGGTTTTTGTCGTTCTTTTTGTAATTTTTGTCTCTTTCCCTAGGTTTTTTATTGCTTTTTATTTTTTTTAATTTCTTATGTTGGGAAAATGTATTTGTATGTAAAACAGGATAGGAAAAATGAGACCAATTTTCTGTTGCTAGAAATAATGCAAATTTTGAGAACTTCGTATACTTCCATTAATATCTTGAAAACGATTGAAAATCTTGGGAAGCGAAAGGTTACCATTCGAAAGCTTACTAAATGGTCTACAAAAAAGGTTTTGAGGAAAGTTTTGAATAAGCGATGTCAATGGGATGAAATAAGTGCTTAAACTTTGAAGTAATTGATTTCGTTTATTTCATACGATTCTTTTGGTCTGTTTTTATTCCTATTTTTTCATTTCTTATGGTTGGATAATGTATTTGACAATAAAACAGATTAATTAAAATAAGATAAAACAATTCATTGTTAGAAATATATCAGGCTGTACCGTATGAAATGTCAGTTTTGGATTTGCCGATTTCCTTCAAATGTCTTGAAACTGTCGAGGCTCCTAATCCGAGTTCTTTGGCATATTCCCTATTGTTTGCTATTGCTTATAGTAGTCAAATGTATTTGCCAATAACACAGGATACGGGCGCTAATGACCCAGAAGTAGATGCGCCCTAAAAAAAAACAAAAAAAAAAAAAAACAGGATACGTAAAATTAGAATATTTTATTTTTGCGGAATCTTGGGATTCTCAGATCCCGTATGAATATCTATTAGGCCCTCTTCGTATATTTTCATTAATATCTCAAAAAGGGTTAGGAAATCGTGGAAAAATGTTTTGAAGAAATGTTTGATGGGGTCGTCACATTAGGAGAAATAAGTGCTTAAAACTTAGTTAGTTAGTTTCGTTTATTTAAACGGATCTATTGGTGTGTTTCCCGCAGTTTTTTCACTGCTCGTCATTTTTGTAATTTCTTATAGTAGTCATATGTATTTGTCAGTAAACAGGATACGTATCATTAGAAGCAATATTTTGTTTGTTAGAATTCGAAGATTCCGTACGAATATCTAGATATTACCTGTGGGTTAATATGTTTTTTGAGTTGAAGCTTTAAAGCCTCAACAGGAATATTTGTGTAATCACCCTTCACAGTTAATTTATTAGAATCATGAGTGACCGTTTTTGTGTCACAACTAACAATCTTTGAAAACGAAGTTTAACTATCCTTGTTATTGTTATTTTCCTTCTGTTTGGCCGAAATTTTCTATTCGTGGTGTAATTCTCCTTGAATTTTTTGACTAGATCAAGAACCTATTTTAAGCACTCTTAAATTCCTTAATTTAATTCAGGAAGTTTATCAAGCTTGACATAATCACTTTTGGGTTAATACGGGTGGTCTATACCGAGTCCTTTGTTTGTAAACACAAAGAGCTTTCTGAGTAACGGTAAAGGGCAGTAAAAGTATATGACGACTACCTGGAAGTAGACCCTGCATACAGAGAATTGCAATACGAGACCTCATTCATTCTTTCACCAGCTACCGTGTAACACCTTAGATCTGTTTATATTGTTTTACTCAGTGTGAACAAGTGTTGAAAGTGCCTAAAATTTTATATTTTTATTCCTTGTTATTTTTTAATTGCTTAGAGTTGGATAATGTATTTGAAAATAAAACAGGTTAAGAAAAATAAGAAATCAATTTAATGTTAGAGATATGGATTTCCAAGATTCAGCTTTTCAACTGCCTAGCGTCCTTCCTAGGGAGGGTTGTTTGTCTTTGAATTTGGTACTTAGAATTATGGGATACAGTTGAAACATTTTCTGCGTGTTCGAATTTCATCAACACTAATATGTTGAAATTTTTGTTACGTTTAGGGTAAAGGAAGAGTTAGAATAAAATATTTTATTAACAGACAAAAAAAGTTTTGGTAACTTTGTATACTTTCGTTAGTATCTCGAAAACCGTTGACAATCTTGTGAAGCGGAAGATTACCATTCGAAAGCTTACTAAATGCTCTACAAAAAAGGTTCTGTACATGGACGTATATAAAAACAATTTCGGGGGGGGGCTGAGACCATTTCCAGGGTATGGAATACTAAATATTTAGAGCTTGGAATAGTTTTAGGCAACTAAAACGCTATTACACGTAAAATAAAATATGTTTTATGAACTAAGTGATCTTATTTAATTTATTTTTAAGGGTTTTACGAGAAGTTTTCATCATTAATTCAAAATTTCGGGACGGGGCTGCAGCCCCCTCAGCCCCCCCTCATATATGCCCATGCTTCTGTACCCTCTAGAAAGGCTTTATTAGGCATATTTTGTATTGATTTATAGAGCTTTGCTTTAGAATGAGAGCCGGATTGTGTAATTTCCGCATCTGTGTAAAAGTTAATTACTGTCGGTGTCCCTGACGCCTTAATATCACTTTTATTCGAGATATTCGAGAGGATTTTGAAAATTTTCACGAGATATATAAAAAAAAAATAAGTTTATTTCTTTTCTAAGCTTATCAAATGGCACTAGGGACATGAACGGAACCGCGCTAAGATGCTGCAGTTCCTGCGAGTCGGACTTTTTTTTGTTCAGTTCCTAATTTTCAGGAATTGCTATATTTATTAAGATTAATATCAATTTCTTGGACAGCTTCTCCTTAAACAGTAGATAAAATAAAATTTATTTTTAAAGGGGTTAATGTTTTTTATTACTAGTTGAGAGGATCATTGAAGGCATTTTTTTCTTACTTGAGCCTAACCTCAAACTTAAATTTTTGTATTTATATAATTAAGGTTCTTCTACTACCTAGACCACCTTCTATTACCTAGTTACAATGAAAGTAAAATAGTCCATGTTCAATAAAGACCCATTTTCCTGTATTAATTCTGTCTATGTAATACGACTAGGCGTTGTATGCTGGGGTTTGGTTGGTTACGATCAAAAGGTTCAAAAGGACTTTCAGCTGGCACAAGTGAACATCAGAATCGCTGACGCTGTAATGATTGCCTTCAAAGTGCTATAAGCTAACAATCATTTGTAGAATATTGCTATTATTGTTTCAACTTACAATCTTTTAGTAATGGTCCCCTCCTACACAATCCAGTACAAAATCGAGTGCAAAATAGTTTAATGCCTTCAGTTATCCAGTTTGCCTTAATCTCTTGCAGACAATGAAGACTTCACTGTGATTTATTTCATTGAGTTATTGAGTAACATCCTGCCCACTGTGAGCATCGCCATCTTATATTTTTATTCCCTGAGGCCCTTTGACAGTAGAAGTCAAAATGAATGTATGTGTTCTTAAAACAATGAGGCCATAACAATCATCCTTGTTAGTGTTTAAATTATTAGGATGTTAAAGAAGCAATGTTAATGAAATATGTCAGTAACAATGTGTTGTAAATCTAAGCTGAGCTTCGGCATAATTCATTCAATGTCCACCACATAATGTACGGCACTAAGCCTTAGAATGGCTGCAATGTAAAAGGACAGTCTCGCAGGAACTTCGTCATCATAGTAGATTTCCATAACAGACTTGTGATTGTGAATTTAGTGACGTGAACTTAATCTTTTCCTATGAAACTTCTTCCGAACGATTGGTAGAAAACAAAATGAATTAGCTCAATTTACTGGTCATCTGAAATACATTGTAGGAATGTATCTTCTAAGAAGGGGAGTATACAGCGATGGGGTCACCTATCTGGACCAATTTTTTTCTGGTGATTCTACGTCGAAAAATAGTCGACACATGTCCGAGCGTTCCGTCCAATGCGCTTTAGGAGCCGAGAAATAAAATAAAATAGGTTGAAAGTGCTTTATTTTTTATATCGAGTTTAGAAAATGATTTCAACATGATTCTTTCACCAATTCATTTGTTTTATAGAGTAGATTAAAAGAAAAATATAATTGTTAAACAATAATTTATATTTCGTCAAATATATTCAAAAATATGCTTACGTTTTCAAGTAAACTAGTATTATACATTTTTTTACACAAAAAATAATAGCAGATTTAAAATCAGCACGCCAAGAAACTCTAATGTGGTGAATATCATTGAAAACAAAAAATAATGATTTTTCCCAGTCTGGAAGAGGCTAAACATTTGTAAGCGAAAAAGTAATGTGACGTTTTGAAATTCAATATCTCCCCTTGAGATAATCCGCTTTTTACGTCATTGATATCTTTCAAAAGAAGAAAGACTCCTTTTTCTGACCATATAAATGACTATTGTATTATCTCAGAAATACTTGCAATAAGTGGTTCTCAAAATAAAAATAAAATGTAAACCTTTTTGCATATAACGTCAATCCCAGAGCACGTAGAAACACCCCGATTGGAAGAAAATGTGTCAAATTAGGGCCTTTATCGACCCTCCAAGTTTGGTTTGTATCGGGTAAATATTCTTTGAAATATGGCCGGATTGTTGAATCTTTAACAAAATGTTAAAATTAGAAAATTTTAATTTAGGGGTTTTTCAATGTGCTAAAAACGAATCTGACATCCGTTTTTAAATCAAAAATTGTTTTACATACTCGACTCAATAGAATCCAGTATTCTGCCAAAATATTCCATATACATACATTTAAAAAGTTATCGATCACAAAAAAAATGTTGATTTAAAAACGGCTGTCAGATTCGTTTTTAGCACATGATCGATTTTTTTTTTTTTTTTTTTTTTTTAATTAAAATATTTTCATGATTTATCCAGTTGAGTTTTGAGGCCCTCAAATCGCCCATTCCCCATTACGGTCAATTTGCAAAAAATTGCAATGGTGACAATTGAAATAAAAAGGGTGGCAATTGAGTTGTAAAGCGTTACATTTGGTTTGGAAAGGGTTTCAACTGATTTGGAAAGGGTTACATTTGAGTTGGAAAGGGTTACATTTGAATTCGAAAGGGTGGCATTTGACTTAGAAAGGGTGACATTTGATTTGGAAAAGGTTACAGTTGACTTGGAAAAGGTTCAAATAGACTTGGAAATGCTAAATGTTCAGGCTCCTGGAAGTCGGACTTTTTACTATGTCAGGATGGACGGTGAAATTTGAAATTTGAGTGACCAACATTACAGTTTCTTTATTAAAAATTTTCATATTCTTAGTTTCAAATGAAATATATATTGCTTATTTATATAATCAACTTTTATTTCTTTTTAATTTTTTTCTCACTTGAGTATTTTATAAAGTACAAGAGTAAACCGTGCTTTGAATAGCTCTATTAAGTTTAAGTTTATGATCATTTGAACGTTGGTAAAAACAAAATAAATTTATAACAATTTATATTTCGCTCAAAATGTCAAAGCAATGATTGGGTTGACCGCTCGCTAGAGAGTATTATATATCCAATGCGTTCTTAGGATTTATAGCATCTAATCGATTCAAAGCCCCTTTCAGCGTTCAAATGCATTTATTTCCTTAAATCAAGTTATTCATCATTCTTGGCGTTAAGACCTCTTGTCGTTTGCATTATTTTTAATCTAGTTCTTTTTGTATGCAAAACATGGGACATATAAAGAAGTACAGCCAAATAGTATGCAACTCAAGGGTCTTATTGTTTGCCCATTTTCCTTATTGTTATTTAAATCTTTCTGCACGACATGAATAAATAGTACGGAAGTAAATATGCTACATAAATAATATTCTTCAAATCCATGGAATGGTTCTTCCCACGACTTAGGAAAATCAACTGAATAAGTTGCAATTCGGATTTGAAATAATTCATAGCTCCTCATATTTGTGAATCCAAATATTTTTTTTTTATTCAATAAATATAAATATTACAATTGTAATTCAGTTACAATATAGTGTTCCTTTAGACCAAATAGCTTCAAAATTATTTATGATGAATGGACTTAGATATTATACATTTAATGAACAGTAATTGTAATGCGGGAGAAAAAATAGCGTGGATTCTTCTCGCTACCTTATAAACCCCACTACTAAATAAATCTATTCACACATCAATAGAATTGAAGTAATTGGGCCGTCACGCAGGATACATCATCAATTTTCATAAATGAGGCATAATTTTATAGTTTTTTTTTTGTTTTGTTTTTAGTTTTTAACTAACCGGTGCGTACTTCAATTAACTGGGATTTGAGGAGAATACAGTGCGAATGCTTCGCACGAGTCGACTAGTTAAATTTATTTAATTTTTCCAGGAGTAAACGCCAACTTTTAATGGACCGATTTTGTTTTTTGTTTTTTTTTTAAAGCACACGTTCGTCATTGGTAGGGCATCTTGATTACAAAATTTGGTTGCAAAGAAGTATAAATAAAAGCCGGTACGGGCAAATCATTAATTTGGCTTAAGAGAACCCCCCCCCCCCTCCTCCTAATGTACCGATTTAGTTTATTTTTAAAACAGACCTTTCTCTCTAGACTAGGGAATGGATGTTATTGTTTTTACATATTTTTTTCTGATTCGTAAATCGTAACGGTTGGTGTAATTCTGCACGTTTTAAGTGAATTTTAAGCATTTAAACAGGTTTTTATTTTACATATTTGTACATATCATACTCGTATATCTAAAGTGACACAACTCAAAAATCCTACCCATATACTGCGTTTCGCTGGCAACCTGACAATTGCTGCAGATATGGTAATAGTTCAAGTCCGGGGTAAACTCCGCCTCCGGATGGACCGATTTTGCTGGTTTTTGAGCTCGTTCAATCGTTTGCTATGGGAATTATACACCTATACATCAAGTATCGGGGTGAAAAAATAAAAAAATGGTCGATATCTACTGGTTGGACCGAGGCAACCTCAATAGCTGTATTTATTCAGAAAGTGCTAAAACGGGAAAACAAAATGAATTCACTGACGGCAAAATTCAAATGCTAGTCGTGTTTCCTACTGTCAATATTTTGGAAACTATTTTAAGAGAATTATCAAAACCCAATTTCACTCGTAAAAGTGTTTAAAAATTATACTTAGCATGTCTAGGATACATTTCTAAAATCTGACAACAGATCGTTTAAACACACAGGTCTTTTTGACACTTTCTTATGTAACTACGATTTAAAGTCCATTAGTTCGACCCGATAATCGGCGCTCTTGTCCTTCCAAGCCTTCGAACCCATTGTCACCCTTGAATGGTCCGCCCACAGGAAAAGAAAGGCCGAACAATGAAATCTGCAAGTAACCCTCAGACAATCCATCATGAGCGACGGGGGGTGAAACGAGGCACCTCTCCTTGTAATCGACGGTAATTGGCCCTGTTAAATACCAATCCACATAATCGGTAGGCAAATTAATCGTTATCACGTGCTCCTGATAAGGATCTGAATTCCTTCATAGATGAATGAAGTGCTTCGAGTCAACACCTTGCCTCCATTGGAAGTCATCTAAAGACGACTTACCGTTACAAAATATGTCCGTCGAATTGAATTACCTAAAACATAATAAAAAGAGAGGAGCATTTTCAGCATATTCCGAATGAAAATATAACTATTAAGGTTAGACTCGTGGCAGAGTTCGTACAAAATGTATTCAAATCTACTTTCAACTAATTTCCAAAAATGTCCTCGATACAATTAGAATTAGAAACGGTGGTCCGAAACAACCAGGATAATCCGCACCAAGGTCTATTATGATGCCTATTGTGCCACCCGATAAACCGCACAGTGGGTCCAAACGACATTTCGTGTTTCAAAGAAGGCAAAGCCTCTAAATCTTAACCGATTTCAATGAATTATTTTTTAAATGAAAGCTAATAAAATTTAGAACAACTTTTTATAACCAGTTTATTGGTTTTCCCTCTGTTTATTAAATTACGTGTAAATCAATAACGAATTTTATCAATTGAACATAACATAATATTTCATTTTTTATCTAACTTAACTCAACATCAGCACTGGTATTGTTGAAATTAAACATTCACACCCTGATTAGACTTGGAAAAATCCAAATCTAGTTTTAAATCATTCAAAAAGCATATTATTTCAAATAATATCATTGTTGAATTAAGATAAATTTATGTTTTGAAGATGAGTCAGTCTGATTTTTTCAATTCTAATCATGATTTAAATGTTTAATTTCAACTATATCAGTGCTGATATCAAGTTAGATGAAAAACAAAATATTTTTTTATCTTCAATTGTAAAACTGGGCGAATTATTTACACGTAATTTAATAAACAGGGGAAACAAAACACAAAAATCTGGCTAAACAAAGGTGTTCTAAATTTGATTAACTTTCATTTAGAAAATAATGCATTGAAATCGGCTAAAATTTAGAGGCTGTAGCCTGTTTTGAAACACGAACTGTCGTTTGTCCCAGTGTGAATGAAACTTCTTTTCATTTATTTATTTGAGCGCACCCGCAACGAAGGCAATTCGTCCAAATACATTTATAAAATTGTATTATATTCCAGGCATTCCAAATGTCAATAGGAATAAGAATGTTATGGAAACTCGCGAACGCCAGTAGACACTTTTTTGCAACGCTTTTTTGTAACGTTTTTTTTCAGTTTAGTCACCGGTAAAGCATATTTATGCTAAAAAAAATACTCCAGCTTAAAACGTAAGTTTAGGTGTAATGTTATATTAAATAAGAGTTTAAGATCCGGTTTGTTAAGAGATTGAGAGTAAGGTCGTGCCTAAGAGGAGGTGATGATTGAGGTAGATGGATAGGCCCCGGGGAGGTTACCCCCTGTTTACCTTCCCTCACAGGTAATAGAAGGCAATAAATAATGATGAAAAGGCTGGTCTTCAATCATTAAGGCACCGCGAGATGGCGCCTTCGGATTATGCAGATTCCACCACATCTAACGAGTTTTATAATAAACATGCTCCACATCTTCTTAAAACATTTAATTACGGTCTGCTCCACATCGGAGCGCCTAGTTCTATTATCTATAAGAGGGAGATTCTCAACCACATCTAACCAGAGCATACCGAAAAAATAATTATTATTAACCTGACGCTTTAATTCAATCTTCGAATTGATTTGAGAGACCTTCCTCTAGTAGGGACTTTCGTACTGGCCATGGTCAAAAAGAATCCAATATGGTGGAAAATAGTCAGCTGATGGATAATCGATATGTCATGTGATTAAAATGAATTTCCAGAAAAAGTATAGTCTTGAACATTAAACACCTCCTTAAGTTAAACAAATTAGTCTTATTATTTGTCAAATAATTTAATAAAAATATTATTTAGATGTATTGTTAGCGGGGTACCTCCCTATGGAAGGAAGGACGAACCGCGCTAAAAAGCATGTGTTTCCATTTCTCTCTGTTAAAACATTTATAGAATTTGAATATCTACTTAGGTAGAGATATTAAAAAAGACATTATTACTAAATAATCAGAAACGTATTACTAATGACGGTAACAATTTTGAAGGTTTGCATCGGGTAAGCTTTAAAATAAAAACTATTTTACGATTTTTTATTTGACCAGCGTATAATTACACAACGTCCAAAATATACCACAAAGTATTTAGACGACCACCAAATTACTATTTTCTTTTGTAGAGAAATGTATTATACTTAAATTAAATGGAGTAAAGTATTAAATTCAATATGATATGAATAAAACAGGAGCATAACAAAAGTTATTACTCAGACATACCAGTTGCTTCGGTATAAATTTCACCTATCATCTTTTGCTCTATTTATTCCTTGCGTGGGATTTTTCTCATTTGCAATGAATTTCAGAGACAACATTTATTAGCCCATAAACGTACTCAGAACAACATTTATTCTCAATACAATGAAGAAAATGATCATCCTCAAAGGGCAAGGTTTTTATGGGGTTTTAAAGGCGTTTACGAAGAAGTGGAAGAGCCAATCCCTTTATTGGTTTCAATAGCAATAGCATAGCATGTACCCCTTTGATAGACTAATAATGTTGTGGGGTTTATGTATAATGCAATTTTCAAGTTTTAATAATAAAGTTTAATATTCACTAGACCAATATGTGCAAGAAAATCGTTCAAAATTCACAATTTGACCTAGTATTTCATACTATTCATACACATAGGAGCTCCCGAAGTACGTCCATGATTATAGCTTAGATGTACTATAAATTTTTGGATTTATGATATAAGATTGACTGCTTTGAATAATGTAAAAAGGGGTTTTATTTTAATGAGAGATTCGCCTAAAATCTAAAGAGTTCCTTGAACATGATAAAATTGCTTTCTTAGAGTTTGCGGAAATGTGTAACAGTCAGAAAGGATCCACAAGGAACTGGTGATGTTTCTTTTTTTCATTAGATGACACTGTTAAAAATTAAACATTCGGAGTCATAAAAGTCCGAAAATAAATTAACATTTTTACATTTTTTTTTAATAGTTTTTCATGAAATGCACCATTCCTTTTTGACTTTTGGTTTAATGTAAAGGATTTTTTAAAAACAAATTGATGGAATTTAAAGTGTGGTTCATTTTTATATATTTTATAGTCTATGAAACTTTATTGAGAATTAAATATAAGCTTTAATATTTTTTCAAACAAACACAAGGAAATTGCCATTTGGATAATTCGATTATTCAAATAAAACTGATATTTTGTAATTATATTTTGTTTTTATAGTATTTCTTTTGAATCTTTAATACGAGTAACTTACATCTTTATTCTTTCTGAACCCTTTCAACCTAAAATTTTATCCAGACTTGATAGAAAAGAGTCTAATTTCATTAAACCTTGTATCCTAGCCCAAAAATAGGCACTGGAAAGGTGAATCTTACTTTACCGAAAAAACAAAAAAAACAAAAACGAATTTGATAATTATTATTTACACGAGAATTTTCCAATTCATTCTACGACTAACAACAAAAATTCTATGGAAAGCATTTGTTTCTAAATTGAACGATAATGATCTTTAGACAGTGAAAACATTAGCCTAGAATATCTAGTCCAGGATTTCTTTTTTTCTATTTGCCGTAGGTTAATGTCCCATTTGTATTTCAATGCTTAAAAGGTTTTGGAAATTAAACGTCCGAGAGGAATTAATTATGCCCATTGATGAAAAAGGCATAATATCTCAAGTTTGAGGAATGCATAACCCTTTTAGTTATCTATTTTCTTATCAGTTCATTTTATAAGAGAACAAAATTAAATTGTAATGACAAATTCAAAGTTTGTGCAGTTCATAACTAAAAAAAAGTACCTAGCTTTGATTTTAAAGAAACCTAATTGTGAAGCTGCTTCTTAGCAGCCTTCTGGGGTGTTTCAAAATATTCCAAATATTTAAAATAATTCTAACTCTAAAGATTTTTATCAGGTAAACGTCGTTTTGTATTTTGTTCGAAATTACTGTTGGACGTCTAAATAGGAATAGAATCTAAACATCGAAGGAAAATAAGAGCGAAAAACGCCACTTAAATCTAAAACAAATCAATACAAGCTGTGAATGTTCTAAGGTTTTGCTAATTTTCTTGACTTTTTCAAACCATTCCACTCAGCAGTTGCCTCTCTCACAATCAGATGGTACCAGTAAGAAATGGTTCTCAAACTAAAAATCAAATGGAAACCTTTTTGCATATAACGTTGAATCCAGAGCACGTAGAAATACCCCAATTAGGCCCCCAATTCTTTGAAAGACTATATGTACGATGTAGATATCCTCTAATTAGATATTATTACATTGACTGCCAACAACAATATGATTCGTAGTTTGCTCTATTGCGTAAAATGCCAACTTTCATTAACTGCGCTTGACTCCTGACAGAGGAAACGCGTTGTTTGCTGCGTGGTCAACTAGGACGACAATTTTTGCGCTCCCCTGACCATTAACTCACTCAACATAAGAATACTGTGGCGATCAATGCAGGATGTTACTGAAGTTTTATGCTAAAATCGCCTTGTTTCAATATTAGTGACAAGGAACCTAATAGCAACATGTTTTCTTTCCAGAGACTTTTTGAAAATAACTCCTTGAATTATTAGACAACTGAAAGTGTATTAAATCTCATACCAAAAAAAAAAAAAAAATCACACAAAGAATATTTACTGTTCAAAAAAAATAAATCTCCTTGATCCTTTGCGCCTTGTAATAAGGTCCTTTTTACGATGCTCTTGCGTCTTGTAATAAAATAATCCTGTAGATTTATGCTTGTAGAAGCGTGCCCGCAAAAGGAAATAGACTTATTGGTCCTGGCTGGAAGTGGCAAGTTTACGATTTGGACCACCGATCGAGTCACTTCTGAAACCAGAGTATCTTTAACTGTCCACGTTTCCTTTGACATGTTTATTTGAAAACGTTATTTTTTGGTTATTTTGCTCCCAGGTCGAGAATTATTTTTCAAGTTGCCAAGCGAGGAATATAGCTCTCCTCATTTTAGATTAGCTGCCTCTTCAAACCCACTTCTTGTCATCCTTGAAATCCATTATACGATTTTAAAATATATTGGTTCTTGTCAATAAATCTATAACTACTTGAAAATATGCCAAGGAGACCGTTTAACCTTATTGATAAAGTTTTTTTAATTATCTTTTCATCTCCTCAAATTCAACATTTACATAAAAATTCATTATTTAAAAATTTACAATTTTACATTACATTAAAAGGGAATTTCTTACAATTCATCGTATAAACATAAGCCTTATAAAAATCAATAAATGTTAAAAGGTTTTTTTTTCAGGTGTTTATCAAAGCAATATAAAGATGACACATAGGCATATTTATATTTAAAAAACAAAATGCTAAATAGTTGGAATATAGAAGTAACTACCTTAATTAATTTATTTTACAATGATCATTTAATTTACTTTAATTATAAAGTGGTAAAAACGGTCTTAGCAACTTCATTTTTACGAGTCTCCCACACTGTAAACTTTTCCGAGTGTGCGATAGGCGCTTTGTTGCACATACAGGACCAAAACCTGTAGTTCTAACACGGTTACATTTTTTATTAAAAATCTCAAATTCAAAAGATTTTATATGAAATCAAATGAAAAATATTTTTCCAACAGAATAGAGGGCGCCATTATCCTGTCCGATGCCCTCGATATGCTCGCGGTAATGTTTCTTCATTATAAAACGCATCTTTTTTAATTGATTTTATTTTAATGTACTTTTAATAATCAAATGAGTGTTTTAATAAACGTGAGAAAATAAGAAGCATATTGGTAATAGTGTTAAATAAAATAAAAGATTTCTCATTTGATTTCATACATAATCTTTTGAATAAAAAAAATGAATTTGAGGTTCGTAATACAAATAATGAACTGGATTAGAACTACAGATTTAAGTCCTCTGTGTACAGCAAAGAGCGTTTCCCAGACTTGGAAAAGTTCACAGTGTGGTAGACTCGTCAAAATGAAGTCGATAAGGCCATTTTTACCACTTCTGTAATCAGCATAAATGAAGTATTAATACATTGCTGGAATCAAACAGTGAGATTTTTTAAGGGTTGTGTATTTCGGGATTTTAAGGATCACATCAGCGCCAGAATGCGATGACATTAAGTCAATTTTTGTATGAGAACTCGCAGATTTCTTCCATCACGAAAAGGTATTTGTTTTTATTTTTTTTTTTTTGTTTAACGACTTTTATAAAGAGATTATAGTGTAAAAGAGCCAATATTATGAGTTTTTTTTTAGTAAGAGTTGAACGAAGAGAAATTGAGGTTTTTCTATCTGGATTCAGCGAACTATCTGGGCCAGAACTTTTTTTGTGTGTGAGTGTGTGGGTGCCTGTTCTATTAATGAAATTTTAATATATTTTTTTTTTTTTTATTCTTTTTTTTCATACGATTTTCACTAGTTGATATTACGTTTTTGACTTTAATCGATAACTTTTTATAGTACCGTTTGTTAAAAATCAGTTAACAGTCAGGTGCCAATGTCCGAGAAGCAGATGCGTGTTAAAATAAAGAATAAAAAGTAACGTTATACTGACAATGAAGGCACAAAAATAATGCTATAAAGGTTTAGCCCATTCATTAAGTATTCTCGAATCTTGAGAGTTAAGCGTGAAGAGAGGTTCTTCGTAAGTCCTTTATCCGATCAGTCACGGAGGGAACATTCAGAGCAATTAATAATATTGTGGATAAAAAAAGTTGTTGCTTTATGATCATATCTTGCAATCATCCTTCAATGAATTTTCAGGTCATAATTAGAGCATCATAGTTAAATTAATGTTAATAGTTTCCTTTTTCCATAGTATTTTTTTAAGAATTTGGGAGGAAGCGTTGATCGTCGGGGTTTGGGTCAATGTTCTTATTTAATAAAACACATTTTATGGTTAAAATGTATATTTATTACTGCCAGTAATAAATATACATTTTAACCATAAAATGTGTTTTATTAAATAGGAACATTGACCGAAACCCCGACGATCAACGCTTCCTACTTCTGAACGGTCGACCATATCTTCTCATTTTTTAAGAATTTGAACATTCAGATATTGAAAATAAAACCATAATTCCCCCGTGAAGTTTTCATTGGCTATTTATTCAATGTCAGATTCAAAAACTAGCAACAACAAGATATGACAGGTATTAATTGAAGGGGTCGTGGCAAAATAGTGCCAAACAATATTTTTAACGAAACGTAACTGTAGCTGCTATATGTTGGATATTATGTGGGAATATCAGTCTATGATGCAAATGCAAAATAGGACTTCAAGCTCTGTATGCTACTTAATCTTGCAGTCTCTGATCATTTCAAACGCTAGTCCCAGATAATATCCAACATATTGCAGCTACAGTTATTTTTTGTTTAAAATGTTGCTTGGCACTATTTTGACCCGACCTCTGCAATTGTAAATTAACATGCTTAATAAATTGCCATTTGCACAAAATGAAACTATACTTTCAACAAATCCCATCAATAAATAGTTTTTTAAATTATTTCTTTACATTTTCAAGATATTTAAAAAAAAATAAATATTTATGATATTACAGAACGTTTGGAGAAAATGCGTTTAAAGTATCAGGCTGTACCGTATGAAATGTCAGTTTTGGACTTGCCGATTTCCTTCAAATGTCTTGAAACTGTCGTGGCTCCTACTCCGAGTTCTTTGGCATATTCAGTAGTGCTTTTTGAGGGACAAACTTCAATCCTTTCTTTCAGGTGGTCATTGTCAAGCTTGGTTTCAGGCCTTCCTCGCTCCTCGTTGTCAAGGTCAAAATTTCCACTTCGAAACCTGGAAAACCACCGGTAAACAGTTCGTTCATTCACCGTTCCTCCTCGAACGCCGTGTTAAAGTTCATACACGCCTCAGCAGCGCTATGGCCGAGCTTAAATTCATAACGAAAAATAATACGGATTTCCGTTGAAGTCATAATTTAAGTTTTATTTTTTTCTCAGAGGATCGTTCTCACAACACAGTACGCAAGTTACTAAATTAAATAATAGGAATAAAAGAGCTTTACCTCTATATGAACAACAATGATTTTTGTAAATAATGAAATAAAAAAGGGAAAGGATTAAATCGCAAAGTAAACAAAACAGACATTTCATACGGTACAGCCTGAAAGTTAACCACACTTAATAAATCTGTGTAAATTCCATTTTGTGCAATGTTTATGGCCTACGGGTGAACTGAATAAAGTATGTTTTTGTATAATTTTTGTTCTCTGTTATTTCTATATTACAAATACCTTTTAATATAACTGGATTAAATGTTGAATTCGAAAACTCATTAGTTGTAACTTTTGTCCCACAATAGTTGAGTTTGCATGAGCAAAACATTGCTACCTCTTCTGTACAGAGCCCTGATAAGAACCAAATTATACAATGAATCCGTTGTTTATTTCTCTGCCAGACGAACGGCCTTCTAAATACTTGATGCTGTCGATAGTATTGCGAATCAGAATTCCTAACACCGCCGACTGAAAGTGGTGAGCCTCTATAAAACTCTACAAATATTTCCCAGTGGGAAATAGTTTGTATCATGGATATGTCCGCGGACCACATCCTGACACACAAGATCCCGACTGACTAGTTCCTGTATAAAACGCTCTAACGCTTAATCTCCAATGTTTTTAGGTCATAATCTAAGAAAATTTGACGGTTTCGATATACGGTAACCACGTCGGTTAATGGCTATGGGAACATAACCCCCGTGTACCATCGTCCGGACGTAGCCGAACCGTTACACTTTTAGCGTCTTATTTGGCCATAGCTAACACATATCCATGACAAAAGATTACATCTAATATATTTAGAGGAATGAGACTAACAAGCACTCACATTATTAGCTGCCTGTAACAAAAAATCTCTTGAATGGTGGCCAAACTCTTTAATTTACAGTATATTCCATTTAACACGTACTTTTAATGCTAGACATCCTGCATTATTGACATGTTAATGATTATCAACAGGAATTTTTTGAAGTTTAAATTATCTTAATTACCTTCGAACATCACCTCAACCATCTTTATTTATTTGCTAATTAATTTTCTTTTCTTCTTTTTCACAGTGAAAAAAGAAAATGGTGGAATATTGTGGCCACATGGACTGTATTGTAGCTTAAATAATGGAAAAGTGTAAGTTTTTAGTTATGGAATATGTGAAAAGCTTATTAATGGTGCTAATTCAAATGTAACTAATATTTAAAGGTTGTAGCTGCAATATTACATTGATGACAAGACCTTGTTGAAACAGGGTTAATAATATGTGAACAGATTAGTGAAGTCTTATGAGGATGGCCCTGAGGCCGAAACGTCAAAATGTGAAAAAGAAAATTAATTAGCAAATAAATAAAGATGGTTGAGGTGAAGGCCCTGCATTATTCCAAAAATACCTTTTTACAGATGCTTCTAAGAGAGAATAAGGAACTATGCATGAAGTCCATTCCAACATGCGTCTATTGCGTCTAGCACCTCTTCTTCATTACCTTTTAAACTTGCAGCTCCTCATAAAACGTTTGAGCTTCTTCGGAGTAGCCTCAACTGTTTCCTTTTGCTACCGTTTAATTTTCCTACCGAAATTCATCTTAAATTGCTGTTCTGTATTAAAAAACGAAAGAAAAACTGAGAGAAGCACTGAAGGACGATTACCACATCAAACAGAATTTAACCTCCTTTTTCAATGAAATAAAATTAATTATATAAGCAACCCTCACTAATCTTCCAATGACTTTCCTTGAGCGATTGCATAAATTATTATTTCTTATTTACTATTTACTAATAGTTCGAATATCTGTACGATATTATTTATTATACGATGATAATATTTTGATATGTCCTGTATAATGTGAGTATGTGATATCGAGCATTGAAGGAACATTCAGCTTTTCACAGACTGGTTTAAGCGTACTCTACAATCTTATAATAAATTACTACAAGTAGGAGTTAGTAGCACATGTAAATACGGACTTAGGCGAAGATGATCTCTTACTAAAGACTAACGGGAGCAAACAGGTGCCCCGGACGCTTTGGCTATTCTTACAGCTGACTTATAGAGCCTACAATCTCTGATTCATAATAACCTACCACATTCAACTTATTACTCTATAAATATCAAGCTTCCAGATAAATATAGGATTTTACTTCACTTCTCTGGTAAACATTATTTATAATATATTTGAGAAATAATGTTTGAACATAAGAACAGGCATTTGTACCCATTCCCTCAGTATTCTTTAGTTACTATCTACATGTACCTTCAATGCACTGGAATATTGAAGTAAATAGCGGAATTCAAATCCTGTTATTTTAACGTAAATGCGAGTTAAAAAAAATTCTGACGTTAGGGACAGCGTCATCTTGGCGTGTTTCTGCACACTATGTTGTGATTTTGGAAGCTTAGAAAAATATTTTGCCTCTGAATGAATGAAACCAAAACATCCGAAGATACGCATTCATTAAAGCGTGGTTACTCCTTCCGAGTTCAGCATATCATTATTTACGCATCAACCTATTATTTAGAAACTTTATCAGAGCTTCCAATGACCATTTTTCAGTTACCAAAATTTCAAAATGTTCTTTTTGAGATATTTATCAAATTATAGAAAAAGGTTCAAAGATGTTTGTGCTGAAAGAATATTTTTATTTTTATAATTCCTTCTCTTCGTTGAATATAATATATATTTAAGTACCGTCAATTTTCAAGTAAAAATAACTTTAAACAAAATACTCAGAAGCCTAAAAGGAAACGTTCGGAAATATTTTAGTTTAAGAATTAATTAAAATTACGATATTTAAATAAGGAAAAAAAATATTGAAAAGATCACAGAACCTGAGAACCATATTGTATCTACCTGGTAATGTATTATTACCATTACCGCACAGGATGTGTAGGGAATTTCGAAGATGAAACGAAAAAAAAAAAGTGGAAAATTGCCGCTGTATCTTATTTTAGAAATGTCTCATTTTCCCTATTCTTTAAAAATGTCCGTTAGTATGTTTAAAATTATATGACTTGGTTTCTCAAATGTTTAAGTTGAATTACTTACTGACTGTATGTCAAATGTACTGACGTATAATATCACTATAATGTATAGAGGAGATGGAGATAGTTAGCCGTTGCAGAGATACGCAGACAGGCATAGTTGGGATTCGGCTAGGAGAAAAAAACGTCAGACTTTCAGGAAGAAATCTGTATTACTACCGCATTTTCATTGTTTAATAATAAGATTGGTTCTAATCATTGTCATGATGTATATAATATGCTCATTTCTGCCTTTTTTTTTACTTATAATTTGTATGTATTTTTTAGCTGAAGAAGGCTGCCAATGTGCAGCCCAAACGTCCAAATACAGATTTCTTCCTGAAAGTCTGACGTTTTTTTCTCCTAGCCGAATCCCAACTATACCTTGTCTCCGTATTTCTATAGTGTATTTATATATTACATCATTTTTATAAGGAATTTGTTCAGCCAATGTGTAAAAGGTATTTTTGTAATATCATGATACATTGCTATAGAGTAAATTTCCAAATGTTGCTAAATTCATAATAAATAATTTCAATTCTCGCAACAGTATCTTCTTTTTCCGACTGTTCTGTCCATCGCGTCGTAACATTTAAAGAACAACTACAAAGAAGATGTGTTTTTATAGCAGAGAGATTAAAGTTAGTAACAATTATTATTATTGTTATTCAATGATAAAAATAACGATTTTTTTTTTTTTTTTTTTTTTTTTTTTTAATATTATTTATGTAACTATTGAGTATTTCAGACTCAGCGTATAGTTATCGTCTGAGAAAATGTTGAGTCAACCCGAACAGCGATAACCTAATCTACCGGGATCGGAGATTCTCCCTCCAATGTCTAGATGTTGGCATATTTATGTTGTCCTGTTCGCCTCTTAATCCACACTCGAGTTTGTCCCCTCCACGCAATACACTTTTATATAAATATTTTTTATATATAGTCCCGCCCCATTCTTTTCTGAATTCCTAATCGTAACATATATTATCGGATTGAAGTGAGTAATGGATCTCAGGAGTTTTGGTTGTTGGTTTTTTTCCTCGCTACCACAGCGGGACCAATCTCTTTTAGTTAATGCCGCCAAGATTTTACTCTCGTCCACTTATTCAATGCAAGATTGCAAATAATCCATTTTATGTGCCACGGAAATCGTTTTAACAACTTATATTGAAAAGAATTTCCTCGCCATTTAATTTGTTGCCTGTTCCGTTTTAATACTACTATTATCTCTTTAACAATGAAATGTAATGACATTGATTTGAAAATTGACAGGAATAAACTTCGTGTTACCAAGAATCGCTGTATCTTGGGGATATAATTGTCATGGGCTAATTGCGTAACGGAGATGGCCCTAATGTAATAATTATTTGCTTTACATGTTATTTTCCCAGAAGAAATCACTTATTAAAATAATGAATCTGTTAAATAAAAAAATTCCATTAATTAAGTCTCCCTAGAAAAATTGCCTCATAGAAAACAAACGTAAAGACTATGGATTGGACATATTCTACTGAAGAAGATGACATAGATCTATATGTCATATATGTTACTGTGCATTTACATTTTTTTTATTTTTTTCTTTAAAGGCAAGTCGACCAAGTGGTTCATTGTAGCCTATTTAAATTTAAAGAATACAGCAAATCAATTAATCAAGAAAAATAAAAATAAATAGTATTTATACAAAAAATAAGTAAAAGTTAAATATCATATAGACACGTCCCACTTATACACACACAAATGTAAATATACACACATAAACAGACACATATACTTACATATTTACGTGCACTTACACACACACACACACACACACACAGTCGCTTTCAGACAAATATATAAGCATACATAAGTACTACAGATTTGTACCAAGTTCACCATACCGTACTAATGCCATTTTACAATACTTTTTTTTTTTTTTTTTCGATTTAGTAAAGTAATTCATGCAGTAAAACAATCTATTAAGCCTGGAAAGGTGATCTTTTGAGTGGTATGCAGAGAAGCGGGGACTTATCCTTCTATAGGCATGTTGAAGTCATTGTGGATGGTTTCACTGGGAACATATAAAGGAGCGTTTACTATTCTACTTATTATCTGGCAACCTGTATTATTTATAAGTTAGACGTGATGTGGTTGCTCACTACAGGTCAATTTCTTGAATGGGAAGGATAATTGTTTTGACCAAATTGATATTAATAGTTGCTTCTTCAGCTCCAGTAATTTCAGTCTTCTTCCATATGAGTTTACTCTGACGTAATAGACCCAGGGATCAGGGAGGGCACCATTATTAGAGCCAGTCATCTCTGGATATGAAAACTTGATGCAGAGCACTCTCACTGTAAGTGTGATATATGTCATCTTAGTGAAGCAGCATTTCTGAGGGTTCACATGCATTTCCCACCTGTTGCATCACTGGTCGACAGACTCAGGATATTTCTAGCCCATAAAGGAAACCAGTTCTAGGATCAAGAGACAAGAAGATAACAGCCGCATCATCTGCATAGGTTGTTGGTAGTGTATTGGGATGGATAGGGCTGTCAGAGCTGTAGTCAAGGTGAAGGTGTTAAGAATGATGAATCAAACTGAAAAATATCTCTACGAAAAAATCCCTGTAGGCTCATTTAATTTTATCCACTACTCCTCCCTTCTTAGACTAAAGTACTCATTTCAATACATTTTATGGGGAGGGTACCAATGTGCTAGTACCCTTTTTTAGCGAGGATTGACTTGGTGCTTATCATTTTATGAAAGAAACCCCACCGCTCACAGTTGGAGTCGAAGCCACATCCCTAAGCACAGACTGTTAACACCTAAATGTAATCCAATAACAAAGAAGGCATAAATCCAACTTTCCACTACAATATAATGCCGGAGGATGGTTCCGTAGAGTGGTTTAAGTGAATAGGGAAGGTGGGTTTTCAGTGAGTAATTAAAAATAAAACAAAAAAGTAATAGGCTAAAATATTATTAATGATTTTCGTTTTGTTTTTTTGCAACCTGAAGATAATAAACCATACGAGACATATTTATACATTCATTCAATGCAAATTCTATTCAATTTCGGGTTTAAATCTAAATCACACTCATTTAAACAAAAATGAAGCTTGACAGATAATAAAAATATGTATTCAATTAGAAAATGTTAATACTTCTCTTTTCTTTTCTTGTCAGAAATCGTGAGTTATATTTTTCTTCACAATGCTTCATAAAAAGGAGTTAGTGAGTATCCTCAATTTAAATACAGCGACATAAAACATATTTCAATTTTAGTTAATATTGATGTCGAAATTTAAACAAGTGCCTTCACAGAGGAAACCCAAATCGCTGTATTTTATTCGTGGAAATTCTCAATATCTAATTAAATTTAATTTTAATTTAGTCACGAATAAAAATGCATTTATAACACTCAAGGTAAGGAAGCCATGTTCCATAAAAGTTAATAATAATAATGAGTTGGTACAAAAATGGTCATATAATTAAGTAATCTGAGTAGAATTTAGGTAGTTATATGTTCTAATTTGCAACATATTCTAAATTGTTGATTAAATGCTAACCGAAAAAATAAGCCTTTATTCCTTGCCTTACAGCAAATAATACTTCGCAAACAGCAAATAATAATATTAATGCTTTTTTTAAACTTGCAACGATTCGTCTGAACGATTTATGGAACAATATACGTTTTTCTTAAAAAGTTCCGAACCAATACTCCAATACATGGTTCTGAACCCATCGCACCCAAATCGCAAGAATTAAAAAGACTACAGACACGTGGACAACAGCACAACGACACTCCAGACGAGAAGAGACCGTTTTGACAAGACTGAGGATAGGACACACTGCACTGGCTCACAGCTACCTAATTAACACTTGTACATAAAATATCTGCATCAACAAACTTGATCATTTTACTTTTAATCTGTACAGATTTCAAATAAATAAAAAAAAAACCTACTTAACAACCTCCATCACCCAACATGCACCACATGTGAGACACAAAACACTGTAGAACATATACCAATATACTGCCACAAATACGGCCACATCGGACTAACATTCAAGATACCCCAAACACTGGAAGACGTTTTACAAGACGACGAACAGACAATTCCAAAACTCCTCATGTTTCTTAAAAACATCAACATTTACAAGGACATTTGACTTTGAACTGACCGCACTGCCAATGACCCAGCAGGGTAGAGACAGTATAATAAAAAAAAAATTACAATACGTTAAATGAAACTATTCGTCAATTTACAATGGCCACTATATTGTAAATACTAAAATTTAAAGACAGGCTTCTATCTATCTGTATATATATAAAGTTAAAATGTTTTATTTCTATAACTCCTGTCATATGATTGAAAAAAGAAGAATGCCATTTCCCTAGAAAATGGTTATTTTTTTTTTATTATTTCATATCGTTATATAAATATGACGCTGGAACACCCAAGCAGTTTTTTTAGCATTAATGTACTCAAACTAATGGCAAAAACTTGTTTCACGATTAGGCCGTGAGATAGTCTGTCAGGGTGTTAGATTTGCCGACTTCAAATGGATCCTGTCTGCAAGACATAATATTAATAATTTTACTATCATAATCAAGTCACGATATGTTTTAAATTCGCATTGGATATCGCTATTCCCACTCTATTCGCAATCAAATATTCAAGATTGAGTAACAATATCTAGGAGTGTTTGTCATGAGTGAAAAGCAAACATTTTTTTTCAAAAATATATGTACATCTTAGCTTCAATATGAAATTGGCAAATCATTAACTACCTCAAGGAAACTAACATATGCAGCAAGAACAAAATAGAAAATATGAATAATATTTAACGTAAATGAACGTATTGGGTAGAAAACATTCTAATCATTCAAAATAAGATTAATATATATATATATATATATATATATATATATATATATATATATATAAATTTAAAAAAATAAAATAAAATAAAATAAGAAGCTAAGAAAATAATTGCTCCTTGGCGACTTATTGATAGTAAACGTAATAGTGAAATAAGTCAAACTTAAGCAAATATTTTTACTTATGTAATAATTAATAAAATACAAGTATTTTAATAATTATATCCACAATGCCCTAAACAATTATTATATTTTAGAATCAATTAACAAAAAATACCCTAACTGTAAACATTTCTAACCACGATTAAAGCAAAACACAAAATAATCATTTAAGAACAAAAAAATTACTTACTGAAATTCTACAGATTTCTTCTTGTTCCCCTAAATTTTTCTCTCTTTCCGTACTTTTGTCTTTCTTGTCAGATCGTTAAACTTTGGGGCCCAGTAAATGATCAAACTTATTTTCCAAAGCTGAAAAGTTTACTTTTCGAAAGTTTAGCAAACAAGCATTAAGAACCACAATCCTGTTTAATAATCGCTTTGTGAATAGTTCTGATAGCTTAGTTGCATCACTTTTAAACACATTTAAAAGTAAATTTGTTTTAGGACTAATACATTTTTTTTACTGACATCCTGTTTATAAGAAACTCAGAGCAAAGGTTGGCCCAAGGTACCGTTATAAAATAAAATAAAAATGCATTCAAGAAACTATTTTAAAGAATATTAACTACGAGTATATATTTACATCAACTATACATAATGATGAAAGTAATATTAATTAATTGAATATTACCTATTGAATTGGCTAATTATTATACATTCGATCAAAAAAACAAGCCATATTTGTGCAGAAATCTATTACAGTTCCTCGATTATTATGAATTAGATTTAGATTCCTGGCATAAGAACCTGATTATTTCATAATAATTTTTTTCTCGCTGAGGGGAAAGGTTTATGAATACAATTATCAAATTAATATAATTGTCAATTTATTAAGAATAGCTCTACATGTATCGCATCATCAGATAAATCTTCAGGGACCTAAAAACTAGATATAGCCAAATCAAGGAGAACCTTCCGCTAAAGTGACCCCTCCTTTTCCCTAAAATGGCGAAGGTTCACCTTCGCTCCATTTGGCTGTATCTAGTTTTCAGGGTCCTCAGGTGCCATCTGATAGTGCGAAACATGTAGACCCATTTTATATAAATAATTTAAATAAATTTACGCCTATGTTAATTTGAAAGTTTATTTCTTGATCTTTCGCCTAAACAAAAACATTGTTGATAATTGGGTCAGTATTTATTTCATTATAAACTCAATGTATTTTTTGTTTGTTTAACGGCGTATCAACATTTAGGCTATTAACTCCGCGCTATCTACAGATTGCCAACTTTCTATAATGACAACAGCACCCATTCACAGCGTGGGTCGGTCACCCATTCAGGCACTGGCCACGCTCGACGTTGCTTAACTTCGGTGATCAACGGGAACCGGTGTCAATATTGTATTGTTTTTGAAACAAACGAGCTGTGAATGACATGGTCACTTCTTTTTGCTGTCACGCGCATGCCTTATGAGTATGTGCAATAATAATGTCAGCTTAAGCATTTGATATTTTTCTATTGTCTTTTTCAATGTACTTTGCCCTGCGTTATCAATTAATACTGTTTAGCTCTCTAAACAAGGACCAGTCGTTAATTGTTTTCCTAATATAATATTTACTATATCACTGATATGTAAGGTACAAAATAACGAACGCGCTGGAGCTTATCATTTAGAGCGTTGGGTATAGAGGGACCTAGCATATGGGGAGCAGCTGCCGGAGAATTTGATGGTGTTGTTAATGAAAGCCGTCGATGAAATATCCGAAACTATTTGGCTCCTATCTCAGGAGCGTACATAAGCTATTGTAAACGGACTAGATAGAGAATGGAAGGGGAAGACACTTTCGTGGAAGCTATTAGCCCTGGTGGGAGGGCGCAGACAGATAGTTATCTTGTGGATCTCCTCTATTGTTCCGCTCCTAGCGACGCACTAACGTATTTCAACCAGCTCCATACCAACCTTATCGGGCCGCTGCTCCAGATAGCTGGGCGCCGGCTATGCAGGTCAGGAGGGATCAAGCTAGGGATCTGCCAAAGCTTACCGCAGAAGGGAAGATGAAAAGGTCCGGTAGGATACATAGGTTCTTACTCACTGTCTTGCACCATATTACGCAGAACAACATTGCCAAGAAACAACATCTGTAGCCGTTGAAATTTACGTTGACTTACTGAAAGCCGTTTTCTCAATTTAGAACAAAAGCCTCCAGCAGTACCATGCTCTCTTAAAAACAGATGCCTGGCCGACAAGAAACCCATGCTCAAGATGAGAAGAAGTCTTAGTTACCAGGCTCAGAATAGGCCATTCATTGCTAAATCATTCACATCATAATGTGAAATGACACATCATGACAAAACAGTCTGCATTTGTAATGTGACATAGGCAATACAACACATTCTGAAGTATTGCAAAGAACGGCTCTACTTAGACATAACACACGACACGCGAGAGATACCGGATATAGACATTATAATCCTTCATTCAAAAATTAATAATATTTATAACGACAAAAAACAATGAGGAGGCCCGGTGGCCATGACCGTTAAGGCATGGGCACTTAACACTCCGTGCCAAGGGTCGTGGATTCGATTCCCACTGTGAGGTGGTGGCTTTTCTTTGGAAAAAATAAAAGGCATCAGCCCTATCCAGGCTATAAAAGGGTGGTTACCTATATACAACCCGTCCTCTTAAATTCTTAGTTAATAATATTGGACGTTAAAATTTAAATAAATAACAATGAAATATTATTGAATACATGCATTCATTGTGATTGATCATCTCCAAATTTAAAAATTAAGTTTCAATTTGTATTTATTTATACAACATGGTTTTTCTATGTATATATACATTATGATTTATACAACATGGTTTTTCTATGTATATATACATTATGAATTCACATACATTTTATATTGTACATCAGGAAATATTTATTTGAAACCAAAAAATGTCCAGGTACGCGTGCTTATTTTAATGGCAAAATAAAACAACCAATTCATTGAGGGCCATCTGAGGCTGTTGAGTTTTTAGGACCATTCTTATTGTGGTCTGGGCACACAATTGCTGTAGGTTGGCATTCTACACATCGAAGCCCGCCTCGCCTTCATTTCTTGATAATTCTTACTATATTTTCGCTCGATTTTGACATTATCCTATAGCTAACACGTACTGGAAAGGGCTCAAACACGTTCCTATATTTTCCGTTAAATCGAACGACAATAGAAACAAAACAACAATATAAAACCAAGATGTAAAAAGAAGTCATGGTATATTAATATGGCGAGAGCTACACATAAAACCTCAAAACAACATCTTATTATATTCTTCCATTTCTTTTCCCAATATTAATATAATGTAAACTAAAATCCTGGCATGTGTATGCTTAGTTACGTCTTAATTAACAAAAAAGAGCCACAAAAAGTTACATCGATGTGTAGCGACCGTATAATACTTATCGAAATGAGATCGGTATTCCTACCATATAGAAAAGATATGCCAAAAGAAAAGAATATGTGATGAACATAGTGTAAATTCAATCTTGTATTAACTACAGAACGTTAATCAGCCCCGGTCCTGATTGCCGACATTCGGCCACTATGGGTAAGTGTACGAAAACATTTTAATTGAACAAGTTAATTAAGTTGATTGAAGAATACATGTAATTATCAAGACTTTCTATTTTCAATTACTTCTAACTGCTGCTTGACTCAAAATACACATTAAAAGCCTGTTACTCGTTTTTCAATTTTAGCCGCTAGGATCAAAATACTAGTTCTTTTAAGTAAAATAGGACGCAGCAATTATAAAAACTTCTGGATTCAACATTCGCATACTAAAACTTCTTATTTAAAAAAAAAAAAAAACAAACAAAAGTTGCAGTTACATTATACCCGATAGACTAATGACCATCCAGACGTATTTCCCTTAATTATTTTCATATATTTATTTTTATCAATAAAATAACAACTTACAATCTTTGGGACTTGTAAATACCTAGCGATAGGAACCTACTGGAGAAATATTATTATAAATAAGTACAGAGGGTGGTCGCATATAATGAGATGCTAATGCATCAAATGCCTTAACTTAATGATAAATTTGCAGTTTATCTAAATATGGCGCTACATCTAGACGGAACTACATGGTTCTGAAGTGATTAATTTCTTGTAGCGCCTTTGCATTTATATTGGCATTTATCCCTCTTTGTATTGATCTTATTTGAATTCTTTGGAACTGATGTATTCCTAAGTATAAAACTGTGATGTCAGCTTTATTCAGACCATGTCGATCTTGGGGATTAAACGTAATGCAGACGATATTAGCAAGTACATTTAATGGTATTTGCATAATTTAATATCTTTAAGAGATAGCACTTAATGCTAAGAATAATCCTCTCTGCGTTTGTATAGATTTTATCTTTTGTTTTTAATAAATCGATGGACCGAAAGATATGAAGAGATGGAAAACATATTCATTCTGAAGACCTTAATTTATTAAGAGAAATTATTCAATTTAAGAGAATCGAATTCAACACAGAGGTTAAAAAAGCCCTAACTCCCTAAATAAATCAAACTTTGAAATAGTTTTCTCATATCTAAATGTGAATCTACACTTTTGTTGATATCTGACAGAGCACTGACCATCGCATCTTGCCTACAACTGAAGCACATTCTTTCGAGTATATTTCGATGGAGAGGTGATATCTACATAACATTTAATTTAAACCTCTGAATTTATTTTTCCCAAAATAGTGCACATTTTATCTGTAGAGTGGTAATCAATGCATGTAATTTTTTTGTGGAGAAAACGTGAAAATCTGAGAAGATCCTTTTTTTAACCACACTTCGAAGACAATTAGCGGTTGAGATTGGTCTAATAAAAACATTTCTAAAAGATCTCATCATTAGACCTCATCGATCCTTTCTAGTATATTCCAACGCCCCCCCCCTCCCCTCGTTAAAATGTAAACAAATCTTTCAATCTTTTCCGACCTCCAGAAAAAGTTGGCGACTGATCAGAAAAGACAAACCATAATAATATGACAACACTGTGCTGAATATTGTCTGAATCGTACAAAAACCTCTGCTTTAGCTAGACACGATGAAGAAAGCCCCCGACAAATGCTTTTTGACCAACTCAGGATACTAGCTAAACAAGATAACCTACAAAGAAAGCTAGTCAGGGAAGCTATGGAATTGTTTAAGCAACACTCTACCGAAATGAAGGAGTTATCCTAAAGACTCCCGTGCATAGAATTTTTCAAGGCAGATTGGCCTAGTATAGACCAGCATGCTCATCGCAACTCATTGGCACTGCCAATACAGGCACATCTGGAAAGTGCCATGTGGAAGGGAATAAGTACTAACTGTTACAGGTTTTATGTCATCCAGACTTTAACAGATCAGGCAGATGGTACATAGTACAAACGAAATTATCGCCCAAAAACGCCGGATGGTCAATATTCATATACAGGGTGTCCCGTAAATGTCTAGTCATATTGTGAGGGGTGATAGAGGACCCTTAGGGGAACAAAGAATGTTCTATGACGATTTCCCGAATTCTCGCCCATAAGGAAGAAAACGTCGTGTTATTGTTTTTTCGAGACAAACGTGGTTTTTAGAAGAATAATCGTTGTAGCTCCGTCCCAGGTAGTACTACTAGAAAGGGAGTGAAACCAATCGAAAGCTGAGTAAATTTACTACAAGACTAGTTGGAAGTAAACGTAAAAATGAATGAATGTAAGTATGTATATCTTACCAAAAGAAGGCAATTCTAAATTTCCTGACATTTTATTGATCCAGCGTTACTCCTCAATAAGCAGGATCTGAGATTTCCGGGTTTCAGAAAAACTTCCTCATTTAACCAGCTTTCCATTCATGTATCACAACCCTGTGTTATTGGAGTATTTGAACGATTTAAGAACAAAAGTTTTAAAAAAAACATGGATCTGTGAAAAGAAAATTATATTTTTTTCTTCAGTTTATTCAAAAAGCTGAAGGGAAATATTTATTTTTATAAATGTTTACATAAATATTAAGTAAATATTTACTTAAAACAATAAAAAAAAATTACTTCCACGAATATAAAAAAAATTCCTAAAACAGTAAATAAATAAAATACACATTTATTTTGAATTTGTTAATTCAGGTAACTAATACTGGGTACAGGAGGCGGCCATTAAGGAACCCCAACCATACATTAACCTCAAAAATTACTATTTTTACCTAGATCACGCATTTGAACACATTTTTACCGGACTATGTACATATTATTTATGAGGGATAGAATTTTTAATTACCACAACAAAAACGCATGGGCTCAGAATCCCAGTGAGTTTCACAAGCGTAGCCATCAGTATTAATTTAAGGTAAAGCATTTGTTTTCTAAATATAAGTACCTGTAAAAATGTGTTCAAATGCGTGATCTAGGTAAAAATAATAATTTTTGAGGTTAATGTATGGTTGGGGTTCCTTAATGGCCGCCTCCTGGACCCAGTATTAGTTACCTGAATTAACAAATTCAAAATAAATTTGTATTTTATTTATTTACTGTTTTAGGAATTTTTTTTATATTCGTGGAAGTAATTTTTTTTTATTGTTTTAAGTAAATATTTACTTAATATTTATGTAAACATTTATAAAAATAAATATTTCCCTTCAGCTTTTTGAATAAACTGAAGAAAAAAATATAATTTTCTTTTCACAGATCCATGTTTTTTTTAAAACCTTTGTTCTTAAATCGTTCAAATTCTCCAATAACACAGGGTTGTGATACATGAATGGAAAGCTGGTTAAATGAGGAAGTTTTTCTGAAACCCGGAAATCTCAGATCCTGCTTATTGAGGAGTAACGCTGGAAAGAAATATCAATAAAATGTCAGGAAATTTAGAATTGCCTTCTTTTGGTAAGATATACATACTTACATTCATTCATTTTTACGTTTACTTCCAACTATTCTTGTAGTAAATTTACTCAGCTTTCGATTGGTTTCACTCCCTTTCTAGTAGTACCACCTGGGACGGAGCTACAACGATTATGTTTCTAAAAACCACGTTTGTATCGATAAAACAATGAAACGACGTTTTCTCCCTTACGTGAGAGAATTCGGAAAATCGTCATAGAACATTTTTTGTTCCCCTAAGGGTCCTCTATCACCCCTCTCAATATGACTTGACATTTACGGGACACCCTGTATATATATATATATATATATATATATGTGTGTGTATATATATATATATATATATATATATATATATATATATATATATATATATATATATATATATGATAGCAAGAACGTGTCCAAAAAGATTTGATAAATAATCAGCAAAATCGATTCATTATGAAAAGGGTTGCAATACCGCCCAGGCACTCAAAAAAACATAAAGTAATGTTAGCAGTAGCTTAAGAAAATAAGTCAAAACAGTTTATGCCGAATATGGGTTTACTCTAGAATTATTTATTGATCGTGAACGTAACTTGCAATGAGATTCATTTGATAGTCTATTATGAAAATAAGTAAAATCGGTCTTTTGGATTATCTGAAACCCTCCACTCTAGGTCAAATTATTCTTACTGACTTGAGAGCCCTATTTTGTGATTTTGCAACGAATGTAACTATATAACTATCAAAACTACTGAGATGTATTTCAGAAGCAGCTAAATAGGGTAGAAATAATGATTTATTTATTATTGTAACTTATTCGCTATAATTTTTTTTTTTTTTTATACTTAATTTTGTTTTCTTGGCTATACATATCGCACTAGTATTTCTAAAGTCACACAACTCAAAAATCTGTTTTATTCACACCGCCATAGTTACGACTGCGAAAGACATGGTAAATATATCTTTATCAACCATCAAAACTGTATGTACCTACCTAGCACCAGAGGGCACTTGTATCACCCTTCCAGTCTTAATCCTAAGGCCCCTACAAACGCAAGAGTGACAAATTTTCAGTTGAGTTTTATTTTGAGTAATGTCACTTTAGAAATACTAGTGCGATATCTTAATACTCACCAATTCTTTGTGAAAACTAATATTTTGGAGTGGCATAGTTTAATGCAGCGCCGACATCAGCTACAAGGAATTAAATGCTATTCGCCTTAGATGCGGAGCATCAATAATAAATAATATTATATATATATATATATATATATATATATATATATATATATATATCACATATCTGTCTGCTTCTCCGTTTATCTGTTTGTTCCTTATACAATCCCCACACCATTAGACCAATTTTGACCATATTTGGCACACAGGTAGGTCTTGATACGGGGAGTGCCATAGGTTAGGCCAAAAATGTCTACCAGCTGTCTGTCGGTATGTTTGTCCCTTATAGAAATCCACACCGTTTGACCGATTCTGATCACACTTGGCACACAGGTAGGTATTGATCCGGGGAGTGTCTTAGGCTAGGTTAAAATAGTCTAGGAGTCACAGTTCGGAGGTCACGCGTTCGAAACTATGAATCCGAACAGTTACAGATTTGCGTCATTAGAGTTTAATATTACTTATTTTGTTTCTGTTTTTTAGATGCAGAAAGTAGGTGTAGCAGCTGATAAAAGCATAAAAGAGCAATACTTAATGTTGCCTCCCTCCCTAAGCATCCTTGGTGCAGCAAGAAATTATTTCAACAGGCCCTGAAATGAATAAACTCAACCCGCCGCAGGTGGGGCTCGAACCCGTATCTACTGCATGAGAATCCAAGGCATTGGTCTTTAGACTAAGTAGAGGCCGAGCAATACGCATGGACTTATTAAATCCATTCCCAGTTTATAATTTTTTTATGTTTTTTAATTATTATTAGTTTAACGTTGAAAACCACCTTGAAAGACAATAAGAACCAGACTGAATAAAGAGATAAAAAATACATAATATAAGCAATAAAGTTCGGTAGTATAATGTTAAGGTGTATAGTTTTAACTTGTGAGAGAAGATGGACAAGCTACAGACATGGCGGCTGGTCGTAATGTAAATGACAGCTGACGACAAACAATAGTGATAGCCCATTATCGGAATGTTTTTCTCTCACAGTGATCTTGTAGTCGGATCCTAACCTCTAAAGAATTTCTCTCCTACCACTTTTTTATGTCATATTGTGAAAGGCCTTAAAACATAAGGAATTCTTTCAACGAATCTAGAACTTTTATGTTCTAAATATTTTCGATCGTAACCCATATATTCTCGTCTTCCTTGGAATACTTTTAACTTAATGATTAACTGAAGGATTCAGCTTGTACTCATAAATTTTAAGAGAGAAATACAGTGGGGGGGGGGGGGGGTTGAGACAGAGAGCGACAGAGATAGCAATATTACCAATATCTCATTTCCATATATTTCAGCTTATTCTGATTTCCTTATTACATAAGAATATATAAAGATAAAAAAGTCCAAATATTATTCTGTTAGGTTGTTTGCAGATATTCAACGAAAATTTTCAAATCACCATGATGGGACAAGGCACGATTCGGTCGTAATAGTTAAATAAAACTACATATTTTAATTAAGAAATTGTTTTAGCATAAATATGCTTTAGCGATGCATAAATATGCTTTTGCGATTTAACGCTTCTGAAAAATATTATTAAAATAATAGCCAATTTAAAGTAGTAAGATTGAGTTATTTTTACCAATAAGTCTACAAAAATTTTTTAAGCATAAATATGCTTTAGCGGTGAGTAAACTGAAAAAAAAGTTACAGAAAAGTATCACGTAGCCATGTACGAAAAAGAAGACTGTATGTTATGCAGTACATTACATAGGTTTGTCGGGTGGACCTAATGCATATTTATGTTCCTGAATTTCAGCAGAAGGCTTTTAACGAATTTGTTTATTTTTTGCACAAAGGTTTCTGTTTGATTTTCTGGGGGATAACAAGAACTTATCCGAATGGAATTTCGGCTGCTTCATCACTGTCTTCGAAAACTATTTTTTTCCTAAATTAAAACAAATAACCCCCTCCCCCTGTTTATTTGCCGCGATCCAGCAAATTCAGAAACAATTGTAAATCCGTGAGATATAGTTCTCCCTCTTCTCATAACTAAGCTAATTTCCATCCTGTACTTATTCATTTTATATCTATTCTTATCTAATCCAAATATTAAGTTCTGAATCTTTATTTATTTATTTTTTATTAATTTGAAGAGATCAACAGCAATGGTGATCTGCCATAAAAAAATGATATAAGAAATAAAAAATAAGTTTATTTATTAATTATAAGCCCAGGAGGTTTAATAAATTCAAGAATATATTCTCCTTTATGTTTGCACTCTTCAAGGAATCACTGACAAACTAACTTTGAGGTAAGTTTGCATTAGAGCAAAAATTATTTTTCCCATAAACTAATTGCGTACAAAAATATTGAAAATTTAAATATCATTTGCTGAACTTGTAAGCACATATTTGCATGAAAATCTAGGCATGCATAAGATAAATAATTTTAGTGGTATGATTCTATATTTGTTTTCTCCATGTTTGGTCTCAATTTTGGAATCGAGAAGTAAATTCTTTTTCTTTCTTTTTTTAAATAATGTTTTTCACGTGTGTTTTCGGAGGGATATTCACGCATTCATCAGAGAATGAACTTGGAACAAAAGTAGGACTTTACAAACGGCTCCCTCCATAGCCCTAACAAAGAATTGAAATTCACTGCGAAACGTCGACAAAATCATATTTGCACAACATCTATTATATAAAAATGAATCGCTAAATGTGTTGGTAAGAGCAAATCTCAAGAACAACTGAACCGATTTCGCTAATTCTTTTTTTATAAAATTCCTTCAACTACGATGATGGTTCTTACGGAGAGAAAAATTAAAAAAATTGCCTGAAAAAGTCTAAAAACAACACTTTTCGGGTCTTTTTCACTTCCTTAACGCAAATTCATTTTTAAATAAAAACATATGTTCTCAATTATAATATTTTTAACAGTTAACGTATTTGGTTATTTGTGTATAAGCAAAAAAATAAATAAGGACATGTAATCACTAGGTGACATTAGAATCTCATGTTAATAATGCAATTTAAATTAATTTATATTTGCATTAACGAAGTAAAAAAGACTCCACTTTTCTATATTCCCATACAAAAGATTCGTAATAATATTTAAAGGTAAATTTTAACTTTAATTGACAAAAAAATTGAGTGAGATTAGTATCGTATAAATATTAATGTCAATATTTGTCAATATTTATACGATGGTAACATTACTCAAAAACAAATTGACTATGTTAAAATGTAAATTGTCTGTGGTAAAATGTCACTTGAAATGTAAACATGTCTTAGCTGTGCATCTATAATATTACTAAATCTAAAAGCCACAAATTTCTATAAAATTACTGAAGTGTTGTGTGTTTGTGACTTACTAAATATGCCTCTTATAAAGTGGCGGACAAATTTAGGCAGAACAACCCGAAATTCAAAGAATAAAAAAAAAGAAATTAATTATCAATCTAATTGTAGGGGGAAAATGACCCAATAGTTGACACTTTAAGGAGAGGTTATTTTATTTAAAATAATTTTTCACTTAGTTTTTGTAAAACATAAATTTTAACTATATCAAATTATTCGTCTGCTCATTCTCTATGAAATTCACATAAACCAATTTCAGATACATTAAGTATTTCGAGTAAAATAAATCATTAAATGTTGCCTTACTTTGGTCCTAATGTTGACGCGTCTGCAGTCGGTCGGTGCCTAAGTTTGACTTTTCTGTTCCTAAGGATGACAGTTAGGTTAAATGAAAATAATACAACTTTATTCTTTTAACAATCAACCAAATTGGATTGAAAATAGCAGGAACTATGGCAAATTTAATGAATTTTAAAGAGATGCTTTTCGAAAAACAAACAATTTGGTACAACAATTATTTTTAACAAAAAATTAGAACTAGGAAGACAAACAAGTATGCCTCCGAATTTTTGCATGTAGTCATTGGTTCTGGTAATTAATGTATTTTGTCCAATTACTAGAGGATTGTTAAGCTTCACTAGTAATTTGGCTAGGAGATATTGGAAAATCTTGCTATCAGCGGAGAAAAGAGTTTTCCTTCTATTGCGAGGAAGAAGGGACAACTGGATTGGCGGAAATCCACCTCACCAACAAACATACAACCCGTGCTGTTTTTCCTTCAACTAGAACTATACAATAATCACCTACTCTAATAACGTCCACTTTTTTTATCACTTGCTTATTACAGCCATTTTCATCTTTCATCGCTTGGTCACTTTTGAACAATCCCTTTTCTTCTTTAACTTGTTGTGTAAACTTTGATCTGCATTCTCATATTCGTTATTAGTCGTTTTATCTAGCTGACTTGCCTCGTTTGTTGAAATAGATGATGGTTTATTTACACACGTTGATTCTAACCAGCTCATCTTCGTGATGTCCTTTCTTTTTCAGGGTGATTATGATCACCATCTTCGTGAGTCATGGAGTTTCTCACTTTCTTTTTCAGACGAGAAGTATTTAAGGGATTTTTCTTCTTTTTTGTTCAATCTAGCCTTGGGTCTTTCTTTCTTGGCGATTTCAGCTGTGTTTTGTTTAATGCAGGACTTGCCATTTGGTTAACGCTCCATTCATGAACTTTCAGCTTCCAACCTTCTTTAAGTGTTTGGAAATCTGATACATCCAAAGGTTGGACGATGTGAGTAGCATTTGGATGTACCGCCACTTATAACCATTTACCACAAATAGAATAAGAAGTTGTGCGACCATTCCGAATTGCAGAAATGTTGTCTGTCAACATTAGGAACAGAATGTCAACATTAAGAAAACAGGTTGTCAACTTAAGGTTCCAGTCATAATAACACAACAAAATCAGGATACATGAATTTCTAATGAAAATCTCAACTAAATCGTTCAGTATGCATCACTGACAACCGTTTTCCTAAAGTAGACACTAGTGTCGAGGATAGGAGCCCTGGTTGTTTATTGTGTTCCCAATGTTGACACTACCATAATATCAAGATTTTTTTATCTAAAATATGTCAAACCTTTTACATTCATTAATTTATGTATCATCGAATTCATAGAGATCATAAAAAAACGATTTAATGCATGCATCACAAGAAAAAATTCTTAAGAAATATTCTTAATCTCTTAGCAAAATCATTAAGTGAAGAGAGCAACAGGTGTCGACTCGAGGATTTTTCACACTAAAATGGCTGCTGAGGTTATTAACCGAGTTAAATAGTTGATCGGGTTAGTCAACATTATTCTTTAACAAGTGTTCTTTCTATTGGAGGCAAACTTATTGAATTCTCTTGAATCTAATTGTTATTTTTCAAATTTAAATTTGAAGTGTCAACTTAAGGAACAGTGTCAACAATCGGGTCATTTACCCTACTGCCCAGGAACGTGAAAATCGCAATGAACGTGAAGATCGCAATGAACGTGAAAGAATTCTGTTAAGACAGACCCGCGAAGCGCGACATTCGACTAATAATGGTGCAAGTTTGAATCGAGCTGCTGTCAATTGATTACAGTGCCTACAACTGTGTTGCTATTGGACCTATGACTCAGTTTGACTATAAACAAATCCCAGGGGCAGTCATTATGTGTTTGTGGTATTAATCTAGAAAACCCATGTTTCTCGCATGGTCAATTCTATGTTGCCTGTTTCCGTGTTGGAAAACCATCTGCTGTGTTTGTTTACGCGTCAGGTAAACAAAAAATATCGTGTACCATTAAGTACTAAAATAAAAATGAAACATAATTTAGAATAAGTAAAAATAAAATAAAATATAATAAGTAGGTACCATAATAAGAAATCTGATATTGTAATTTTGATTGTGATTTTTTAGTGACTATTAAAAGAATTTTAAGTGTTTTATAATTTTTATTTTTTGACATAATGTAATTGTCGAGTTATTAAGTTTTTTTTTTTCGTTTTTTTTTTATCTTACTAGCTGTCCGGGTGTCCCAAATAGCAGAATAAGTATTAAACAAAAATTACAGAATCGACTGTTAGGCGGTACGAAGTTCGCCGGGTCAGCTAGTTTATTATAAATATTAAGACCAAACTGGGCATTATATTCTTCCATATCCGTTAATTCCTTTAATCATGTAAGTACAAAAAATAAATAAAATTTAAATTCATTAAAACTACTTGGAGATCCATTTATTTGTTTATCTAGCTCTAAAAGAGCAAGGTCGATTGCTCACATAATTTACAAATTGTTTATAAAAATAAAATAATATTGATTAGAATAAATTCTACTGCAATAGGTACTAAAGTAAAATCATACACACACACACACACACACACACATATATATGTATATATAGGGGTCTCCCCTTGGTCAAGTGCCTAACGCCTCACCTCACGGCTCGTTGAGAAAATTCCTCGCTGCCCCTTGGATGTCGGCGCTAATGGCCCAGATGTCGATTCGCCGTATATAATATATATATATATATATATATATATATATATATATATATAAATAATATATACCAAGCCAAATTTTCAAACAATAATATACCAAAAGTTTAGATGTGGATTTGCAGCCATTTAAGGAAAAGATGAATAGACAATTTTACATCGCCCTCTACAAAAACATTCTGAAGAAAATTCATATCGCCAACGAAGCGTTGCATCAAATAAATAAATAACAATAACTAAACTAAACACAAAAGATAACAAAACTATCATTATTTTCGTATTTGCTAGGAAATTTAATTATTGTCTTTTCTGAACCTATTAACACACGGATACAGACGCACTTGCGCCCGTGTACATTCAAGCAACAGACGTAGTACACAAAAACAAAAAGCACATTTTTGTTATAAAGCAATCAGATTTTAATGTATTTCGTATTTCATAGAGATAAAAGGTGACTTGCCACCCACCCTTCTCTTCGAAGATCAAATTTATATTCAGCTGAAGTTATTTTTTCTCTAATTTGAAAATAACTGAAATATTGCTACAAATCTGATAAACGTTCTCTAAAAAAAATCCTATTCAATCAATATTATACCTGTCGTTATTTAATATGTGTTTTTTTTTTTCTATTATAAAGGCAACCTTAGGAAGTGTGTTAAGAAGTACATTAAAAAAAAGTCCTTGAAAGACTTTTAAAACATGAAATTGGGTGAACGATGTGGACAAATCAAGATCCGCCAGCTCAGCTTTACTTATTTAATATTTATCTGTGTTGATAGTAATCTTTTCTCAAGATTTATCGTGCCTTTATCAGGACACTAGCTGAATACCCGTGCTTCGTCACGGCAGATAAGTAGTTATTTTATTGCGATAAATTATGTTTCATTAAAATTACGTTACTATACAATTCTGTGCAGTTTATTACAGCACGGTTCCCGTCATACTATATTTTATTCAATGGGCGTTAAAATTTAAAAGTTTATGTTTCCAAGAAGTCATATGGTAACACCCAATATATTTACGAGTATTACCAAGGTTATAGGCGAGGAGGCTGTACAAGAGTTCCGGATATTATTACCTCCCCTGGAAAACCAAAGGATATGCCATACATCACGGTTTGACCGGGACTGTCCCGGTATTTTGCAATTGTTTCGGTGTCCCGCCCAGTTTTATCAATGTCCCGGAAAAGCTGTAAGATGTAAAAAGTAATTAATTCATGTTTGTAAGAATCTTTTTTAAATCAGTTACTTTTCTACAATTAACATTTTTACTACTGCTCACAGTGTCAAAGAAATCAGAAGTAATCTAACTGTAAAACGCTGGAACTACCTGCACGGCGCTGCCAGCTGCTGGACACTACTATTTGGCTGAGAGATTGTTTTAAGAAAATCAAGTAGCAAAAAAAGTTCCGTTCTTATTTTTAAGGTTTGGGTAGACTAACAGTTTAGGATTCCCCCTTCCCGTTAGTTGCTAGGCTTAAAACTCACCAACCATTTTGCTTATAATTTGTACTCTTTTTATCCCCCCCCCCTGGTATGCCCATCCCATATTAATGTGTCTCGGTTTAACTCTCCAAAAATATGGCAAGCCTATCTGACGGGGACAGGCAGAAAAGAAACGCAATTAAAACACTATGAGGGACAGTTAATTTCTAGTAATTCAAGGTCTGCCATCATAGTTGAAATTAACCTCAATTAGAAATAAAACTGTGAGATAGATAATGTAAGGTAACAGCTGTTCTTAGCGAGTGCCTACGTTATATAGGGAGTGTCCATGCAAAATTTCAAAATTTTCTTTCGAGGGGTTTGGGCTGGGCGTTGATAGATGAGTGAGTGAGTGAGTGAGTGGTATTTGACAAATATATAGTAGATTACCTTACTACATCATTATTTATTTTTTCGATGTTTAGTATTAAAAAAACAACATTATTTATATACAAATAAACATGTATTTCAACTATATCTGAAATTTCCATTTACCCACATAAAAAATAAATTACATTGTTAGAAAATTACTTTGCTTTGAAATCAGTCGTATTCCATTACAACTTACTACAAAATGTTTCTTTGACCTCCTTAATTGATTGATTTTTTTTTTTAGTTATTTTTTTTTATTGTTTGACGGCGTATCAACTATTGGGCCATTAACGTCGGGCTACCTACAAGTTGCCACCCTTTTATAATACCAAGACAACGTAGCCTAACTTCGGTGATCAAAGGGAACCGGTGCATTCAACGTGGCTATGACCGCTTGTAACTTATTCAACTTAAACTTATTCCATCATTTACTAGTGCACTTTTAAATATGTTCACTGGTATTCATTATCAATAATACTCAATTTTACGAGCAAATAACAAATCTAAGGATGGCTTATTTAAAGAATTTAAAATGAAATTAGTTCTTACCTCGAATGTTGAAGTAAATGTTTATTTAATAAACCTTAATCCTTTAAGAAAGCTTGTTACTCTAATACTACAAAAGAACGCGGATATTAATACACTTTTAGAAAAATAGTACACTTCGTTAATTTTCACTTTTAAAAATAGATAGAGCACTGAATGTAGTCTTCTTTTCTGTAAAAGCACCAGATGTCAATCACTCCACCTGAAAAAAATATATAATCATTCATAAAAGTCTTGCATAATTATAAAAACAAAATATATTTTAGGTATTTCGAAGCATTACAATAAGATAACTGTGTGTATTCTACATAATATAAAAAACTAAGGTAGAATAACTACTAAGGTAAAGTAAAAAAGCGTCAAAAATAATTATTTGATTATTATTTTATTCTAATAATTAAATACATATTTAAGATTGATTATCAAAATGTTACCAATGTTTTTAACTTAGATTAATTTTCCATTCTCTAAATAAAAATGCTAATATCCTGTAGTGGGAATCGAAACCATAATCTTAGGCTTTTATACAGGGTGTCCTTTTTAGATGGCCCGGCTAAATTTCTCTTGAACGGATAACATTATAATAAAATACGTATTTCATAATTTTTAGTCTAGTTTAAGATTTTGGCCTGTTTTTGAAAAAAAAAAAAAAAAAAAAAATCGGGGTACCCCAAACCCTATACAACTTTGAAATTTCAAATGGGACCATATACCTTCCGATACATCATTTTAAATGATTTTTACACTGAAATTAATAATGCAATCTGATTTTAATTTGGTCAACTAATAACAAAGTTATGGCATAAAGGTCGGAAAAAAGACAGTACATTTTGTTAACTGTTTTTAATATTTAAAAAAATCCATCGTACCTGCAGAGGTTGGTGAACCTACATCTCATGTTCTAACGTTCTTCGTTGGTGCTCAGTGCGATGGACTGAGGAGAGACCAATCGACAAGCATATTCCACTCTTTGCTGCAGTTCTTGAACTGATGTTGCAGGATTATGATTGGCATAAACGATATTTTTCAAATGTCCCCACAAGAAAAAGTCTAACGGAGTTAGATCGGGCGACCGAGGAGGCCAACAGGTGGGACCGTGAGGTCCTATCCACCGGTCCCGGTAGTGCCGATTTAAGTAACGTCTCACTTGCAGAGAATTGTGTGCGGGACACCCATCAAGCTGCAGTATCATTCTTTGCCGATGCTACAGAGGTACACCTTCTAGTAAAGCCGGCAATTGTTCTCTCAAGAAATTTAGAAACTGAGCTCCATTTAAATTATTTCGGTAGAAATAAGGAACAATTAATTTATTTCCGAGAAGTCCGCACCAAACGTTGATGCTGTGAACCACCTGGTGATGACAAGAATAGGAGATTCTAGGATTTTCCTGTGCCCACGTTCGAAAATTCCAACGATTTAACATACCGTTAGTGGTGAACTTCGATTCATCAGTCCATAGGACATGAAGCATGTTTTCATCAACTACCAAACTCGACATATGTGCAAGGAACGTTAGACGCCTGTCATAATCTGTGTTCCGGAGCCCCTGGACAAGATGAGAGCGATAAGGCTTGAAATTATAAGTCCGTAGTACATCTCTAATTTTGTTCTTTGAAAAACCTAAGACCCTTCCGGTATTTCGGAGAGAAGAATTTGGATTTTCCATAACATACAATAAAATATCCAGTTCCTCGTTGAAATTGCGCTGCCGATATCTTGGTCGATCAGCAACTGATCCAAATCTCCTCATATTGAGAGCAACACGAATAAATGTTTTGTGGCTCACTTGAGGACGAGCAGGAAATTTCTGGGAGTACAAAACAGCTGCACGACGAGCGATACCATCACTTTCAATAAAACAATTGTACATATCAACTTTTTCCTCACGGGAAAACTGCACTCTTCGGTTCATTTTGACTAACTGATTAATACTGAATGTAGGCAAGTAGGCATTGTTGTAATAGTTATCTATTTCCAGGAATTAAAGTTCCCTTACTTAAGACCATTTGGATAAACAATATCAGTGAATGTAAACAGCTCTACCTTCACCGAACATACAGGGGCTTATTTCTGTTTCTTCTCTGCATCTTTAAAAGAAACATTTATTTCGAATTTCACCTAATAAGTTAATTATTTATTTACAAATTATTTCCCATGTAACAAAAGAAATGCAAAGCAGTTTAAAGTAATTAGAAACGAAACAATCAAAATGTATTTTGTTTCGAACTTTATGCCATAACTTTTTTATTAATTGACCAAATTAAAATCTGATTGCATCATTGATTTCAGTGTAAAAAATCCTTTAAAATGATGTTCGGAAGGTATAGGATCCCATTTGAAATTTCAAAGTTGTATAGGCTTTGGGGTACCCCGAAATTTTCTTTTTCCAAAAGCAGGCCAAAATCTTAAACTAGACTAAAAATTATGAAATACGTTTTTTTTTTTTTGTTTTATTATAACGTTATCCGTTCAAGAGAAATTCAGCCGGGCCATCTAAAAAGGACACCCTTTATATATATATATATATATATATATATATATAATACTTATTAATAAGAAAATAGTACTAAAAATGAGACAATACTTATCTCTTCTTAGACAAAGTAAGTAAGAATATATTTATTTTATAGCTACATTATTGTACCAGCAGCAGTAAATATTAATAATTTAGGGACAATTTTTTATTTAATAATTCTTACGATTTTTCCTTAACGATAAAGCATTCACAATGAGTTCATTAACCTTAGATCTAGTTTGGAAGCCAATGTGTCAGCAAGATTGCCTAATCCATCGCTACTAAGCGGTAAATCCCTTCAAATTTAATTATCAGCAATAGGTCGACCTGCATTATTCATTCTGAATTTTCGGACTTTTTCCCTATGATTATTTAGAGCTGAAATAATTATTAAATTACATTTTATTCAGGGGGATATCTTGCGGTTTAAAACAAAATACCTGGATAATCCCAGGGTTTGCCTCCAGAAAAATTTGTTATAGCATTTTTTCAAGGAATGTAGTTGTGCCCGACGAGCTGTAAAATAATTTGACATCAGAAAAATTGCGTTACTTGTTTAAACTCTGCCATAAAATGTGATTATGGACTTTTCCTATTAGCGTGCGGCTAATCACGTCTACTTTGCTCAAGAACATTGGTTATAACCTTCGTTCCTTAAGACAAGGCCGCCACATGGGGGGGGGGAGGGACTGCCGGGTACAGTTGTCCCGGGCCCGGGTGCCGTGGGGCCTGAACCGGGCCTCGCTATTTGGAAAAAAATAGGTTATGAGCTTGTAAAAAGAATGGGGTTTAGAAATATAGACGGGCGTAGCCTTTATTTATTGCAATGGGTTCTATATTTTTTTTAATGTACGTAAAGGACAAAACAATTGCAGTCCCAGAATAGTATATTTCATTAGGAGTCGTAATAAAACTATAAGTACCGAAAGTGACCTTTGCTGCGCTGATTGTCGGCCTTTATTCTCATTTTGCACAAAACTCAAGATGAAAATAATTTTAAAATGTCCAAAGTCCTATAGCAAAGTACTAGAATTTTCAGTCTGGCTCTGAGAAGTGAGGGCCCGGCTCTGAGAAGAGGGGGCCCGTGATCTGGTCCCGGGCCCGGCTCTGAGATGTGGCGGCCCTGCCTTAAGAATGCACAAACTATGAGGTTGTTTTCATACAAAAGAGCTGTAAATAAAGGAATTCCCAATCAAAAGATTCTGATATCATTAACTATCTGAAGGAAATAGACGGGCAAACTACATGGCAAATAATAGACAGCAATAAATTAAGAGAAATAAAATCAGGAAGGAGAAACAGGAAGTTCCTTTAACTCGATTAAGAATTGCCCACAAAAGATTAACACGTTCATTCCTATTTTCTAATGAACCTCCTCCAATCTGTGAATCATGTAACGTTGAAATAACAGTGAAATATTTATTAACAGAATCTCGAATATATGAGTCAATTATAGAAGAGTCAAAGTTATCAAAAATTAATGATGAAATCCTCAGAGATAATGCTGATAACGTGAGAAAACTATTAACGTTTATAGAAAAAAAAACGGAACTTATATGTAGTTATAAATCTAAAAACATAAGATAATTAAATAGTCAGTTTAATTGTTTGCTTGGTCTGAAGGGGATGAATGTGTCAATTTTGTGTTTTATGTTTGTGAGTAAATGAATACGCATGGTTGAATGGATGTGGGTTTGATGGGTGAAATTATATTTTTAGTAATTTATAAGCTAAGCTCCTCCCAGGGCCTGATCCTGGTGTAAACCAGGAACAGTAATAAATTCATAAGGACAATGATTCATTTAAATTTAAAAAACTTACTTAATCAATTAACAACTTAAACAAATTAGAAAAACAGACCACCACAAAATACTATGAAAGGTTCATTCGATCGCGTTAATGACCCTAGTAAAAAAAAAAATCGATGAGTTTTTTACCCAGGGTTACTTTGCTTGTCTATATTGAAACGCGTACTATTCATATTGACGCAGAGCAGTTCTTATTAACAATGAAAACATAAACTTAAAATTAATAACGCTCTTTATATAATGGAAGCTAATGTTTACATAAATTTAAAAAAAAAAAAATATTTGAATTATTTTTTTTTTAAATTAGGTAAATAAAATTCTTATTTTCAAGAAAAACAATGATTACTCTTGTTTTAATTGATTAGGTCGCCATATAATATAAGTAACCTAATCAACATATTGAATGAGTTCTGATTTAAGGCCTCTGAAGAGATTAGTCCATTGCCTATTGGAAAATGATTGCGTTAGAAATTACCACAGCAATAAAAAAGCCTTATACTTGTCCCTTCAATTTAATCTATATAATCGTTGAAGCTGCGGAGAGTAGTGAGAAAAATGTCATCTTAGTTCAAAACCAGAGGCATGAGCCATTCAAAACTACATGGATAAAGTATGAATGGCAAAGCAACTTCATTGAGAAATCCCTTCAACATAACAGTCAGCTAGACCATTCATTCCTGTAAGGATTCTTATCTTCAGACCTCCCAGTAGCCATCTTCAAGAGCTTCTGCTGTATATCTTTAGGAAAATCTAATATTAATTTTTCACTGAAATTCCAACACGAAAATGAGCTCGAAACTCTTTACTACAGGAATATATAATTGGCCCGGTCAGTTCACGTCCAAGGTCCTCCACATTCCACGGTAGATTTTGATAAATAATATGATTAACTTGCCTCCTCTGAATACATTTTCATTCATTCGAAATATTACATACGGTTTCTCATAAGGTTTAATTTCCATCCTCGGATAGCTAAGTCCACGGCTTCTGGCTCCAGTGGTACTGATGTTAATTATGATAAATGTTTTTTTGTAATCTAACAGTCAGTTCAATATTCTTTCTGAATATCTGGTTTCTACAACGTATAACAGATTGCACATATAACAGACATACACCGACGAGGAAGAACCCCAGAATGATGTGATAAAATCGTCGGAATACAAAAAAAAAAAATCATTTCAATCAACAACAGGATGATGCCTAAAATATTAACTAATAAAGAAGCATAGTGGAGATGGAGATAGTTAGCCGCTGCAGAGATACGCAGACAAGGTATAGTTGGGATTCGGCTAGGCGAAAAAAACGTCAGACCTTCAGGAAGAAATCTGTATTTGGACGTCATACATCCAACCATGGTTACCTAAGTGTCCTCGAGGTCTTCCTCCCTCCCCCCTAGGCATTTTCTAGTGCTGAAGAAGGCTGCCAATGTGCAGCCGAAACGTCCAAATACAGATTTCTTCCTGAAAGTCTGACGTTTTTTTCTTCGAGCCGAATCCCAACTATACCTTGTCTGCGTAATAAAGAAGCATTTAAGCCATTCCTGCAGTAAATTAAGCCCTTCGAAATAAATATCCGATAGAATAATTTCATTTATTATTTACAGTAACTGTTTATTATGTACACAATATTAATTTTGAAACAGTTTTTCTTTTTATTAAATGCGTTTACTGGAGGACGAATGCCATTAAATGAACGAACGGAGTAAAAAACATTTAATTTTTTCAACAGTAAAATGAAACTAGCCATTAAAAAAGTAGTTAGTTTACACCACATGGCTTAGGAATGTCCTTTAACTAACCAATATTAAAAGAATAAATATAAATTGTATATATATAGATATTTACATCATTTTTTTATTTAACATCTTACCCAATAAATAAGCTAAAACAAATTTATTTATTCTTGGTTGCCCGGTGGCCAAAGGTTTTATGGCTTAAGCATTCCGTACCTACGTTCGTGGTTTCGATCCCAAAAGTTGTGGTAACTTTTCTTTCGAAAAAATCATTACCTATGCTGGCAGGAAAAGGGTGGTAACCTGTAGATAAAAATTTGTGTTTTGGATACATGAAGATTAAATTAAGCCCCATCAGTACTGGCCTCTAAACACACTGATGTTGCTTATTTTCACAAGAGCTCATTCAATTAGGAAAATAAATCTTTACAAATGAATTATTGAAAGAATCATGTCAATATCATTTTCAAAAATAAAGTATTTTCAAGCAATTTGGAAAATACTAGAATCATTACTAACGGGTTTCGTGAACGTTTAGAGTTTCGTTTATTGCTTTCGGGTTTTGGAGAAATATTTCTTCCCATAAGGAGGAGAATCGCTTAAAATTCAATATACAAATTTATTTTGTTAATAATAGAAATTACCTACCCATAGTATTCGCAATGTTAAGAAAGTAATTTTGTTTTTGTGTTTTGTGTGGCAAAACATTATAAGAATAATCATATATATTATAAAATAAAAGAAAATTAAAAAAAAAGCCATAAATGTCAAATACTAGCCTATTTTGGTCTCCAAAAAAAGAGATGAATTACTAAATCAAGGGCATAAATATGTTTTATATCAAACAAAAATTTAATAAAAGTTGGTTTATAATAAGAAATTCTGTCACATATTGTAATAGATGGTCTTCTATTTCTGTCCAACTATAAAAAGCAGACAGGTCTAACTATAAACCCGAATCTTAATAAATTCGTATAGCGGCGGAAGTATTTTACATTTGAAAGTGACTCGTAGAGACGAGTCTGAGGGAAGTATGAAGCAACATGGGTCAAACCCCGACAAAATATTCTTCAAAGGTATTTCTCGGGTTTTATTGCTCTGCGTTGTAGGGGGGGGGGGATAATTGGGTGGAATAAGTTGTCAAAACTATAATAGGCGTTTCTGATAAGCCTACAAAAATGTTAATATATCTAACATTTTTTTATTAAGGGCTATCGATTATTTATTTTCCACAGGCATTGGGTAACATTGTTCAATAATTGCAGTATCATTGCGCGTCTAATAAATAAGTAATTTTTAGCATTCATCAATATATTTAACAGAATGTTTTCAAGAATATTTACATTATCGCCTATTTTATATTATTTATATATTTAAATTTTAACGCCCACTTATACATAACACACATTTTTGAGGCGGGTTATCACATTTCCAAACTAGACCTGAAGCCTTTTTTTCCAAAGGAAGGGCTTCAAAAATCTTTTGAACAGAAACTATTAAAACATTTAATATTTGGAGTTCATTAACAACCAAAAATCGGTTCATCTAGAGGGGGGTTACGTTTTATACGAATTATTAATATGCACCTAAAAGTAGAAATTTTCGTTATATTGCGACAAAATTGAGTTGTAAAAATGAACGAAATCGGTCAAATTGAAGTTGGGATTTACTACAGAATAAAAAATTAGTAATTGAGTTTGTCATTACAAACGCAAACTATTTATGTTTATTTCGATTGTTTTATATATATATATATATATATATATATATATATATATATATGTGTGTGTGTGTGTATAGCGATTTATTCAGGATTAGTGCGTAAGCTAGCAGCCCTTATGACGAATGTGTTTATTTATGCAGTTGCTACGTGGCAGATTCTTTTATCATATTAACGCCAATTTTAGCTTGTTTCCTTCTTAATACCTGTAAAAAGGGTTTAAAAGGTTTGTTAAAATTGACCATTGTTCTCTAACCTTAACTGTTTTTAGTATGTGGTGAAAAACGTAAAAATGTTTTATTTTTGTCTAAACATTACGGCCTTCCGAGGGCTAATGTTTGAGAAATTTTTGAGTCAGATATTCTCTAAGCATTTTCAATTTTTTCTTCGGTAATTAGGAAAATTATTGGAAATAGTATATTGTATCCAGGAAAAATATTAGCTAATAAAAAGAAAAAATGTTTCATCGGGGGATGTTCCTACTTTTATAACCCTTTAGAACTGTAAACTTATAATAATTTAAATGTGACCGTAAATTGGGTTCATGTATACCTATATATTTGTCTGCTCGCTCTTAGAAAAATATGTAAACATATATAGGCAGTATAGGTTTAGAAAAATATGTAAACATATATAGGCAGTATAGGTTTAGAAAAATATGTAAACATATATAGGCAGTATAGGTTTAGAAAAATATGTAAACATATATAGGCAGTATAGGTTTAGAAAAATATGTAAACATATATAGGCAGTATAGGTTTAGAAAAATATGTAAACATATATAAGCAGTATAGGTTTAGAAAAATATGTAAACATATATAAGCAGTATAGGTTTTGTACCTATTTCTCCACTTTCTACTAATGTGTTCCCATTTTACGGTATATTGGGTACTTTATTTTCAGATATTTTATTTAAAAAAATGCGAGAACTGATAAAAGTTCTCGTGAAATGTTAATATTAAACCCTCTAAACGATAAAGGTATTTTAAATAAGTACTAACAAATTATAAATTAAATCGAATCATTTTATTGCTATTCGAGAAAGAAGAAGAAGCACAATCCACAAAAGCTACAATAAAATGATAATAAACGCGTCCATGTTTAACAACTATGTTCTGCAGAGGGGAGCATTTCACCACCTACTTCTTGGGCCTTTATAGCTTGAATGAAGTATAGCTTACAACTAAAGAACTGTAGGACATGCGAAATGTTAAAAGTGTTTCAATTTCCGTTGAATGCATTCAGTGCTGTTCGGCTTAAGACATTAACTGCAGAATGTTCTCTGATAAAAGTTCTCGTGAAATGTTAATATTAAACCCTCTAAACGATAAAGGTATTTTAAATAAGTACTAACAAATTATAAATTAAATCGAATCATTTTATTGCTATTCGAGAAAGAAGAAGAAGCACAATCCACAAAAGCTACAATAAAATGATAATAAACGCGTCAATGTTTAACAACTATGTTCTGCAGAGGGGAGCATTTCACCACCTACTTCTTGGGCCTTTATAGCTTGAATGAAGTATAGCTTACAACTAAAGAACTGTAGGACATGCGAAATCTTAAAAGTGTTTCAATGTCCGTTGAATGCATTCAGTGCTGTTCGGCTTAAGACATTAACTGCAGAATGTTCTCTGATAAAAGATAAGCAGCGAAGGGAGCATATAAGTGTATGTTTGCTATTGGCTGTTGTTTGCTATGTGCCCAAGTGCAGCTTTGCAATAGTGCCTAGTCTTGTCCGCTGATAGCAACATCAATGGTTGGTCATTCTTCTTATTTTTTTACTGAACTGTAACACGAATATCTGCCTCTGTGTTACTGGCTGGATTGGACCATTTCTTTTAAAACATTCAATCCTCTAACGTAGACAATTTTTATAGTAAATCAAAGTATCAATAATTTTTCTTAGGTAAAAAATGCAATCAACACTCAAACAAAACCTTTTTCACATTGTTTCATACACGTTTTGAAGCTTAATTACGGCTGAATTAATATTTACTCCGCTGGAATTAAAATATACTTAGGTAATTATAATATTGGAATGTACAACAATTACATATGTAAATTTCATGCAATATAACGCACTAGTGACTTCAAATGAAGGTGATTAAACCGGCCTTGAAATACATGGTTCATTAAATCTTGTGGTGCTTAATAAATTCTGTTTTTTTTTTAAATAGCTATCAGTGATCTACTTGTCAATGTTTAATAGTTATAAAGGAGAAACCTCACGCTTTTTTTCGCAAATCTATTTATAAATTTCATCTTTTTTGTATGGAAAAAATATAACAAACCAATTATTAACTGGAATTATTGAAATTACTTGTTCATTCAGGGTCTCCAAAGTAATAGAGTTACTAGCATGTCGAATCCTAAAGCGTGATTGCGGGCTCGAGTCTCACTTCTGGCAGGTTGATTTTTCCGCGAGAGTCTCGTTAAAAAAAAATGCCCTGCTCCACCACGAGTTGTCATAGAATAACGTGGAAACCTGTAAATAGCCCGGCACTAATGGCCTACAAGCAAATACACCGTATACTAAATAAATAAATAAGCAAAAAAAAAACAAAAAACAAAAAAAATAAATAAAAAAAAATAAAAAAAAAAATAAAGAAAGAAAAGATTAATCTAGTTAGTGCTATTAAATTAATAATAATAATCATTAAATTACAACGATTTTCGACGCATTATTCAATTGAAAATGAAGAATTGTTCACCAGTTTTGAAAAAATTAATATTTCTCAAAAATTCTCCCTACTTTTCTACGTTTTACCTTCTTCTATCAAAATACTTTAAGTTTTTTGTTCTAGATTAAAAATTTACCCCTGCTGACTATCGCTCGTGAAAAAAGAGAGTTCACGATCGTCGGACACATTAAGAATAAAAACTTTTTTATTTGTATACTATAATATTCCATATAAAACTTATTCATGGAATACATTGGAAAAAATTACTTTAACTTTGACCAAAAAAGAATGTATTAGAGAGTAGATAAGGTTCGGGATAGCCATTGGTCTCGAGGCTATCTCTTCAATGCCTTACAGGGTTAGGACCTTTCTTAAGTAGTTTTAGGCAATAAAGAATATATTTAAGAATATTTTAATTTACATATGAGTATATAGAGAAGTTACTTCAATGTGTGTCCATTATGGCAAAATACGCCCAAATTAGGAATATCAAGGTGAGACGAAAAACATAACACTAAAGCTCCAGGTAGCCTTTCTACCGGCTGATTGAGGTGTGTGTTACAATCCATTTGAAGTTATCTTTCAAAGCTTCCAGAAGAAGAGACACCTTTTAAAACATTCCTACCTCGAAACACTCAGAGGTTCGCTTCGACCTCAACCTCACTTGAATTTATTTATGAAACTCTAAGACTGTTTGGATGAAGACAAAAATTGCCATTTGAGTGTTAAAATAGCTTATTATGTTAAACACACGAAAGTAAATGCTTGAATGTTACCTGTTATTTTATTTGACAATATTTTAGTTTGAGCTATTGTATTTTATGTCAACTTACTATAAGAAAATTCGTAATTTGCTGCGTTATGACCTAGGAGGACAATTCTTACGCTCAAGTAGCTCAACACTACAATACAAGGAAATATTTGAGCAGTAAACGCGTTAAATTACATTAATCCTCCTTCCTCTTACTAAAAATAAAAAATGTTGGTTTTAGAACCCACAGCTGCACGACTTGCTCTATAAACCAAAAAATATCCCAATACAGTAGGGACTCAAAATGCTTTAATAAATAAAAAAATAGAGTAACGCAATTATCTACGCCCTGGAAGCTTATATTATTAAAGTTTTCTGTACATTAGTTACATCACTTGAAGAAGGCCCGTTACATAGCTCTGATAAAACATAGAAGCTATGAGCAAAACATAAATAATAAAAAAAGTAAGCTTCTAGCGAGAATTTCTTATTATTATTACGAACTTCCTTTCGAGTTACATTGACGGTGCTTTAACTCACAGGTCAACTTGGCCTTGCACACTACCGCGCACCTAGACATAATACAAAGTTTCCAGCAAACATAGACATTTAAAGCAAAGAGGTTTATTCAACGCTTCCCTAAACCACAACAGATTTCAAGTATTTTATGAGAACACGCTAAGATATTCCCGCAGTTCCTGAGGGTTAGAGTTTAATAAAATCACTCTGTGACAGAATTAAACCAGAAGCGCAGTCTATCAACGACATCTAATTTAGAAGAGCTAATTGAGATGATAATGTAAGCAGTGGCAAATGCCTCATGGGCGCGCCTTCGTCACTGCATTCCAAAGAGCAATCCTCCGATAGACGGCAGCGAGGTTTCACCCTACTGAATTGAATTACCACCTGTGATGATATCATTATTCAAAGAGTGTCGTCACATGATATCTCATCTAAACCGTTACCATGTGGATTAGGGATGATTTTTTTGTTGTAGACTTGAGTTCCATTGTCGAAAGAAAGGCCCTGATATTCGGAGTTGACTTGGACATCCATCCACTATCACATATATCGAAATGGAGTTGTAGTATCCATGGAATGTGAAATGCCTTCAAATAGAATGTAGTCATTAAATATTTCAACAGCCTGGACCACATGATAATTTTTTGTAAAGCATTTAAATGCTGTCATCTTCAGGCGATGAATTTGTCTTGACGATATCGTTCAATCAACCTTTAAACAACAAATCGTCCTAGAAACCGCAATATGTCGTGCGTAAAAAAAAAAAAAAAAAAAAAATCAACTTTTTTTATTGCACCACTATGGCAAACTCAATCAGCACACTATGCAATAGGTATTATGTCAGTAAACCAATCAGAAGCTGCGTATTCCCAAATTGCAATAAGTCTATCTGACATCTGCTTGATATTTGCTCACGACAAGTAGTCGTACGTCGGTGATGAGTTTTATTTGTTTTCTTTCATTTTGATCAGTGCATGTTGTCGAATGTGACTACATTTCAAGTTTCGTTGTTATTTTTTCTATTACTCACTCACACTTGTTCTTCAAAAAAACATTAAAAGTAACTGATTTTATACTCACTAATATCATTTTAATTTTTTTTCACGTAGATTTTTTCGTTTTCTGGTAAACATTCATGTCCTTTCTTACTTAACCTTATTTTATCGAGGGTGTTAATTCTCAATTATCGTAAAATTAGAAATTTTAAGGCTTTTAACAAGTAGCAGGTTGATGTTTTTATATTCACATTGTCATAATTTGTAGCACGTTTTTGCTGTTTTGTTTTACCTACATACGTACCATTTATTTTTAGAACAACAGAAAAAAAGTTGTATGCAAACGATAATTGAAAAAAAAAAAGAATACAAAAATTAAAAGGTCAACGTAATTAAAATAAAGTAATACATTTATGGAAACGAATTAACGGCATTATCTTTCTACGTTCAAATAAATAATGTTTAAGCATTTAAGAAATAAATTGGGAGCTTAATGACATGTCGAAACAGTTTTTTGTTTCCCCTGAAATATTTTTGGGCAAATGACATATTGCTGTTTCCATGACGAAATATTTTAACTAAATTACCTCTTCTCATTGATATATTCCCTCTCATTTTGTAATTGCTCAATGTTAAAAATGGTATACATTTATTTTTAATTTTGTAAAAAATTAAAGCAAATATTTACCATTAGCGTTCATTTGTTATCTGTTTTATCTTTATATATATATATATATATATATATATATATATATATATATATATAATATACATACATATATATATAGTTTACATTATATTTCATTGCATGTCACAAATATTGCATGCTTGTGGATTCAACTCACAGGCTCTTACCTCTCAATTTTCAAGGGGCAGTTGGAGACGTTTCTTAGGCAAATATTATTCCTTTATAATTAATAAATATTTTAAAAATACTTTTTTAAACTTTTTCTTTTAAAATAATTTTGTCTTCGCGTTTTTCCCTTTAAAATAGTGTTTTTTTTTTTTTTTTGTTTTTTTTTTGTTTTTTTTTACGGCGCATCTACATCTAGTTCATTAGCTCCGACATCCAGAGTGCAGCGAGGAATTTTCCCAGCGTGCCACGAGATGAGAAAATTCTTGCCGGAGGTGGGAATCGAACCCACTATCTCCCGCTTATGAATCCAAGGCGCTAGCCACTAGACCACGGGAGATTCCCTGTATGGAATTATACACAAATATAATTACCCTTGGCGCATCACTTCACAGGTGGTGGCGAACAGTCATGTACGTATTTAATTTGGGGCTACTGGCAGGTTAAAATTTACTACATTTATCTCTAAAATACGCTTGAAAGTCCATTAACAAAAAAGCTGTAACCGCTTATATTTTATTTAGCGCAAATTACGCCGGAAAGCGATTGGTGGTGGATCCTGCTGGTTTAAAAACTTATGCTATCGTTTGTCTAAACCAAATGTAGTTTTGTGTCAAATAAAGATCGGAATACTTTTGTATACGGTAGAGCGCTAGCAGACAAATTTATTAAGATATATATATATATATATATATATATATATATATATATATATACTGCAGAGATTTCAATGCACGAACTAAGCTGAGGTTTTAGTAAGGTTATTTATTTATTTGTTTCAGACCCGTAACTTAGGCGATGGTCTCTTTTCATAAGTCTATAATTTAGTAAGGTTAAAAATAAAATTTAACCAATACCTAAATAGGGTGCTCAATCTGAAAAAAGATAACTCATGTTCTACTTTGTAATTTCGCTTTCAGCCAATGTGAAATCATGGAAGAAAAATTCTAATTCTAATGACATCAGAGGGATTGGCTTAGTGAGACAATCGCAAGGACCCTTGCAGATCCCAGATCATTCCCTATGTGTCACATCCCTGAACTGTTGTAATTAGCTGTGATCTCACTCCTTATAAAGTTGTAGGCCATAAAGTGGTATAAGGGAAAGGTGAAGGCAGTAAACCTACTTAAATTGTATATTTAAACTTGTTTATTCGGGTTAGAATTCTTTCTCATATAATGTTTTCAGTGCGCAATGGATTGAAATTAGTTACAAAAAAAACAACACGTCATTTACTGGACATCACTCAGGGACATACGCATTATTGTAAAAAAAAAAAAAAAACTATAAAAAATATTTTTTTTGTCGAGTTTTCGGGCTCTTCGTAAAACCCTAGTTAACTCAGAAACTATAGGTTTTTCAGAAAATCTGAACTTTTCTCTCAGCCGAAACCCAACCCTTCCTTGATTTTTAAAAAATATTTGTATAAAAAAAATCGTATAAGCTTTAATTTCTGTAAAATAAATTCATCGTATATTTAAGTTAGTATTTTTTTATAATATTTTAAATAAGAGAAAGGCAAATTTAAATGTCTACGAGGTATTTTATAAACCAAATATGAAGAAGAAATATCTCTATATCATTAGAAAACATTTCATTGAGGTAATTCACTTTGTAACTGTAATATAAATCAAATATAAGTCGTGCATATAAAAAAAAGAGTAAAAACTCATATTCCTTTTGCTAATGACTTTTACAGTAGAACTGTCAAAACAAACAAAAAAAAAATTTAACTTCCGAATATATGTTACAGTCCAAGGAGAATTCAACGTAGCGTTAAAGTCTAAAATGACAAGATGGAGGTAGATTACTTCAGTTTTGTTCTCAATTCCCGTTTGATATGTTTATTTAACTTGGAGATGCATTATATAAAATATACCACCTAAATTTAACTTCTCCTATTGATTCTGAAAGAACAGAGTGCACGTGAATCAACGTTCTTATTTTTATTTTATTTTTTTTTTATTTTTTTATTTTTTTTTTTTTTACGGACTTCTTAATATTTTTTCTTAGACAAAAAAAAATTGTTGGTAGACTTATTGATAAAAATAATTCAATCTTACTCATTTCCATGGGCTATTATTTTAATAATATTTTTCAGAGGCGTATATTTTAAAATTATTATATTAGAGAAATAACGATCATTGTTTCATTTTTCGGAGCTTTTACTGAATAAAGTTGTAAGTTGCTTCTGTTACTTCTTTCTGGTGTAAATCAATTTAGAAAAAATTATCAGCTGTTATATCGCTTTAATCAGCTGAAATCATTAGCTTTATAATTTTATCCCCGGTCTGCGTTACTCTTCAGGATAAGAATTCCTTGGAGGAATCTTACCAGGTTATCATTGTTAATTTCATCTTTCATCTTTACTCCCTGCGAAACAGAGGGTTTATCATACCGAGACTTAAAAGATAGGATAGGTTTTATCTCAATTATTGGACTCAACATTTCTTATTGCAAATTAACTGTTTATCACACGATAGTGCGTATTTATTGATTAATTCTATGATAAATATATAATAATAGATAGTTCTATAAGTTAATTCTTGGATACAACTGTCTAACATCGTTTGACATCTATGCTGCGTAGACAACCTGAAGATGGAGTTGATTCAATTTATAGATAATACATTCTATTCCACTTCATAATTTTTTATGTTTGTCGTTTGGATTTTATTATCCAATAAAAATAATAATAACATAAAACTTTATAGATACGTTTTTTGCCTATTAATCTTCATAACACTTCAAGAACTTGAAAGTACTTCTTGCTTGCTTTTTACCAAGTTCCTCCGAAGGAAAGTAGCTATTGAGGTTGCACTCATGACGGAATAGCAGACACCGAAAACGACCCCTGTTAATATTTATATGTATGTATGTGTGTGTGTATAAACATATATAAATATACATATAGATCCATTAACACAATGCACGCCACATTTTTTATTGTTTCGCCACGAATCTTTGTATGTAGTATTCCCCCAGCAAACGATTGAACGAGTTCGTTAACCAGCAAAATCGGTCCATCTGGAGGGGAGGGGGTAACTCCGGAGCCAAAGTAATTATTTGCCCATACCAGCTGTAATATTTGTTAGATTTCAACAAATCTCTATTTTCGTTGTGGGCATCTATAGAGAAAAATTTGTTTTAAAAATAAACGAAATCTGTTCAATAGGGGGGGGGGGTTTACTCCGGACCCAAATTACTAATTTGCTCATACCGGTCGCAATTTATGTTATATTGTAATGAAAAGCAGTATACGTCGTGGGTAACTAATGAGAAAAAATTGTTGTAAAAAAAACTAAACCGGTTTATCGGAAGATGAGGTTTACTTTCTACTACGTTTAAATGAAATTCACCCACCACAAGTTTCAAAATAATAAATAGAAAAATATTTCAGTCTTTTATAACTACAGGGCCATAGCACCGCATGCCTGGGTAGGCTAGTATGTATGTTTGTTATATATATATATATATATATATATATATATATATATATATATATATATATATATATATATATATAAGTATATATAAGAGAATGGGTTTTCCAGCCCTGATGTAAACTGAACAGCAAGAGCGGCCTCCAATTAACTTCGTTCAAACAAGCTATTCAAAGGCTCCATGGATGTTTTGCCATCAATTGGAGATAATTTATAGTCGGCCCTACCTGTCGAAGAGAATTACAGTCTCTTACAGGGCTTTAGAAGTATTTTCTATGGGTTCTAGATAATATGATGCTCAACACCTGTTCGCTTCATTCACTAATACTTCTAGGAGAAATAATGTTGACTCTTGGATTGGTTTAATGTTTAATGGCAGAAAACAGGTAGGTCTTGAACGCCCAAAGCGTATAAGGGAAATAGTTCAAATATTGTATTTACAAAAGTTCCATTCGAAATAGTTGTATTGGAAATAGTTCCAATATAGTATTTAAAGAAGTTTATTGTTTAGAATATGAGGATAGATTAGAGCATTGGACCAATATGCTGGAGGACCTAAATTCAAAACCCGAGCAACTACTAAAGATTTTTATCTTCAAGTGCCTTCGCTCATGGGTTGGATTCGGCCTCCCTGGCAGTCCCTAGGCCAACCCAGTCTTTAATTAATTTATTAATGGGTACCTTGGTGCTAATGACCCTAGAAGTCAAAGCGACAAAGGGGAAAAAACTGGCGGCCGGAGCATAGTACTGACCACAATATCTCCCTAGTGTGCCGTATGGTCATGAATCAGATACCTCTATAGTATCAGCTCTTCAGGGGCCTCGTAGCCTGTTTCGGGACTGATTTATGATGCTTGGAATATGTATAATGTATAGTAAAAAAACACACTACCCCTAGTACAAATTATATACTCGTATTCACAGTTATGCACATACATAAATATAAACTCTCACATTGCTATATGCATATACATAGATACTCATGTATGTGTAATGATAAGCATAAACATCGGACTGATAGGATAAAAACCATATTAAAAGGAAAATGAACAATTGTTTCTCATATAACTATGTTTGATATAAGGGCAAATTATCAAACGTAAACAGAGTGATAATAATATTATTAATTTTTGTTTATATGTATTTATTTAATTTTATCTTGTTGATTTGATAATTTTCCGTTAACTCCTAACAATTTTATATAATAAACTATTGTTCACTTCCATTTTTGTAATGTTTTGTTACCTAGACACACAAAAATGTGTTATAATCGATGTTTATGTGTCGATCTAACAAAATATTTTACTCTATTTAATCATTCTCTTAGGAAATGATGCATAGTCTCTTAATTGAAGAAGGCTGCCAAAGAGCTTGCTGAAACCTTCATAATATCGATTTTTATGAATATATGATTGTTGTTCTTAGTTGAATTCCAACTATTCTCCGGCTTCTATCACCTCGACGGCTAACAATCGGCATATCTTTAAAAAGAAATCTGATACTCGGAAATCAGTATATAAAACATTTCAAGAGCAGCAATTATCGATGATTTTGTAAACATTGTTGAATAGATTGATTTTATGAATGTCGTGTTACTTTGTTTGCTGTAGTTCAATCGATATATGGAATAGTTCTGAAGACAAAGGACCGTCTTCAGTTTCTTCTGATAAAATACCGGAATCGTAAACTCCAATAGAACGCCTGGAGAACCACTACAGTCTTCTGAATGATGCTTATATCCTTCATGAATTACAGTCGAACCAATGCAGAGCGCGTAGGCCGCCCCGGACATATGTTACACAGTCATATCTTGTCTGGTGAAGAGATTTCTCAAAGTTATTGGTCACTTTCACACGAAGCAATATAAAGCAAAGAATAACAAGGCAAGACACCGGCTGGCCGGTCGAAGACTGAATCACTCCTCTGGTGGTTGGTTTTGTACTCGGAGCAGATAATGTGAATGGTGATACAGCCTTCCTATACATACATTTTTAAATGTACTTCTGTTTATTAATATATTTAAATCAAATATTTATAGGAGGGTTAAGGGGTAATACTACCTCGTGCGATCAAAATCATTTTCTTGAATTTATAAATCACAAATAAATTAATATTTTATAAATCAAACGTTTTATAAGCGATGTTAAAGTATCCAAAAAGAAATAAGTTTCAATTCTTCCAGATAAAAATGGCGGCGCTCTGTCTGACGAATGGAAACCCTCTTTTTCACGGGCGATAGTATGCAGACGCAATTTTTAATCTAGAAAGAAAAACTAAAATTAATTCGAAAAAAGAAGGTTAAATCTAGTAAAGCACGAAGAATTTTTAAGAAATATTAATTTTTTCGCAACTGATGGACAATTATTCATTTCTTATTAACAAATCCGTCAAAAATCGGCCATAAAATCGTTATCATTTAATGAATCAAACTACTAGCAAATATCATTAAGAAGCTGCAGTTAAAATTTGAAGTTGAGCGGGCGAAAATTGAAGACCAGAATAACGCCCGATTTGAAAAACATAGTTTTGCGAAGACGACTTTAAAGTTTAGTGATCTAAAATGCTGATTTTTTCCTATTTAATTTTTTGTCCATACTTTCTTGTAATAAAGTATAAAAAATGGGTTTTAAATTAGAAATGTATTAAATACAAACATAAAAATTAAAAAGAAACCAATCAAATCTCGCTCAAAACATTATTCCTAAATCAGTATCGCTTTCACTCGGCATCGAGACTTCACTCTGAAATTCATATTTTTTGCCCATTTAAAAAATTCATATTTTTTGCCCATATAAAAAATTCATATTTTTTGCCCATATAAAAAATTCATCTTCACATTTAATTGAAAATTCAACACTCATTTTCATTCTTCATATCATTTTCTAATAGTTAAGAAAGAATTTCAGCCCATAAAAAAAAATGGTTTAACAAAAAAAATTACAAGTTTAAAACTGGCAAGATCTACGTATTTCTGAGCTAAGCACTTCATCGACGACTTATTTCAATTTTATTAAACACACACACAAACACATATATTTCAGAAAACAACTTTGTTCTTGTTTTTGTAATCTGAAGAAGTTTTTTGGCATATTTTTTGCTTATTTATATCTTTTCCTAGCATTTTCAAACTCAAATGTATGTTAATAAATAATAGCATGACAGTTTAATGCATTGTTGTTATTGTTGCGTAAAATACGTTAGAGCAGCTTTTTTACGAAATCACTTCAAATTCTCCTGCCAGTCTAAAGTGGCTTTACGAATGACCATTTGGTTTCATGAGCATTTATAGCACAATTTTCTTCTTTTTTTTTTTTTCTATCGCTTAAAATGTGAATTCACAAGTTTAGGATTATAGAAATAGAAATGATAAAAAGCTAAATCCGGATATTAGAGACCGCTAAACTCATAATTCCAATCGAACCTTATCTAAAATATTTTTTTCCTGTATCCTTCGGATTAAAATTTTATTTTATATTATTAGTTTTCTGCGAATGAGAATCATTAATTGATAGTCAAAAGGTGAAATAGAAAAGAGCTTTTACTAAAGAGCGATCGCGACAGGTTCCCATAATGAGATTAGAGAATTCATAATTCCCATCTCATTATAAATCTGATTAAGATAGGAAGGCGATAGTTTCAAAAACGACCGACACTGCGAAAATAAGCCGCTCTGAGAAGTCGTTGACCTTTGCTGAGTATCTTCAGAGATTTGCTAATATTATCCGTCATTTGGCAGTTAGGCGATTAGAACGTTTTTTATAAGAATTATTAACTGTATAAACTTAGGCACGGCGGGTTCTTAAATATCGTGTCTAGGATTTCCTAGCTGCGATTTAGATCCCTAATAATGTGTTTTCTATCAAGACAAAAAAAAAAGAGAAAAAAAAAAGGCCACCATCCTATTCTAGTGAGAATCAGTTTCCATAATAATTTGTCAAGATACTGATGAAGGTTAATGTGAGGAAATGTGCGTTTAATTGGTCCTAAAATGGCTGACTAATCCAGAACACTTGCTCTTCAATATTTGAGTATCACATACTAAATGAAAGAATATATAATATATATATATATATATATATATATATATATATATATATATATATATATATATATATGGTAATACGATAGCAGCTGCAGTTTATGTTTCTTTACCCTGAAACTAGGTATATAGCAGACAGATGACTAGAATAGCTGATAAAAAAAAAAATATATATAATGGTCCTTCGTCCACAAAACAAATGATTGAGCAATGATATTGAGAAATGAAGTCGGAGTTATTCATTATTTATCAACGAATTAATTTCTTTTTGAAGAATTATGGAACACTTCACCCTCTTTATGGGTGATATCCATGTTATTATGTCAGAAGCAGAAAACGCTGTAATTGTCAATTATATATAATCACTCAGCTGTAAAAACTTTTCTTTTATTTTTATAAAGAGTGATTCAAAATAAATTCAATATAGGTATCTAAAAACATTTTTGTAAAACACAAAGTTCAAATTTATTAATTCCAGAAAGTTTATGCAAAAATGCAAAAAATTAATATTTTTTTTATTATAGTCGTTGTTATTTCGTGCCCAAATTCTAAGATAACATCTAATTTTGAAATATAGAGAAAGAAAGTGTTTGAAATAATACTGATTTTAAAGAATATGTCTAATTTAACTCTACCCTAAATGTCTTCTTTTACACTTTCCCTAAAGAAAATTAGTTCAAACATCGAGAAAAATATATCTCGAGTAAGAATTTTACCCAAAATTTATAAAGCCGGGAAGTGTGAGTTGATCTGAGATTCTGAGAGGGAGCTCATAACTTTAACAGCGTTTATAGGCATTTTAGGAGCTCGACTTAAGTCATATGGTCTTCCATGTGGGACTAAAATGGGAAGAGTCGATTCTAGCCCCAAGATGTAATCTTCAGTTTATGGAAATCATCCACACCGTCGTAGTCGATCAGGAGTAAGAGGATTTCTCGAAAACTTCGAAATCTCTTGTCTACTTCTAGAAGCTATCGTATTTCTGGAAGAGTAGAACGGGTATATTTTCTCAAAGAAATAATAATAGAATTAGGGAATAACCCAAGTATATATTTAATGCTAGAATAAAAGGATTTAGAAAATAAAACTACAACTTGGGAATCTTGGAGTTTCTGAATTTGAATTCAACCTTGATATTGGATGGTCTCAACTATTCCATACGACATTTCCAATAGTGCCAAGCAATATTTTTAACAAAACTTAACTGTAGCTGCTATATTTTGGATATTATGTGGGACAATAAGTTGACATGGTTAGGGGCAACAAGATTAAGTAGCATACAGAGCTTTTTTGGTAGATTAAGTAGCGTACAGAGCTTGTAGTCATATTTTAGTAGCATTTGCATCATAGACTGGTAGTTCTACATAATATCTAACATATAGCAGCTACAGTTAAGTTTTGTTAAAAATGTTGCTTGGCACTATTTTGCCCCGACCCCTTCAATTCATCATGGGTGTTTTGAAATTACGGCATCCTAAATGACAGCCTGTTTTTAATTATCATGGTAGTCAATGTATGGTAAAATGATCAATCAATATTGCTGACGTGACCTACCACAATTTACCAGCTGTTAAGGAATTACCCAGAACGCCGATAAAACATCTGAATTCACCTTACTCTATTTATTTTTCTACAATTATGTTATCTCCATGGGCTTCAGGGTTTCTCAATGGTTTATAATTTCAATACTTTTGATATGGTAGTTGGACATTTTTATTTCTTAAAAGTTGTCTTTGGCTAAAAATTTAATGCAGTCTTCTCTTTTCCCAGGATGTGAAGGGGTTAAAATTGAACAAAACCTGGTGCGAGATGCAGGTCCAAGCTGTAGCGAAGCTGCGATAGTCCGTGACTGCGGCAACACCGTATGACTAGTTACGTAATTCCTTATTGTAGAACAACGACTACGCCAACCCCGGATCTTCAGGAGAAACCCTCAAGACGATGGTAGCTTCAAGGAGAGGGTTAGACCTAACAAGAGGGATTCACAGGACCACAAGATATTGCACCGTGTTAAAAGGTTCATTAAAGAACTTATGAAGGCGAATACTTAGAAGCGAGCAAATTTTTCGTATACAGGAACTTATTTCGTTAAAATAAAGAAATTTTCGGGTGCTACGTATTCTCCAAAAAAAAAACAAGATGATTGGGAACAGCTAATTGTAAATAGCAGCTAATTGTAAATAGCACCTTGTGCTGTACTGATTTTGTATGTGCTCCTGATGAGATATCCGGAGATATATATGGTTTCAGATATTGTATAAAACCTCCTCTTTTCGCCATATAAATTCTTAGTTTATTAGAAACGTGAGGCATGTTAATCAACAATGAAACTTCTCATAAATATTGAAGTTGCCCATATTCATATTTTCATACCCTGGACAAGTTGGATGTCGATTATACAATACAGCGGTTTAGCGTGTATACGTGATTTTAATGCACTATTCACAAATTAAATACAATATGTATTTCTATCTTCTATATGAACAGCGTATATTAATTATATTTAAAAGTTGTTCGCTATAATGATTTCGCTCATTTAAGATGATATCTGAAAGGTCTAATGAGCCAGCATTGTGATCAAAGATTGATTCGTTAGTTCACATAAATTAAAATTTTAAAACGTCTGTAATATAATAATATATGTCTGAGTGCCATTCGTTATTTAGGATGAAAGTGTGCATAAATAGGATTAACCCATGGTTCTAGAAACTATATTATGAAATGGCATTCCAAGGGATTTGGGTGAGGTAAAAGTCAAACATATAAATACGAAATTAACCTAATACATAATAATATAAGTTATATTTATAGTATTTTTAGACCTTCGGACTTAAAAGTTTATTGTGAAGATGGAGATAGTTAGCCGTTGCAGAGATACGAAGACAAGGTATAGTTGGGATTCGGCTAGGAGAAAAACGTCAGACTTTCAGGAAGAAATCTGTATTTGGACGCTTCGGCTGCATATTGGCAGCCTTCTTCAGCTAAAAAAATACAACTTATAAGTAAAAAATAACTATACAACTTGTAAGTAAAAAACAGGCAGAAATGAGCGTAGTATATACATCAAGACAATAAATTTTAACCAATCTTATTTTTAAACAATGAAAATGCGGTAGGTGGAAAGTAAACAGCATGTAGAAAGTAGTAAGTAAGCAGTACAACAAACTAATCAGTACAAAAAAGGAACATTTTTCACATAGTGAGAAAATACCATCTCAGTAGTCATATATAGTCAAAACTATAAAACCCCCTGTCCCTCATACATTCAACCATGGTTACCTAAGTTGTCCTCGAGGTCTTCCTCCCTCCCCCCCCTAGGCATTCTCTAGTGGTACGTATCTATATATTAATTATTGTATAAATTGTATTCACTTATAGATAGATGGTATTTTCTCACTATGTGAAAAATGTTCCTTTTTTGTACTGATTAGTTTGTTGTATTGCTTACTTACTACTTTCTACATGCTGTTTACTTTCCATCTACCGCATTTTCATTGTTTAAAAATAAGATTGGTTAAAATTTATTGTCTTGATGTATATACTAAGCTCATTTCTGCCTGTTTTTTACTTACAAGTTGTATATTTATTTTTTTTTTGTTTACCTTGTCTTCGTAAAAGTTTATTGGTTGGTTGGAACCAATTTGTTTAATAAATAGTGGTTTTCTTGTTCATTTTGCAGTGGTACTGCAAAATAAACAAGAAAACATGAATACATGACTTGTATTAACTGATGACTGATGATACCCCACATATATCTACTATTTTATTTTCTATTAAAAAAGAAGATAAACGAATGTGAACAACAAAAGAAACCATGCAATGTTTTAGTATTTTTGATCATTACTGATTAGTATTATTTATTATTTATCATTAGTATTATTTATTATTTTCAGAAATTGAATGTACTGAATTTATTTTTTTAGCCTTCATACAGTTTTTATTGATTATTTCTATGTGAGCAAATCGCCTTGCCGTTGTGAAGCTCCGTGAATAAATAAATAAATAATAAATGATCACTACTGAAATATTTGTTTTTTTAACGCTCGAAACTAACAAACGACTTCTATACAATACCTTACTCCGACCAATATGGACTTATGGGCTAGAAATCTGGGGTTCCACTAAACCTTCCAATTCCTACAGAATACAAACAATACAATACAAAATCCTTCGAAAAATATTCAATGCTTCTTACTATGTCTCGAGCCTAGTGTATGAACCTAACTCTGCATAATGACTTCAATATCCCCTTTTTCCAATCCCTGGTCAAATCTGTCCATCTGAAGTTCCATTCCAATCTCCCTGACCATCCAAATCCTTTGATAAACTCTCTATCCTCGTTCCGTAATCCACTAAACCCTCATAGAAGACTAAAGTGGCGGTGGCCCAGAGACAATTTGTTATAACATGCCATCTGCAGTGCACAAAATGTATTCGTCTAGTGGGTTATATACTTTTACATATTCCAACATCCAAATATGTATAACATATTGTTGTAATTATCAATAAAGGAATAAGAAAAAATAAAAATATTTTAGTTATTTGATTTTAAAAATAGTTTACTTGTCTTGCATTCTCTAAGTATATATATCAAACTGAGCTCAAGACTATATTTCGATATAGTCTTGAGCTCTCAAAAACAAATAATAAATAAACGAATCAAGTATTGTTATAAAACCATTTTACCTCTGCCCTCTCATGTATAGTACTTCCAGCTATGTTCATTTCGTTGGAATTTATTTCTGTGGCTAGAACGTGCCTCGATAAAATTTGTTTCTAAAGGAGGAATTATTTTTAATATTTCCTAGGGGGCAGTGTGGAGCGAAAGCCCTTGGTCTGGAAAAAGACTCGACTCAAAAGACAAAACTTAAAATAAAATATAAACCTGTTTCTAGTATAAATATGTCTTTTTGGCAAAGACTTGGCTGAATTCCGGTTAAAAATCATTAAACAAGCATTTTGCTGTGGAAGGTGAATGCACAGTTGGGAAAATTATACACAGTCAGGCCATCAGGAAGTAGAAGAACATGGAAACTAAGAACGAGAAATACTTCTGCAAATATAACCGTGTATTAGAATATTTTTTTTTTTTTTTTTTTTTTCATCCCTTTACGGCAAATATTTTCAAACAGGTTATGTTTTTATCGGCGTCAACGCTGGGGACCGTTGTCGCATGGACCAAATTTAAATAAATAATGACACAATTTATATAAACAGTCTCATATTTTGTTTTTCAAACGAATATAAAACATATAAATATAAAAATATATTAGTAAATCATATTGTCTCAAGCTTCAGAACAACAACAAAAAATCAGGATATAGAAGAAAAAGTGTATTAAAAACACACCTGCGTGAAAATAGACTGCTCTAGTGTATAACAAACATCGAACTTGTCGAAGAAAAGAAAATATGTACACAAGCAACTACAATATTTATGGGAAGTTTCACTGTTGTTTAACATTATAATGACCATAATACATAAACCTCTTTGAATACAAACTCACTTTGATTAATGTTTCTTAGAATAATTTCAATTAAATAATAATTTTTCAAGAAAATAAATGCACTCACTTGCATCATGAAATAAAGTATTATTTAGCTAATAGAATTATAATTCATAATAAACATCTAATGACTGTAATTTTCATTTTATTATACTAAGCTAGTTAATGCGTTTAAGAAAAATAATGGAATTGAAAAAAAATATCTTATTATTATTTTTATATTAACACGAATTAACAAATCTAAGTGTTAATAAAAATCAGCATGGTAATAAAGTCTTTCATTAAAAATATGTTTTGATGGATGAGTGATAAATGGTAAACAGAAAACTATATTTACGTAAATGCAAACGAAGGCTAGAAGGACCGTGTCGGGGCCGGGCCGAGCCACGCCCGGGGCCGGGCCGAGCCACGCCCGGGGCCGGGCCGAGCCACGCCCGGGGCCGGGCCGAGCCACGCCCGGGGCCGGGCCGAGTCACGCCCGGGGCCCGGCCGGGACACGGTGAAGCTGTCACACACGCATAAAACACGGACTCGGCCCGGTGTAGCATGAACGAGTCCATTGAAAATGCTGGTGAGATTGCTTCACCGTGTCCCGGCCGGGGCCCGGCACGGCCTGGACCCGACACGGTCTAGCGTGAATCGACCTTAATTCCATGAACAAAATGGCATCCAAAGAAGAAATAGAAATTTACGAAATTCTCAATGATTACCTAATTTGGCCTTCAAATATTCTCGAATTTGTAGGTACATGGGTGCCAATAACATAAGAAAAAATACTTAGAAGCCCTTGAGATGAAAATAAGTCAGGAAAATGTTGGGATCCTGCAAAGCAATACACTCGTAAAATTCTATATTTAGCACTTTTCTATACGCTCTTTGGAGCTATACAGCCTTCTCCAAGAATCTAAGTCTAGGTGATAGAGAAAGACCCAGGATAACAGTTACGTGACCATCGTGAATGTAGAATAAATGGTGAAAACATGTTCACTTAACTGCTCCAAAAGAAGACTACCAAAGAGCACAGAAAAGTTCTAAATAAAATAAAGCGAATATTGCACAACAAACATTATTACTTGGAGACGACCATGAATTGTCTGAGAGAATATTGAGATTCCTCAGAGCTACAGATCTGTTTACAAAAATATAAATAACAATTGAATCTCTAAGGGGAAGTAGAAATAGAATATACACTTGCACGTGTGTGTGTATGTGTGTGTGTGCGTGTTGCGCGCTTGCTTGTGTGTTTGTGTGTGTGTCATTCTACGTGTATGCATTTACACCACATTTTTAAGTATTTTCCCCCTTTATTATCTTATTTTATTCTGACTATTTAAAAGTTTTTTTTTTTGTTATTTTTTTCTAAAATAAAAATATATACATTGACTAATTATATGATTGATTAAGTATTAAGTATACTATGATTAATCTAATCTATATGATTCAAATAATACACTCTTTTACATCATTACGTCAATTAACTTTCAATTGCACGCATATACATAGGCATCCATGACCCTAGTGGTTGAACTGCCTTAAAACACCAAAAAAAAAAAAAAAAAAAAAAAAAAAAAAAAAAAAAAAACATTATATTACCACTGAGAACAACAATCAGGGTCTCGTAAAAATCGACATTTACAGGTTTTCGGTGATCTTTATGCTATCCAGTGGTAGAACCAAGTAAGGAAATCATTGTTCTCAACTTGAATTTATGTTCTCCGGCAGAATGACGAAACTTGAGATAACAGGAATGATAGGGAAATATACATGTTGAATAGCTGAATGCATTCTTGATGAATCCTATACTTTGACTAAAAAGCAGGAAAAATAATTTACAAAATTTAACATTGTCTATCCTAGATAGTTGACGTTATCTAGGCCCTTCATCAAATAGAAAAAAAGGTCGTGTGCTGGAATTTAAAGTCCGTTTTATGGATGATCCATAAAAAATCCTTTAGAGAAATGCAATGACCAAGAGAAGCATCCAGATTAACGGTATACTAGTTTCTTGAGTCAATAAAGACCAGAAAAAAAGAGTATTATTCATGAATTCAACTATTATACAATATTAGACTGCTATAAATAAGTAGCATAAGGTGGCTGGGTTGAAATTTGATTGGAGAACAAGATAAATCCTTATCGAAGAGACAGATCCGTCTGATGTAAATAGAAGACTGACTCGGAGCTTTATTCCGGACTGACTAATGCCATGCAAACGGTCACACCGAGGTAAAACAATTTGTCGACAAAAAGAGGAACGGTGTAGATTTTATCTGAAGCATGCTTCTTTTCATTCATCCTCAACCTTTCGTCCATTCATCTCGACTCCGGAGTTATGCGGAGATTTCCTATCCCTTAACTTGTACCGCCTCATAAAAATTATATTTACGTCAAACATGGGGAGGCCTAAAAGCCGTCACTAAAATAAATGCGGGCCGTTTCAAGAACTATAATGCTCTTTACGGCCCATAAGTTTTCAGTTTCGACACTCCTAGAAGAGCAGTTAAAAAGAGATAGTAAAATTTCTTTAACGAGTGAAGACAATGTTAGACCTCAGGGTATAGAGTGTTTTCTCGGCGGATAAGGTGTGCTCTACAGGCTAATTCATCTAGATCATCGCCTTAATATAATTTACCAACAAAATATCTTCTAATGAATAGTTTACCAAATCATATTGTCGAAGTAAACACCATACTAAACTATGATCAAAAGGTAGTACGCCAAATATCTTCATTTATTTTCCGAAGGGCGAAAGTAGATATTACTTACGCGCCAAATTGCGCTTTCAAAAAGTATACGACAAATTATGTTCGTTTATCCTCGGAGGTGGTATTTTTTCTGACGCAAATGTCTTCTCAAGAATAATTCGTAGTATGAATCATCCGAAGGATCAAAAAGGGTATATTTTTTTGAAAAAATCATGTACCAAATTACGTTTCTTCATTTTTTTGTTTAGTCAAAATTTATTTTCAAAAATAAAACGCCTAATCAACCTCACCTTTCTACCAAAGGATAAAAAAGGGTAGATTGTTTTGATAAAAATATATTTGAAAAAATAGTAAAGACACAATACAAAAAAAACTGAAGCTGCCAAATTATAATATTTTATATTAATGATACAAACTGAAATAGCCGAAATGCCCTTGTCAATTATAACTATTTATACTTCCGACGACTAAATTATTAATTAATTATTTTGATTTGTTGAAGTCCTTGGGATGACATACCCTCGCCGAACACTAGAATTAGCGCCATCTATTCTTCTAGATATTGAATAAATATCTTTATTTTTGTATTATAATAATATAAAACTAAATAAAGCCAACATTCATAGCCACGTTGAATGCACCGGTTCCCTTTGATCACCGAAGTTAAGCAACGTCAGGCGTGGTACCTGAATAGGTGACCGACCACGCGCTGATGGTATTATTAAAGGTGGCAACCAGTAAATAGCCCGGGGTTAAAAAAAATACTAAATAAATTAGTTGAGGTTCTATTGCTAGACAAATACATTTTTTAAATCCTATACAAACAAGATTCTATACTTTCGGTTGTATATCAATTTTGTAGGATTTCGATTAATCAATCGCTAATAAACGTAATTAATTTATTTATTTGGATCTTAACTATTTAATAGGAAATCCATCATTTGACTGTATCAGTTAGGTGTTGTCAAGGTAAAGCAATAACAAATAAAATAATAAGAACATCATAAATAGAAAAATCTTGATCACAAATCAGAAATGTAGCCTCCACGAAACGGGACAGTTCTCCCTTTCCTCCATAACCCTGAAGAAGGCTTGTATGTCAAGCCGAAACGTTGGCAAAAATGAAACCTATTTTAGCTATAAAATGTAGTTTAAATTCAAACACATGACCGAACCCCGATGATCAACACCTTCTATAAATTATGAATTACTATTATTTTCAAAATTAAAAAGAATAAGATAAAATTTAAAAAGAAACATAAACTAATAACTTCATGTTTCTACAATGTTAAATCAATTTATTGACATACCTCATTAAACACTTTCCAATGAATCTATATTTGATAATTTTTAATAAAACATATAAATTATTTATCTAGGTAGTTGGTAACAGCTTATTCAGTCTTCAATTATTGTGTATTTTATATTAAATTTCTGTTGTGGAAACGTTTCGGCTATAAGCCATTTTCCAATCCAATTATCTGTGAAATACAATTAATTATACTGGTTAGGATATTAAGTTAAAATATAAACAAATAATGAACATAAAACTTAGAGTATACTAATGCATCAAATTATTCATTATTCAGTTATTTATTTGTTGTAGTGTGCTTGTGTTTATTTTAATTTGGATTGTGTGACGTGATTTGGGATTCTATGGTGGATTTGTTTTATTTATTTATTTTATATTTGCACTAAGGTAGATACCTCCAGAGGAGCTCTGGCCTAGTGGATGAAGTTTATATTTACACTAAGGTAGATACCTCCAGAGGAGCTCTGGCCTAGTGGATGAAGTTTATATTTGCACTAAGGTAGATACCTCCAGAGGAGCTCTGGCCTAGTGGATGAAGTTAGACCACGTTTGATCATATTTTATTTCTTTATTTTATTATTTATTTAGTATTTTTGTGTTATTTTAATGGTATTGTTAATTTGATTATTCTTATTTTTTTATGATTATTTTTTATCTTGAGTATAAGTTAAAACTAATGGTTTTGAGCAATTCATTTCTACAGTAACTAGGCTTGAACTTTTTCCAAGCTTGAATAATGAGGGAGAAGGAGACGCCCAATTGTTAATTAACATATATGTAATTAAGTTTATATAGTAAAATGTATAGCTAAGTGCATAGTATCTCCCAATTAAAAAAAAATAAAATATAGAAATATATTTAGAAAATTATCATTAATATTTAATGAAAAGCCTATGTTCATCAATAAGCAAGTCTTATGAATGTAATTAAGGTGACCACAAGTCATTGAGAAGTGCATTGCTGTTAGAGTATGCAGCAAAATAATCATAACTCACTACCACCAAGCAATCCGTACTTGGTGGATTGCAGATGGAGGCAAGATAAACACTAATTCACAGCTCTTCAAGGCGATCTTTTCTAATCAAGTAGAGGAAGATACATTCACTGTTTTACTTTGTCATTTGTCAAGTTTGTTTTTTTAAGTGACGGTTCGAAACGGTGGTACAAATGGCTGTTTAAGGCCATGTTTTAAGGCGTGGGTTTCTATTTAGCATGGTGCATTTTATACACTCCATCGTATATTAATTGCAACCCCTAACAACTAACTCCTTAGGATACCATCTGTGTCGTGGAAAACATTAATTGGTAATCCAATAAAATAAAAAAATAAATCTGGAACACAGTATTTCTAATCATATTCCCTTTTTATCTTAATGCTAAAGATAAATCATAAATTTATTACGCCCTAAGCAAAGCTAACCGAAGAATTTCGGTTAATAATTTGTCTATGGTCAAGTAAAGTTAGGAAGCACTTACATTAAATAAATCTAACCAATATAAATTTAACTCGTAGGCTTCCACGGTCTGAGTCATTTCAAATATTATAGTCTTCTGGTATTGACCGTGTCACAAACTTCTTTGCCGACGTTTCCCTAGTCATACTGCCTGCTCCCTCAGGGCTTAGTCTGAGAATGAGGATGTTCTTCTAGTTCTCCTGTATAAATACCTGTCTTTGTATGCCTCCGCGGGCGTAGTCTGCTCTTCCATGTCCCTGATTGGTTGGTTCCAGTCTTGCTTGGTTCTAGTTGGTGGATTCCATCTGGACTGTTGATTGGCTGCATTTCATTTTTTCTTTTTTCTCTAGGTTTAATCACCGGATGCCATAATTTTCTGAGCTTGTACTCATCTTCTTTGTTAAAAATGAAGAGCATCCGAACCTCGGCAAAGAAGTTTGTGACACGGTCAATACCAGAAGACTATAATATAAATTTAGTTTTTTTGGAGCTTACATATGTATCTGATATATGTATGTACATTAATATGTTGCATTTTCAATATGCGCAACGGTATTGCTGTCGCTTTTGCATAAGGTACGGGAGCATGCAAGATATAATTCGAATCCGGCTATTACAGCGGATCTATATGTCTTTACCCGCTGGTTAGAGACCCCTGTTCCGGTAGTAACACCTGGGCCTGTTTATATACACAGTGCTGTTCATTTTTCAGGATTATCACATGTATTTTGGATGTGCGTAAGAAGGTACTACATTTGATCTTAAGCTGATGCTAATCGCCAATGACGCGGAGCATCATCATCTACAATAATTAAATGATCTTATGCTGGAGTTGACACCAATTCAAACACATCCGTCACCTGACAGAGGCTTCAGTGGAGTTCCAGAGAAACACATCTCAGTTTAAGCAAATCCACGATGTAATACAATGGAAACAGAGTGCGAATTTAACTAAGCCCGACAGGCTGACATACTTTATTTGGCCTCATTCTCCCGTTTTGCCTATAATATTTTAACTGACCGGAGTCTATAATATTTTAAATGTTACGGATGCTATTAGGGTGTGAAACCACAAAAGTTACACTTCCTCCCAGCCAATATTATATATATATATATATATATATACACACACACACACACACAGAAAGTAATGGTGAAGATATTGAAGGAGAAGATAGAACAGGAGGCTTGAGGAGCAGGTAGAACCTTCATAACGACTAGACTATTTGTCTCCGGCTACTTAATTTGACAGGCTTCGACAACCCTTCAGTCAGGCTCCTACCACACACGATGCTCCACGGGCCCTCAATAGTACAAGTCAGGAGTAATTCTACTTGCTTTTTGAATAATCTTAATTTAAACTCTTGTTGGTTTGTGGGAAAATCAGTTAAACAAGTTTAGTTTTTTTATTCAATGAGTTTTTGTATAAATAATCACTAACAATCAATGATTAGTTGAATAAATTCATTTCACTTCACACATTATAAAATCCCAAGGTATAAAAATGGGATGATTCCTGACAATTCTCAATTAAACTCATTAAATAAATTCCTCTTCTTAAAATAACAGTAAAAATTTACTTCGCTTAATAATTATTCTCTAATGGTCCAATATTCTTCTAATTGTTCGCATTTATTATGTCTTAAGATAAGATGTTACAATACACGAGAAAGAACGTTTAGTAAAAGCAAATTAGTTGTGTGGGTCCAGAGTAACCCGCCCCCCTCCAAATAAACTGATTTAGTTTATTCTTAAATCGCATTTTCCTCATTAGTTGACCAAAACTAATACCGAGTTTCGTTTCAATACATCAAAAGGTATGCCCGGTATGGACAAATTAGTGCTTTGGGCCCGGGGTACCCCCCCCCCCTCCCGGTTGACCAATTTTGGTGGTTAGCGAACTCCTTCAATCGTTTGATAAAAGAATACTATATACCAAGTCTCGTGGAAAACAAAAACTCTGGCGTGTATCGTGTTAACGAACTCAAGCCTTTTCCAATATATAGCTACTTTTAAGGCTTATTTTCGAATACTAAAACATTTGGAGGCCCGGTGGCCGTGAGAGTTAAGGCGTGAGCACTTAACACTCTGTGCCAAAGGTCGTGGGTTCGATTCCCACTAAGGGGAGGTGGCTTATCTTTAGAAAAAAGAAAAGGCACCAGCCCTATCCTGGCTAGAAGAGGGTGGTAACCTATAGATAACCCGTCCTAAAATTCCTAGTTAATACGGGACGTTAACATTTAAATAATAACATTTGATTGTGAAAATGTATGAAACAGCTGCCTCAATTATATTTAAAAGAAAAAATTACAATTCTTAGTAAAGGGCGACTTCTAATATACTAATTTCTTATTTTGACAACACAATCTTTATCATTAGTTGGGAACGATGTCATGTAGTCGATAACGCTTTGGATTCTTATGCAGGAGATGTAGGTTCGCGACGGACCGGGTTGATTTTTTTTTTTTTTTTTTTTTTTTTTTCATTTAAGGGCCTTTGAACAAATTTCCTGCTCCACCATGAATGTTTAGAAAGGTTGGTCTTCGTAGACAGCCGGGCGCTACTGTCCTAGATGTCGATCAGACATAAAAGAAAAATGTATATGTGTATATATATATATATATAAAACATTTTTAGTGGGAGCCATTAGAATTAGTAACAGATTTAAAGAAGTGCTCCAAAATGTCTTTCTTCGAAAAGCGCTGAAGGTAAAATAACAATATACGAGCGCTTTGAAGAACTGAAAATATACATGTCAATCCATGAATGACAGTTCCATTTCTATCCATACATAAGAAGCAAGATTATATCTCTATTCTCATACGGCAAATGATACCGCGGGCCCCGATCTTATAGTGAAAAGCAGACTATGGTTCAATTTAGCGGAGAAGGTTTTTTGCTGGGGTCTCCCCGTGGTCTAGTGGCGGCAGGAATTTTTCTCACCTCGTTCCTTGCCGGGGTCTATGAGAACGTCTGCATCTGCATATGCATCTGTCATTTTCTTTTTCACACTAGAATACGGTTACCTCATGTGACTAGAAAGGTCAGAAGAAGACTCGAAGATTTAACATCATATAACATTATAATTATGTCTCAACGGATTAAACACAAACTTGTTGAAAAACTCGTACGTTGCACACAGCACAACTACCTTCCGAATGAAGAGTGGAGCACGTCTACTGCTGACAGACCCCGTTTAGAGGGAAAGAATAGTGTTGCCTCATTATCTTCTCCAGCCCCTTTCTGTGCTAATATTGAACATCATAGAACCCCACTGGAAAATGTGAAGTCAAAAGTTATGCCCAGACGGTGAAACTAGCTCAACGGTTAATGGTAGAGGAGCCTAGTACTCCAGAAGGAAAATTTACGGTTTTCCTTCACGTCTCGCGGAAACGTCCTATTCTCAAAACGACTTAGCCCTTAGTACAGTAATTTGGCCTAGACCAACGAACCAAACGGTGTGTTAAAAGAGGTAGAACACGAGTAGGAATAAAGTAGAAGAAAATACAGCTTTTCTGGAATAGCTATGGGCATATGTTCCCTGGCAATCGATATTTACAGTTATAGCTTTGGTTTACATTACATACTTGTATAATTACAAGTTCGGCGCATAAGTAACATCTAACTAGGAAAACATATTATGATGTGTGTAAACTATTGAACCATAAGGTTATTAAATTTTTAAATGGTTCCAGCGTTCTACAAATATAGGAATACTCATCGAATTTTCGGCTAGGTGGTTTCTGGAAAAATCAATCCTTTCTTTATTCCTACAATGTATAGAGCTAAACAAGAGATCCTTCCCAAAGCTGCTCAACTGCTGGTCCTATTAAAACCAATCCCAGATTCAACATTACTTCGCCTAAAGGATGCTAAATCACTATTTCAATATCCCATGCCACAATGGACGGGTACTACACTGGATTCACAAGTGGGAAAGCGTTTCCGAGTGAGGATTGGCACTACTATATCAGACGAATTCCTCCAGGAGAACGGAGTGCCCCAAGGGTGCGTACTAAGTACTATGCTATAAGATATAGCAATCAATTCAATTAGTTTTTACATCCCTGAGGCTTTAAACTGTTGCCAATATGCTGATCACTTACTCATATACACGTCAACCCCTGACATACAAACAACACAAGACAGTAAAGAAGCTAGATAATTGGTCCTCAATAACAGGGGTCAAATTCTCAGAACAAAAATCTTTTATTCCCCAAGACAAAGAGAATACCAGCGACAAACATTCGATGAATTAATTCTGTTTTGCCAATTATGAACACCATCACATTCCTTGGTATGATATTTGACACTCGACTGACTCGGCCCATTTGAAAGGACTCATTAATAAATGAAAGAAATCCTTTACTAAAGATTCTGAGTAATAAGAAATAGGTTACTGGTAGATGTTCTATGCTTACTGTTTACAGCGCCTACGCCACATTGCCTCTGGATTTTGGTATAGCGTATTCATCTGCCAGTAAGAAAACGCTAAAAATACCGTTCCTCCAAAGGTAATAAGAGAGCAGACTACCTTGTCAAACAAAGAGCAACATCTTTCCAATGGGAGAATCCCCAATTCCTTGATGAACTAAAACCATATAACAAGACAGCCAGAAGAATTTTCATAAGCTCATCACAACTATCCAGTTAAAATATATAATTCATTCAAATTAACAGTTTACAGTGTGAAATATTGTGTGGAATTTAAAACTTTTCAGAATCGTTCTTTATGAATTTTATACTAAAACAACGAACCAGAAGATCTTACGCATATTATTGTTGGTTCTTGACTGCAGTTCCATGTTCAAATAGGTAAATTGCGCTTTTATTGTCAGATTTCCGGAAATTTAAATAAACAAAACAGCAATAAAGTCCACCGAACTAGTAGAATGAGAATGTTGGTCATTAAATATTAAGTATATTTTGCGCCATGATTAGGCACTGTGATGTTAGAATATGGTATTTTCTAATCTCAAGAAAAATATTTTCTATCTCTTATCCACCAATGACACTTGAATCTCTCAAAAGACTCTTGAGTTTTATTTTAATGACATTTCTTTTTTGTTTTTTGGTTCTGAGAATCGCTTAAAAGACTACTAGAGAATTATAAAATTAAGTGGCCAAACTAGATACTGGAATAAATATCTTTTTAGGGAATGTTTAACATCTTAAAACCGAAATGTCAACAAATAAAATTCATATTTAAAGAAAGAACATTATCTAATTCTCAATATAGTCTTATATATTGAACAGCGAGGGGTAATTCTTTAATAGGATTACCAAAAGATTTACATTTTTCTTGAAAGGTTTGTCGAGGGTGATGACATTGAACTGAGATCTTTAGTCTCGCTCTTCAACGGCAAGTAGGAGCTTTACAGCTGTCTTCCTCAGGTGAGGCAAGGGGAAAAAATCAAATAAATAAAAAACCGATTGTGTATCAATGTCCTTTCTGTAACCTCGACCTTCCTTTAACAGTTTCTTCTACCCATATGATAAATAGCATTCCAGGGCTTCTTCTATTTTTCATAATTTCACGCGCATATAAATTACCTTCTTCTTTCAAGGAACTTCAGAATATGTCACATGGCAAAGGGGTTGCCAGAAAAGCAAAGGTGTTATGTGGGAACGGAATATCTAATTAAGTTTGGCCCTCATACTTACTATTTTATTTCATTTTTTTTTTATGTTTATGTGTTTAAATGTCAATAAGATAATTACTTAGCTATAAGACTTAATAAAAGAAACATTTTAGACCCCCCCCCCAGAAAAATTTATAATTATAGCGAGAATTAGTACCTACAATAATAAACTCCACATCATGTGCTTGTGTTTGGGACACAGCAAAGAAAATTCCTGGTTACAGCCATTACCAATTCATCATCAATTGGAAATAGTTTTGTTGAATATTTTCAAACAGTGTTTTTTTTTTTTTTAAATGAAAATTCCTCATTATCGTTCCTAGTGATTAAAGGAAACAGATATTTCTGATCTCTATTTAACACGTTCCTTGCAAATCTCTTTATTTCCTTTGAAGTTCAAAACTCTAGGAAAGATGAGATCCCTAGGACTATGGGTATAGTGGTTCAACAACAACTATCTTTGAATAACTTTAATAATAAATATTTAATTTATTGGATGATATTTTCCCGCCTCCCGCCAAATATCCCGAATACTTGAAAATTTGAACCACCGTTATTTTCATGGCCTACAGGGTCTAAAACGTGGACATTCTTATCGGCACTTCTGATGGCGACGGAAAATCGACAACAAAAGAGAATTTTCTTCCTATAAAGTGCTAAAAAGTGAAATTTCCATTTCTTTAGGATGTTTTGCCCTTCAAATATATTATTGTATATAGAACTATGGGAAAAATAGTTCGGAAACATTGTTCAGTTTCAGTATCAAAACTTCATTACTCTCAAAGTATTGTCTTTGAGTCCAAAAGTTTTAAGGATAGTTTTTTAAGAATTTTGACGCTGTCGCGTGGTGGTCCAATTAAAAATGACGAATGCTAATAAAAGCTCGATTCACCAACAGCTATAGAATTTTCGAGACATGAGTGAGCCGTGGGATCTTCGGAAGTAGAATTGTTGGAGTTGTTTTGAAATCCAAAAGGCCTGGAGCCTAAACAACGCCAACTGAAGATCACGTCCGGTACGACTATTTACTGACCTGTTTCTACTCACCAAGCACGGATTCCTCATTCATCATTCTTCAAGTCTTAAGCTTTCCTCACGGAAAGACTATCTTATAAGGAAGCGGTTTGCTAAACAATCTGACCCGAGGCTGGAAAACCAAGGGAAGCTATTATGTTTGCAGAAATATGTACATAAATAGAATTTTATTTATTTATTTAAATTTTAACGTCCATTATTTCTAAAAATTAGTTGTGCCCACGACTAAGTCCGCGTTAATAGTGACTTAAGGCGGAATTTTTGGATATATCTTTTGGTTTATTTTGAATTATAAACCCCGTCGTTTGGGTATTTAAAAAATCCACTTTACAGTAATGCTTCGCTATAAACGATATTAGACGTACAGACATCGGGCATCAAGCATACAGGCTGCTAGGAATGCTAACACGCGACAGAGGCTCATAAAGCTGACCCCTTAGGGATTATTAAACCCTAGTGCAGCGGTTTCCGAACTGTGGGGCGCCCCCCCCCCGCCCAGGGGGCACGAGACTTTTGCAAGGGGGGCAGGAGTTTTCACAGACAGCTGCGTTGTTATGAGGAGACAAGCGCCGGCGAGGAGAGTACACGGAAACGGGAAAGGTATGGTAGGAGTCAGTTTCTTGGTACCTACATATAATGATTCACGGTAGTTCAAGAGAACAGCCGTCGCACAGTGGTATTTTTACCTGATCTAGCTGGACTAAATTATTTTATCACGGATTCTTATGGGAAATGACATGCTGATTACGAGTATACCCCATTTTAGGGGTCGGAAATGTAGTCTTACCGTTGTTGTCTAACTTTTTCAGCAGAAAAGGCCGTTTTTTATTAGGTATAATACATTTGTTTCTATCTAGTATCCGCATCTATGCCAATAACATTATATGTTTAAAATTACACGTTTTATTCTTGTTAGAATATGTCTATTAAACGAACTATTTCTCACGGTTTGTTGTACCCCTGACGATGTGGGAGTTGCCTTGAAGACGGTATACACAAAAAACATCAATTTAGTGTTCGGTTTTCTGTTGACATTTTCAAACGGTTCATTTTACTTTGGAGATTGGGATGAGACAATCAATTAAATTATCACTGTCATATTTTTAATTGATATCAGTTTTCAAACAGTTTAATCTTTCTGATATTTACGTTTTATGGTTATTAGGAAGTGAAGGCAACATTTACAAACGCTGGATGATTTGCCTGTCAGATATGGACCCGGAAGAAGCAAATCCCGGAATGTAGCCATATGTAAAAAGTTTCACAGATATTAGCGTTGAATGACGTTCCTCGTGAAAATCATGATGTGCCATTTACATAAATTGTTTGCTAAACCTTAAAGGCTATCAAACTGCCCATGACTGTTAATATTTTTTTTTTTTTTTTTTGTAATATTTCTTCTACAAGAAAAGTGTGGCTCATTGGGAGAGCGCTCGACTCCTAGAGGACGTGAGTTTAAAACCTGATGCGCACTGGAACATTTTATCCTCTAGTGTCGTTTTCTGAGGGTCAAAGCCTAGGCTCATCTAGCTTTCAATGGGTAACTGCAAATAAGAAAATGAGGTGGTTCAATACAGACCCCACAACGTCTCAATAGTTAGTGTCAGCCGTGTAGTCAAAGAGTCCGATACCTCTAGGAGTATCTCTCTGGCAGGCACCTTATAGCTCGTTACGGCACTGATTTCTGTTGTAGCGTGGGTCATGCTTTAGCAATGACATAACTGCTCGAAAACGTTTGACGAAAGTGGATCGAAAATGCAATAAGCAATCACGGGTAACGCTCTCACCTCCGGGCCTCTCCTGGTTTGTCTATCCACTCCAGGTCTATGTCTGTTTGTATACTTCCGGACTGTCAGCCTGTCTGTACACTTCGGGTCTGTCAGCCTGTCTGTACACTTCGGGCCTGTCAGCCTGTCTGTACACTTCCGATAGTCTCCCGGCCTGTCCATGTTCTGCTACCTTACTTCGTACACTCTGTTCACTTCCACGCCTCTTCCTTCTCACTTCTTCCTCAAGCATAAAGTTACACGGAAGTGTACAGGAAGTGAACCGGAAGAGTACAGGAAATGACAAGGAAGAAGCCACGAGGTTACTTAGAAGTAAGAAGAAAGTGATTCGTAAGTGAGCAATGTCGTCACTCCATCCGTTGAGTTACGCGTCACACACAACACTCAGGGCCCCAAGCTATAAGAATTGGAGAATTATCTTAGAAAAGTCTAAGAATGAGCGACTAAAACATGTTCCATGTTTATAATGAAATCCATTTTATAGATCACTGAGTAGAACCAAATGAATCATAAATAAACCTTAAACTCAGACATCTGGAAGAATCTAAGCTTTTATTAGTTAACCGATAGGCCCTTGGTCTGATGGCAATAAATAACAGAGCAAACCTGTTGAAATTTCCATGTATTTAATAAGTGGCTAGAAATGGAGCCGGAGGTGATGGCCATCAGTCAGAAAGAAGTTGGTATTTGTCAGGACGAGGACACCGTGCCCCTCGTTAAAAATCACCTGTTCCTCAGTAAGGTTGGATAGGTTTTCAAATCACTATAGGTTATCCTATAGCCAACAAACAAAGGATCACTAATAACTCAGCACTCTGTTTTCACCGCGGCAATATAGAAAAAACATTTATCAGTGTGATAACTGATTCCCAGGTATTTTTGTTGAAAAACTATTTGGACAAAATGTTTTCTGACAGGGTCTTCAGCTGAAAACAAGGTTTAAAAAAAGGCTATGTTTATTATTAGTACTAATTGCATCACCCAGTAAAAGTGTTGAAAAATTTTTCTATTTTATTTCGGTGTTCGTTTAGGGAAGAAACCTCACTTAGACGTCGCACAGTGCAGCGCTGTAACGGTCGAGTTGGAAAAAAGTCGTTCATGATAGGCTTTTAATAAAACTTTAAGCTGATAATCATACAAATATAAAAATATATATATACAACTTTAAGCTGATAATCATAAAAATATATATATAAAACTTTAAGCTGATAATCATAAAAATATATATATATATAAAACTTTAAGCTGATAATCATAAAAATATATATATATAAAACTTTAAGCTGATAATCATAAAAATATATATAAAACTTTAAGCTGATAATCAGACAAGTATAAAAATATATATATAAAACTTTAAGCTGATAATCATAAAAATATATATATGAATGGTTTTTGAATAAAAAAGAAACACGTTTTTAAGACACATTAAGTCGACAAATAATAATTAATATAATTTAAAAAAAATGTTTACATTATATGCATGTAACTTAGGCATTTCTTAGGACATAGCAGATTTTTTACAGATGGCAGCCGTCATATTGACAACATATTTTCATCCCGAAAACAAAAAAAAAAATCACAGAGTACATCACTCAGGAAATGTATAACTAGGCGCATTTCTAAGCAAGATTGGTATCGTATCCCGCTTATCTGAACATGAATAGCTTTGCAACATTATATTTGTAATGAAATGCTGACTAAATTATTCATTTTTATTCAATTTTGTTTTGGAATAAGCCCCAGAACAGACCACGACTTTAGGCATCGATTGATCACCTCTTTTTGAATAAATCATTTTAAACAGTAGGTCATTGACGGATTGTGTTAGTCAGGTATAAAAAACGGAGAGGGGTGTGAATTTTATATAATATAAATTATAATGACTTGTATAAAAGGTTTGAAAAGTATTAGTAAATTCTACAAAGTTAAAAATCACATTCGGCGCTTGAAAATGTTCATTTATCTTGGATAAACGGACATAAGTTATAAAAAAAAATTACTCACTTCTACGCAATTATTGTTGTGTCCTCGAGCAAATAACCATTTTATTAAAATGTTTGCTATACGCAAATACGGTCTCTAAACAAAATTGTTTTGATTACCTTTTTAAAAACATGGCACGAGTCATTTTTCGTTATATAAAAACATTTTTGTCAAATGGTCAAAAAGGCACGGAGAGCCGGCCCAGTTCCCACGGAGCTGGTACTCAGAAGGAACGTTGACTCGGGGTCGATTTGACAAAAAAATCGCCTAGAATCAGCTGTCGGACAGAGCTGCTGAGCTGGCTCAGGTCGCAACACCGATTGCCTTATCTCCCTCGGCATGTGGCACCAGGCAATCAGCTAACTCCAGATATCTCTAGACCAGTTCAAAAATAATAAGTCACTTCATTCTAGGCCCGTTATCACTCCTAACCTTTATGAGAGAACAGTCGCTTATAATTCCAACCGAATGGACGAATCTGTAATTATTTTGAACGGGCAAATTATATACATAACAATTCCATCACGCAGGAACATAGCACGTTCCAGTCCATTGCAGTCAGTTTAATGTGATAAAAAAGAAATATAAAATGAAAACACACATATTTTTTTTTATTAATTTTAACGTACGCTACTACATGACACAGATTTTTGGGACGGACTATTTATTATGCATAACACGATTACCAGCTATGATAGGGCTGATGCCTCTTCATTTCTCGAAAGAAAACCAATCGTCCCTTGTAATCCAGGACGCATCTGCTTTTAGTTGGATGTTGTGAACGGGCACGCTAATTTTAGAGAGAATTTCTTGGAAACAACTCAACAATAACTGTGGCATTCGTAAATCGAAAAATTCACGAAAAACCTTTTTTTGAATTATAAAAATATAATAAAAAATACGGTTTTTGTACTTCTTCCGCTAATTCCAAAAGTATTCACGCTAGAGACCTTCCCAAGGCCTCAGAAGATGCGTAATGATATTTGTGATAAGTGTTAGGGCTAACATGTATCCATGGATACCTAGAAGTTATCGTGGTTTTCCTCCATTACCTAGGCATTTATTGCCGAAAAAGGCTGCCAAAGAGCATGACGAAACGTTTCAAATAAAATATTTTTCTGAAAGTCTGACTTTTTTCTTTCCCAAATATCCTTCGACTTCTTATCACCTCGACGGATAACATTTTTCTTCTCATTATCAATTATTGTTATATGAGTTGTTCCGAAGATATTCTTCAAGAATTAGCGTTCCCCTATAAACATTTAAGTATAGCTGCGTTTTTACAGGACGAATCGTTTCCTCGGCCTGGTACATAGAGTGCTCACGCCTTGACACTATTTTTTTAAAGAACAGCTGACGATTGATTATTTTGACATGACTATGCCATTTACCTGGGGGTCTCCAAATTTGGCTTCACGGGTGAAGCAAACGTGGCGTCATCGGCCACGAGACTGGTCTTGTCTCGTCATGAGATGTGTGTCAGACGCGAATGGCCAATTCTTAAGCAGCATGCAGCGTAATATTACTTCGTCTATTATATTATTCCTTTTGCTCGAAACCCTAAGAAATAATAGTAATCTTGCTTACTGTAAGAATATGCTTAATTGTTTAGTCTTTTCTTTATATGAGGTAGTTAAGGATATGAAAAGAATGTCCAATCCGACGTATTTTTGTTAGTATTTATCTAATGAACTGTTTAAAAAAAGCTCATTCTTTCCTAAAGAACTTCTATTGTGGTCCAGATTATTGGGATTCCTCAATGAGTAGAGAAACTTAACTTAAAATAACTGAAATAAGTTAAAAAAAAAAAAAATTAAAATGCTCAGGAATTCTTATGAACTGGGCGTGTTATGGTAGCTAAGGGACCGAAAAGCGAGCTCTACCCAAATCCTGAATGGAGGAGTTTCCAACAGAAATTCATTAGATTTTTTTCTAACTCCTATTTCAAAAATCCGGTTTGTCTTTAATGGTGTGAAGTGTCGAAATCTACCTGCTTTCTGAATACAAAGCAGTATTTAATTAGAAAAATGTTTCTGTTCAAGACTAACCTTAGAAGTTAAAAACAGGTTTAGACTTTTAACCTATCGAACTATGAATAGAGGTATTTTTTAAAACAACACATGCTTACATTAATTTGATTATATGAATAAAAGTCTACATACAATATAAAGTCCGTCTGGCATAGACTAAACATTCCTCAGTTAGGTAGTGACTAAAACAATATTTTTTTATTTTTTATTTTAACGTTCTCTTATAAGTGGCATAGAGTTTTGGTCTCCCAGAATGAATGGTACCAACGCACACTGCTTTGTTCTTTTATGTTTGTTTTAAAAGGTCACTGAATCATTTATTTGTGTATTTATTGTTCAATTTATTGTTGAAATTATTTATAAAAATAATATAAAAATCAAAACAAAATAAATTGAGTAGTTGTAAATTTTATCTGTACTGTTTATGATAATATTTAGTTTTATATTATTTTATTTAAATTTTAACGTCCATTTAAATAAACCAATATAAAACTAAATATAATCATAAACAGTACAGATAAAATTTAAAACCAAAATAATAAATAAATACAGTGTTTCACTTCAGACGGTTCAGAGAATACACGTATCAATTTTATATACATAGGCTCTTTCTAAAAAAAATCGCCCACAGGAGAAATAAGAATAAATTGGTCTGGTTGTTTAAGGTAAAAAAAAACTCTTCTACTAATGGACCGATTTTGCTTATTTTCTAACTAAACTTCTATCATTAGTTTTGGTGGTACTTTGGTGGTTTTCGTAACATTATAAAAATATTTACTTTATTAAAAAGCCAATTAATAATTTGCGTCTACTGTGAGCCCCTAGTATTACTTCGACTGTATCTGATTCCGAGTAAACACTTTTTTCTTTTTTTTTTTTTTTTTTTTTATAATTTCGAAAGTAACCTTGGCAATTTCGTTCTAAATAAATAAAAATTACGGTCGCATAGGTTATATGAATCAGTTGATCTGATTGTTTAACTACACTCCTACTCCCAATGTACTGATTATACTTATTTTCATAAGGCACTTCTGCCATCAGTGTATGGTACTGTACGAAGAATTCCGTGCAATATTACAAAAGCTTATTGCCATAAACCAAGTTATTCCACACAAATAATTAATATACAAATGATTAAAACCAGTTAAAACGGAAATAAGGAAAACAGGAACTTTTGAGTTGGCCTTTGGCCAAAGGAGACACTATTGTGGGGGTTATTACCTTTTAGGAAATGTTATGTAATTGTTATGTAACGACGGAGACTTTTAACTAAAATAATTTGATATACTTATTTATTAAAGAATTCTTTACTATTACTAAAAACTTGAACATTTAATAATATAGGTATACAAATATTCATTCCCCAAATTTATTTCGGAATTTATACATTGATAATAGAATATTTCAATTATTTTTGTTATCAAATTTAACTTAAGTATTGCATTTAAGAAACACATTCTTTATGATCAATTGAGATACTATTCAATCATAAATAACCCAAAAGAACATCATTCATATATTGAGTAACAACTGTTCAACAAGTCCCATTTGCCCTATGAAGTCCCTCTTTTGGCCACTTGCTGTGGTTCGACAACTGCTGTCTATTGGCACTATTAATCAAAATAAATGGTCCTTTGATCCGCACAGCTATTTCTAGAAACCCAAGATAAGGGGCTGAATGAAATATCATTAGGCCGTCTGTGAAATGCCAACTAAACAGGAGAGAGATGGAAAATAAAAATATCCAGACAGAGATTAATTGAGCAGAGTTAATTTTGTCTAAAAACAAATACGGACAAATGCGCTAAAATGGAGTGATCCGAATGGTTGAAGAATAGCAAGAAGAAAATATTCTATGAATTCTTAAATATATCAAAGCAAATATAAGTCCGACTCGCACAAAAATGCATGGGATGTGCAGAATAAACAGAAAACTACCACATCGTAGGGTTACTTAGATGTGGAAGATGAGAAAAAAAAAAAGTCCGACTCCCAGGAACAGTGTCATCTTAGCTTTTTTCCATGCGATAATTATTCCTGGAGAGAGAAAATGTTTTAATGCTAACTTCTAATACTTGCACCCAAACTTCTAGCTTGGAAAATTTATATTATACTAGCTGTTACCCGGCGTACCATGCTACACCTACTTTCTGCATCTAGAAAAGCAAAAATAAATTGGAAACCAAATAAGTGATATTAACACTTAATAACGCAAATATATAGCTTTTCGGGTTCACAGTTTCAAACCCATTGACCTCCGAACTGTAAGTCCTTGGCGATTTTATGCCTATGATACTTCCCGGATCAAGACCTACATGTGTGCCAAGTTTGGTCAATAGCAGTGAAACGGTGTGGATTTGTCTAAGGAACGAACGTACAGTCAGACAGCTGGTAGACGTTTTTGACCTAGCCTATGACACTTCCCATATGAAGACCTAACTGTGTTGCAAGTTTGGTCAAAATCGGTCAAAAAGTGTGGATTTGTATAAGGAACAAACAGACAAACAAACAAACTACCAAGGGGGTACTTTGGATGTTGAAGCGTGGCACTGAATGTCCACAGCATACTTCTCATAGGATGGAACGTAATTACCGACTACTAATCGCAACATATGCTCGTCAGGTAGTTGATTGCAACATTTTGACTTAATTATCTTCATCTAAGAAGTACCTTAGCCCAAACATTGCCGTCAGCACAAGGGCGATTTTCTTTGGATTAGGATATTTATCTTTAGATATAAATACCAGAATTTTGGATCAGAGTCTACTTTTACAATTTGTTTTAGTTACCTACATAGTCAATCAATAACATTTATAGATTATATCGGAAATGTTTTCTCTACATTTCTCTCAAAAAGCAGTCACAATTGACCGTTTGAGCACCCTTGTTCTGGGCACTACGGTTTTCTTGCACTTCCCAAGAATAATAGACTAAATCAGCCACTAGAGTGCTCCTACGATAGATAAATGATTAAGATATTAATTTTTTATTTGGAAGCCTATTTCATTCGTTCTTGTTTTAATTATTTTATTTTTTAAATAAAACATAAAGAAAACGGGAGCCAATTTGGAGGGAAAGTCCAGTCGAGAAGGCTAGTAAATTGAGGCCAGAGTGTCTGGAAGATCAAAGTGAAATGTCAACTAGAGCATTAGTTCTGGCGAGAAGCCAACATGTCTCTCTTTCAACGTTAATGCGTTAATGTTGAATGAAACGTCCCTTTAGACATAAAGATAAACGGTGTGCCTTCTGGAAGACCTCTTCATCATTTAATACCTCCGCGCAAAAATAAAAGTGCGCTATAGGACTCTATTCTGACCTCTTCCAGCAGTCCAGTGCTTAAGAACTTACTGAAATTGTTTGTCATAGTGATATAACATTTACAAATGCCTTTTCCTACTTCTATGTACTTTGCATAATTTCTCGGAAAAACTAATAAATTGTGTTTTTCACAAGACAAATATATTTATATAAATAAATATGTATTTTGACGTGGGAAATCGAATGATTGAATTCTAGTTGTGTTTAATGTTAACATCTGGAAAAGTCTTTTTATTCGATTTAACACCTAAAATTAGCTATGAATAGTGTATCTGGCATCTCGTTAAGGCAAAGTCATAAACCATACGATTTGTTTTGAGCGCATTTGACTAAAAAACACTGTTTCGAGGCGGATTCAGCTAGTTGATTGATCTTTACCACTTTCTAGACCAAATCTTTTGAACAAAATTTCTACAAAATCGAACCATTTTTGTATTCAGCGAATTGGAACGAGTAGCGTTCTTGTGACGCATTGCCTATTTCAAGTTGTCCATAGTTATTAAGAAATTAATTTTGATCTTAGTGACAAGAACTTCATAATTAATTTGAATAAATATTGATGAACGTTGATTATTTGGAAATTAAAGTGTTTTTTAAAAAATAGAATAGTATGATAAGAATCAATTCGGGTATAATTCTCTTCAAATGAGAAAAAACTTCAATGTGCCCATAGTTTGGACGGTAAGTTCTATACTATTTTAATTACTTCATGAATCACCTTATTATCATGCAATATTAAAATATTATAAAAATCAAGGCGTACTCTCAATATCATTTTATTTAAATGTTAACGTCCATTGATCCATAACATAGCCAGGATATAAAAGGCGTTTTTCCCAAAGATACTCCACCCCATAATGGGAATCGAACCCTCAACCTAAGGCACTCACGGCCATCGGGTCTCTCTTCTCTCATCAACATCTCCATAAATAAATTAAGCAATCGAATTCTGAGAAGAAAAAAATAATACTAAAACTAATAAAATCTATCCATAGGAATATAGATGCCCTATTAGAAAATAAAATAAAATTAATTGATAAAATAATAAATTCAGAGAAGATTCCGTAATTTATTTGAGGAAAAGAAGAATATTTGAATCTGGAAGATCTCCTAGATTGTTTAATATTAAAATTTACATATATCAGCTGAATGTCATATATTTATTATACCTTCTTACAGGAGCAGTATTATATTAGATATAGAAGAAATAAAGAGTAACTCTTAACATTGAAAGGCAAATTGTTTTCCATGTAATACTATACCATTGATTAACAAATAACATACAATAAGTTCGATAAAAGATATACAAATAAATGACTTAAAGCCTTGTAAGATAACTTTGTCAGGCTAAATAGACATGTATCTATATTAATTACAGAGCTCGCTAAGGAGATAAATATTTCTGTAGATAAATATGAAGGTGACATCAGAATCTGTCCACCGAAATATGGATTAATTAATTTCCGCTACTGTAGGTCTTCTGCGAGTCGGACGTTTTTAGTTCTACACAAATTTTTCTTTTTTAGACGGACACCTAATTTGTAAGGGCGAGGAATAAATTGCATGGTGAAACCTTTTAACCGGGGAAACCCGCTAGGTAGACGCGAGTTAGTCCTCGATAATCCCATTGTCCTTACGCAGAACTAAGAAAGGATTGCCCATCCTTTGTCATTTGTTATAAGTGTAAGTGCTCCTAGGTGTAGAGAGGGGAGAAGGAGGTATATAGATGCCAAGACTAGGCGAGACGGAGGGCTGTCGGGAAGATGAAAGTGAAATGTATAGGGGAATAAGTTAATAGTGGGTCCCGCTCTCTGGTGGGGACTTTTGACTGACAGGACTCGTTATTATAGCTTCACTCTCTCGCCTTGGGTGTTCCTCGAGATGTGTCTATAGTAAAAACAGGGAGAACTCTTCTCGAAAACTCCTATCAATACTAACACTTACTACGGACTCTTTAAAGGGGTCACATGTAACCAAATCCTAGGCCTGGTATACCAAATAGGTATACCACTGGGGGAGAGAAATAGACAAAGAGATGTCCACACAGGAAATCACATCGACCTCAATCTGATAGAAAGACGTACATTCTACGCCTAATCATATTGTGTAAATGCCTAGTCATATTGTGGGAGGTGATAGAGGACCTTAAGGGGAACATAAAATGTTCTATGACGATTTTCCGAATTCTCATACATAAGGGAGAAAACGTCGTTTTCTTGTTTTATTTTTACCTAGATTAAGCATTTGAACACATTTTTACAGGTATTTATAATTAGAAAAGAAATGCTTTACCTTGAATTGATACTGATGGCCACGCTTGAGAATCGTCCTGGGATTCTCGTGAGCCCTTGTGTGTTAGTTGTGGTAATTAAATATCCCATCTCTAATAAATAAGATGTAGACAGTCCTGTAAAAATGTGTTCAAATGCGTGATCTAGATAAAAATAATAATTTTTATATTTTATAATTTTTCACACATTGAAGTAATGTGTGATTGGGGTTCATTAATGGCCACCTCCTGGACCCAGTATTAGTTACTGTAATTAACAAATTAAACATGAATGTGTATGTTATTTATTTACTGTTTCAGGATTTTTTTTTCTTTTCGTGGAATTAACTTTTTTTTTTATTGTTTTGTGTAAATATTTATAAAAACCAATATTTCTTTTAAGCTTTTTGAATAAACTGAAGAAAAAAATATAATTTTCTTTTCACAGATCCATGTTTTTTTTTAAACTTTTGTTCCTAAATCGTTCACATACTTCAATAACACAGGATTGTGATACATGAATGGAATGCTGGCTAAAAGAGGAAGTTTTTCTGAAACCCGGAAATCTCAGATCCTGCCCATTCAGGAGTAACGCTGGTAAGAAATATCAAGAAAATTTAAAATAGCTTTCCTTTGGTAAGATAGACATACTTACATTCATTCATTTTTACGTTTGCTATCAACTAGTCTTATAGTAAATTTACTCAGCTTTCGATTGGTTTCACTTCCTTTCTAGTAGAACCACCTGGGCCGGAGCTACAACGATTATTCTTCTAAAAACCACGTTTGTCTGAATAAACCAATAAAACGACTTTTTCTCCGTTATGTGTGACAATTCGGAAAATCGTCACATTACATTTTTTGTTACCCTAAAAGTCCTCTATTACCTCCCACAATATGAGTAGTCATTTTCGAGACACCCTGCATATAGTGCCATATGGAAAGCATACAATAGTTAATTTACAAAAAGTTAATGATTTGTCCAAATCTTTCGTGAAAAATGTAAACACATGTAAAAATTTGTACCACGGAGGTAAAGGACACCATATATCACATATTTGTATTTTTTCAGGAGAGCCAATTTTCCATAACTTTGAACTATAAACATTTGTTTCGTCGTTACTTGTAGAAAGAGTTAATGAAAATTTATCATTGATGGTATTGGTAGGTAATTGGAAGTCCTCCACATGGTGTCTTTTACCTCTAATGAAATCAGACATGATTTTATTTTTCGCTGTCTTCTTTTCCTTATGTATTATAACAGGACATAGTGCCCTATCCCATTATATGGATCGAAAAATGCACATTAAGAACATCTCATAAGTCAATTTTTAAAACAATTGACATGATGTCCTTTACCTACGGAGTACAGAAATGTAAACTAAAATTTGAAGAAGCAGCTACACGCTAGGCTCCACAACAGGAAACTTACAGTATCCTGAGGTAAAATACTCCATTTAAGGCACGCATCTCTGAATGAGACCGCTCTACTGAAAAGCACATAAGAACCGTGTTAGTAGAAAATTTAATAAGCTATCCAATAGATGCTTTACATTTATTACGCTTTCACTGCCATTTTTAAAATATATAAGACTATATCCGAAAATCTCAAGCAAAAATCTATTTTTTTACGTTTCTCGAAAAATATTATAGATATGGCATTGAAAATGGCTTCAAATGGAGACCCGGTGGCCGCGAGTGCTAAGGCTTCGATTCGAACTAGGGGTGACGGCTTTTCTTTCGAAAAAAGAAAAGGCATCAGACCTATCCTGGGTAGAACGGGGTTTACCCCGTTCTACAATTCGTTGTCAATAATAAACGGACGTTAAAATTTAAATAAATAGATAGATCCCTTCTTATATTTCGAAGGCTAGTAACACAAAACCTGTCACAGTAACTGCGTCATCTTAGCGTGTTTCCATAACCTTTTATCCCTGGTGTCATTTGGAAAACTTGGAATTAGTGTGTTCAATATTATGTAAAACGTTAAACACCTACTCTCATGAAATCATAAGGGCAATTAAGATTTAGGTGCCATTATGTACTGAAAACGTACTGTAGTGCTAAATTGCTCACTCGGCGTCTTCGACTTCTGCTCGGAAAGCTCTATTACAAAAAAAAGGCTATAAAACATATGGGAAATATCTGCCACAAAACTCTTAAGGAGGAGCTTAGAAATAAGTTTTTAAAACGGCTGCGTTTAGTATTAAAAAGTTGTTTTCATGGAAGGTACAAAGTCAAATAACACCTGGCAAAAGCAATTAATACCTGGAATGCACGGGCGATATTGCAATCGTTTATTTGATCACGAGGTGCAGAGGACGTTGTATTTGCGAAAACTGAGGGTTTCGAATTGAAACACGACCCTACTGACGGCACATTTTAAAAGATGTTAGTACTTCAGACAAGTGCAGATTGTGTGACAAGTCGTTTGTGTCGATTTAACATGTGACAGCAGGCTGCTAAATCCTTGTGGTATCTGATTACTATCAGGAAAACAATGTTGTGAAGATATATCAAGTAGTAGCAGACAATTGCGTCATTATAGAAATAACGGTCCCAGATTATTGCTACTTCCCACAAATACTTCATGAAAATTACAGAATTCAAATCTACGTGGACGAAGCTATGATTACGTACCAAACTGTTCACCATAATAAATCAGATATTCTCGTCATCGACAAGAATAATAAGACTGCTGATATAATGGATATTTCAGTGCCGAATGATGAGAATATCGGGAAAGCATATGCCGTAAAGTTCCGAAAATATCAAGACTTGGTCATTGAATTGAAGGTTCATCTCTACTAAATCCGCTGGAGATAATGCAGTTATCATTTCGACCAATGGATTGACTCACAACACAACAGGTACTGCCACCAAGTATCTGATAATGTCAGACGAAATAATAATATTATCTCAGCGTGCAGTATCACTCGGCACCGCTCGAATCGAATATATATTGAAGAATATTTTTAATTGCCCATAGTTAATAGGTAAATAAATACATAGTTTTTATAAGTAAAAATAATAAATTTTACTGGATGGAAATATCCCTCAGTAAAAATCACCTCCAATAAGCTGAGTCACCCCAACCCCCAAAAAATAATAAAATCAACATTCAACTCCAAATAAAAAAAAATATTAAGAATTATATTTAATTAATAAATTGTTTTAATATTTATTTGTTTATTTTAAACTCTTTAATTTTATTCCCATCCCCCTCTGAACATTGTATCATCATACCAATCCAATCCAATTATAATATATGTACATATTTACTTATATTTCATTTTATTATTTAAGGCTTCACATATAATATTTGTATTAGTTTTTTTTTATACTTTTGTTTTTTCTTTATTTATATTCATATTTTACGTTACATTTGTTTATTGTTTATTTTGTATTTATTTTTATTCTTATGAAGAATAAAGGTTTTTTTCTCATTCATTTAAAAAAAAAAAAAAGAAATCCGCTTTAGTGGAGCGTTTACACTCATTAAGAATTAGATCAATATATATATATATATATATATATATATATATATATATATATATATATATATAGTAAACGTATGTGAATATAGTATAAGTTTAATGCAAAAGTAACAAACTTATTGTTTTTATGTCACAATTATTTTTCAGAATGCAGAATGATCATTATAAAACGGTAGTTACATCAACAAATATTTCTTATTATATAATGTTATTATATGATAATTACATTATTACATAATGATTGATTGACATTTTAACAAATACTCAGAATAAATTAACCAATTTCCAAATCACCTAGTTCCCGAATTTGGAAATTAGACAATTCCTAATCCACGTGCGTGAACGCAGTTCTTAATGAAAAAACGTTTCAATTTTTTTCCCCATTTTTGATCCTTCCATTCGCATTCGTTAAATCATCCATATAGCCTTTGAGTCAAATGTCAAAAATCTGATTAATTATTCAGTAGGCCTACCTTGTGCTAAATGATATAATGCCTTCATTCCTAAGCAAAGAAACTGACTGTTTAATAATTTTTTTTTTTAAGGAAATGGAATTTATTAAACAAACGAATGTTTAATTCGTGTTTTTTGTGAAATTTAATAAATATCAACCTCGTACCCAGGCATTTAATAAAAATTCAATTAAAAAAATATCTGTCCTTATCGGTGCTTCAAAAAACAGAACTCCAAAAATGTATTAACAATAAATTAAAATTAATTTCTGCTATTATTTAACAATAGACGTTGATTAAAATAAAGAAATCATAAACATCCAGGCACATCAGTGATCTTATATTAAATTTTATATTAATCCTAGTGAATTTCCCGACATTTAGTTTTATTTGGAAAGCATAGAATAGCATCTCGTAATATTTCAACCTCAATGGAACAAAATCAACAATTCCGAAGTTGGTGCAACGTTTTTTTCCGGCAGAGGTGGCCTTAAATGAACGTCTGAATCTATTTTTTGGAGGGAAATTAGTTAGGCAATCAGATATGACTATCCCCATATCACGGTTTTACATTTTGAAAACAATTGCAGATAACACGTTGGATATTGTTAATTCGGATCTCCTCTTCTAAATACTTATGAGAACTGTACCCAATAGCCTTGTAAAATAACATCGTAAACACTTCAATTATATTCTCACGAATGTGAGCGAAAACGTTTTTAGAGTTTGCACATTTTGCTTAGTTAACGGACTGGATTATTCGCTTTAGAGAAAATATTTTTGAGCGAAATCATATGAATTATGGGCAACAACGATACACTAAAACATACAACAGATAAAAGCAACCCATCACAAACAACTCTACATAACGACCTAAATATTCGCATCGTAAGAGATCTTGGAAAATCCTAATTCCTAACATTTCATTCCAAATTTCCATTCTACCCGAATCCTACAGGTCAATCCTTTGCACTCGGACCCATCCTAAAGATGGTTAAAAACACTGAGAATCATTATTGATAACACTTATCCCAAGTGGTATCAATAATGATTGGTTCCTTCCAAATACTATAATTTTCATATAGTAATTAATTATTGTACTATTAATATATAGCACAGATTTTAAATAAAAATTAATTAAAAAAAAGAAGGAAAAAATATCCAAGAGGATGCGTGGTAGCGAGAAAACGCGCTGAAAACAATATATATACATGAATCAAATCATCTCTTTAATAACTATTAATAAAGATCTTTATGAGCATTATTCAGATAGATTTAACTTTTTGGTTCTCAAATTTTACAGAAATCAACTTGAAAATTAATCAACTTTTTTTGTACCAATTGAACATACATGTGATGGTTAATTTTTGTCGATAGTTGGTCATGCACCCACAACTTTATTTTTCGAAATATGGCCATTTCCAAAATGGCGTCCCGTACGGTAGTGAAATGTTATTGGATGGTAATGCTCTTCAACTCATTTTTGTGTATTTTAACACTTGTATTTAAAAAAAAATGAATTTTATTAGTATAATATGTTTTAGTTGAATAACTGAATAGATTAGACTAGAACCCAGGTTTGTCCCACAATTTATCACTTGAATTGTTTTACTTTGTAGTAGTTATTTTCTTTTCATACGATTACTTGATAAAAAGGTACATACAAATTGGAAATCATTAGTTTTCCGAACAATCAACCAACCAAAAAAAAAACAGGAAAAAAGAAAAACAATAGTATACTTGATGTAAATATTTAACTATTTTTTTAAAATTTAAATGAATCCTATGAAGAATATTGAATATATCAAGTGTTTTCTGAATATTTAAAAACCATGCTCGCAATTCCAAATATCGTCAATTCATGTCGCCATTACACCAAGTCCCTTCTGAAGCGTCATCAGCTGAAAGGCATTTCTGGAATGATTTCTGGGAGCATTTCTGAAGTGACATAATACCACCTTCAATGGGTGGAGTGAATAAAAGCTAGCAATTACTAGAACTAAGTATTTTCCAAGCAATTGCTTTGTTCCGAGTGAATAAAAAGGTTAGCTGCAGCTAGGCCTAGCACTTGCTTAGTTTATCACGGTTCCTAGTTGCAGCTAGGTAGAAGGTGTGAATAAAGAGCTGTGCCTAGGTTCTAAGGGTAGCAATTGCTAATGAAAAAGCTAGTCTGGTCTGGGTCATGCTAGCTTTTTAGTTAGTCGTTTCTTTTCGCTAAATCATGGAGGCGTTTAAGCATGTTCATAAGGAAAAGGAGTATTGTATGCGCCGGGACGTCTTCACGTTCTATTTTCATCTTCTTTAGCTACATTTCCTGCAGTAAAACGATTCTTTGAAGTTCGGGAGTTGACGGTTTTTTTTTTTCTTCCGTGCCGTAAACCTCAAACATTTTCGCACTTTTTCAATTTTTCGAAGACAGGTATAGTTGGGATTCGGCTAGGAGAAATTTTCTCCTAGCCGAATCCCAACTATACCTGTCTTCGTATCTCTACAGCGGCTAACTATCTCCATCTACATTTTTCAATTTTTTATTTGCAATTTGGGGTCTTTTTGCGAAGACCACATCCAGTTACTTTTGAGGTAGCAGTAGTGATTTATAACAGTTACTCGTACTCGTTACTGATTAGCTTATAGGTTCTTTGCTGGTTATCTACTACTTCTTGACTCGTTATCTACGGTTATAATTCATATTAGATAATGGCAAGCAATATTTATTAATAAAAAGGTTAATATGATCAAAATCAATTCTCTCAACTATGAAATAAGTTATTAAGCATTAAAGTTGACTGTTTTGCAGGTTATGAAGGATAACAAACAACGTTATTTGTAAACAAACATATTTTATTCCTTTTGTCTCTCTCTTTTTTGGATATTTTACATTTATTAGGCATTACATGCAATGCGTTTCCGCTCGCTCAAGAAGATATCAAAACCCTAGTCAATCCAACTCGCAATTAATAGAATTATATTAATTGTAGCGACTCTAGTCTATCCAACTCGCTAAAATTAATAGGATTCCATTCATTTTTCCCAGTAAGAAACCAATCCCTTTTTCTTTGTCAGGAACATCGCGAACTAATTGTAAAAGACTCATTTTTCTCACTAACATAAGCAGAGCTTTTTCATAAACAAAAGCTAATTCACTGTTAGGTTACTTTACTCCCAGCAAGAACGAATGCAATTGGTCATCGGAATCCTCCAATAGGAAGGCAAAGGAGTTATGCGCATGCGCTAAATCACTGATGCAATCACTACTTCTACTTCAAAAGTAACTGGATGTGGTCTTCGCAAAAAGACCCGCAATTTCTTGTGAAGCAGTGCCGGGTTCCTACTTCCTTGTTAGACGCTTGTCGATGAATCAATTTGTGATTCTTCCTGAGACTTTCGCCCTTAATCAATAATTTCTAAAACTCTTTTCCCTACTGCTTCACTTATATAGGCTTATTGCCGGGGGCTTTTTGGTCGGTTTTCTTCTTTATGCTTGCTTTCATGTTACTCAGCAACGTATTTAACTGTGCAACAGTGACCTTTCGCCCTATGGAAAATTAATTACTAATGCTCTAAAGCAGGTTTTCTTTCTTTAATAGTAGCTACTAATTTAGATTTTTCCTTTACCACAGGATCATTGACTAATACTGTTATAAAAAGTGACCGATCCAGGTCGGCATGGGCGTATATAGAAAATAATTTCGGGAGAGGCTGGGAGTATTTGGGGAGAGGGCTGAGAGCATTTGGGGGGTATGGAATATTATCAATCTAGATCTTGGACTAGTTAGCCAATTAAAATGATATTGCACCAAAAAGAAATTAATTTTCCCAACCAAAGTGGTCTCATTTAATTTATTTTTATGTTTTTTTTTTTGACAAATCGTTACCGATTTCGGAGGGCACTGCACCCCCCCCCCTAATAGGGCCCATGCGTGTCGACTTTTGCACAAGACACATTCAGCCCGATGAGGAGAGAGACAAGCAACAAACCCTGACAGGAATGAAGAGGGATGAGGGAGGGAGGTAGGAATCCTAGCTGCAGCTAGGTGATTAGCTACAGCTACCCTTAGAATTTCCTAAGTTTATCAGGAGATGAGACTAACTTACTTAGATCTTGCTACCTAGAAGTAGCTCTTGTTTATTAACTCCGTATTGAGGAAATGCTACATCTAAGGGCTAGATTCTACCTGTTAGATTCTAGCTTTTATTCACTTCACCCATTATCTTTCCTAATACTACCTTCTATAACCTTTCTTATTACACCTTCTATACCCTTCCTAATACCACCTTCAATATATTTTCTAATACCACCTTCTATACCCTTCCTAATACCACCTTCTATACCCTTCCTTTTACCACCTTCTATACCCTTCCTAACACCTTCTTCAATATCCTTCCTAAAACCACCTTCTATACTCTTTCTTATACCACTTTCAATATCCATCCTAATACTATGTTCAATATCCTTCATAATACCACGTTTAATACCCTTCCTAATATTACCTTCTATACCCTTCCAAATACCATCTTCGATATCCTTCCTAATACTACCTTCAATATTCAGCCTAATACTACCTTCGATAATCTTCCTAATATCACCTTATCGTTTATACGCACAACTACGTAATTTATTTTATGAATGTTTTTGTGAATACATTTTTATTCGCAAATTTTAATGTGAATAAATTTGTATACATATATTTAAATAAGAATGTTTTTGTAATCACTTGATTTTTTGGGCATATTCCCAATTTTTGTGTATATTTTGAATTTTTCCTATAAATTAAGTTTTATTTACAGGAAAATTTATGAATACAATTTTATATGTATTTATATAAATGGCATACGTGACTACAAATAAATTCGTATTCACACTTATGAATACGAATTTATTTATATTCGTATTTACAAATAAATGAGGTATAAATAAATTCTTATTTTTATTTCTAAATAAAATTATGCCCAACTCTGATAACCATCCAATGTAGAGTAGGACGGTAATGATGCGGACCGTAATGATGCGGACGGTAATGGTATTTGTTACAAAAATATTTATAATTTTTTTTTCTGAAATAATTATATTAATAAAAAATGTTGTAAAATACGTAGTTTATCAAGCACTATTTAATTGTTAGACGAACAAAAATTTTTCATTGATGTTTTGAATAATAAAATGGGAGACAGTAATGACCAGCAAAATACTCCAATTGTGACTTACCAGATAAAACACATCGAAAAAACTGATACGAAATTTCTCTTCCGTACCTTCTGGACAACAAAAATCAGTTTGAGAGAGCTGCTCCAACATATATTTGGACACAATTTCTCCAACCTGATAGGTTTAATCGTTAATTCAAAAAGGCGGACGGTAATGATTTCAAAACTGAGGGACAACTTTAAAGGCGCTAGTACGAAGTTAGAAGTTTTTTTTATTTGTTTAAATTTATATGAATTCACCTTAAATATCATTATTTTAAAATGAAACATCACAAGAGCAAAAAATATAATGTCCTTCCCTCCCAAAAAAAATAGTAAAGTGAAATAAATGTGTTCAGGGACAGCGGACGTTAATGATTTTTTGTCTATAAAATTGATAATTTTGACATTCAACTTTGAAATTCAGAATTTAATTTTGGTAGCATTAATTTCCTCTTAATTCCATTAGTCATTCAAAGAAGAAAAAATTTTAAAAAATCTGGCCACCTCTATTACACAGCCAAGGGGCAATAATGTTAAAACTATTTGAATAATGCTCTTATACTGGCTGCCAAGACATCTATACTAGTACTCAAGTAGACATTCAAGTAAAACATGCAGAACGAAAAGATCATCTAGACATCGACGGCTCGACCTACCAGGACTCACTGACAGAAGCGTAGGCAGTCATTTAACAAATGTGGCAGAAAACATGGTACGAAACACGGGACAATAAACTAAGGGACATTAAACATGGTACGAAACACGGGACAATAAACTAAGGGACATTAAACAAACTATCGGTGAATGACCATCAAGCAGCAGATGACAGACGAGAAGAAGTCATACAAGTCTTACTAGTAAACACATTCTGACAGACTGTAGACTAAGGCAAAGTGATATCTACGTACGAACTACTTACATTAGATGACAGTCACGATATCGGACAACTACTTGAATAGGTACCTCAAACATTTATGAACTAATCTAAATTCTCATGAAGGAACATGTTTCAAACATAAATACAACTGATTGTGAAACTGAAGCCAATTTCTACAAGCAAGAGACTAAGTCCTCTTCCTCTATTATTTTATGATGTAAATTTGTATTTTTTGTGCTATTTTTATACGTTTTGAATATTAGTTGTTGAATCGCCTTAGTTACGAGAAACTAAAATAAATAATGAACTTAAAAAGCGAAAATCAACCTATACAGCAGAGTAGGAATCATATCGAAGGGATTTGATGGGTATTTGAAAAATAAATTTAAAAACTCTAATAAAAAGAGGCGAGTTAAGACGGGAGTAAATTGATGAGGGACCCGGACGAGATGCCTCGGATGCCTTCGAGGTAATGGTAGCAGACCCCGAAGTAGCTGCTTCACACCTCAATCTACATAGCCTATAATACACTCTCTAGAAAGTCACAGGAACTGCGTCATGTTAGCGTATTCTTCTCATCCTATTCCTCATTGGAAAGCTTAAAATGTAAACATTTGGTGTTCTTTTTCGATATTTCGTCAAAAATGAAAATACCTGTAAAAATGCCTAAGTAAATTCTGAATGAGGAGCAAGATTTTAGGCGACACAACTGGAAACGGTCAGTAGGAAACGCATCAATATTACTCCTTTCACCTTCTCAACTTTCGCTGTTGGAAAAACACAATTACGAGTAAAAATACGTTTCCCATTTTCTTTTCATGTTTTATAAAAAATTCTCATTTTACATATATATATTAATATTGGGCTCTCACCGTGGTCCAGTGGCTAACGGCTTGGACTTTCATGAGGGAGATAGGGGTTCAAGTCCCGCCGACAGTAGAGCATTTTCTCATTTCGGTGCTCTTTGAGAGAAATCCCTGTTCAACCATGGATGTCGGTGCTAATGGCCTAAAAGTCGGTGCGCCGTAAAAAAAAGGGGGGGGGAATATATGGATCTCCAAGTAGAGCTGAAAGAAAATCTGTAAATATGGTTAAATCTTAAGATTTGGCTGAATTGGATAACTTGACATGTGAAACCCCATCGCTCTATTAGAAACGCACTTGAATTTAGCTTATATATTTTTTTTTTAACGGCACTTCGGCATCTACGCCAATATCGCCTGGCTATCTATAGGTTTCGACTCTTCCTAAATATCCATACTGAAGCAAGGAATTATCTCACCGGCCTCTGATATGATGAAACTCAAGTTCCTGCAGGCGTGACTCGAACCCACAGTTCCCGCATGAGAATCCTAGGCGTCAGGCACAGGACCACGGGGAGACCCGCTTAGTTAATTATATGATACAAGAATATTTGCCAATTAGGTCACTGAGGGTGCACCCTCTCCTGTGTATTACATAGTGGTTTAATGAATTTTAAATTTGACTGTAAAATATTTTTAAACAAATATAAGAAAATGAAGGTATAATAGTCTCACTTGTTCACGTATACTATGTTATAAATATCCATTCCCTCAATCAGATGCAGAGAAAAACATGGAATATATATGTTCCAGATACAGAAGAAATATGTATGTATAAAATGATGCATGGAATGCGCCGAAAGACTTGTAGTGATGACTTCTACCCACTTCAGCCACGAAATCTACAGATATCAGAAACAAAATCAATAAAATCTCTAGCTTCGGGAAAAAATGTACGAACATAAAGATGCACAGGACGTTGTAAAAAGATCGGCATGGTACAACATTCAACTAATCGATCCAAAATCTCTGAAGGAGTAGACATTCGAATGACAGGATGAAGATGAAAATCAAATAATAAAATGAGGAATATATTTCTGGGAGAATTTCATTATTATTTCAAAAAAGGTTATCTTCTTTCAAATCTTGAGAAACATAATTCAAAGCATTTCTAAATAATTTATTCGAAGAACAGAATCGATCAGAGAATTTCACCGCCAATGAGATAACATCCAGTAATTCTTCATGAATTAATTTATAAAAATACAATGGACAAAGACGAGTTTTTGTGTTTGCGCGAAAAAGAATAATCTCAAACGTTATCTACACTTTAAAGCTTACATAAATATAAAGCTCGTCCTTCACTAAGCATATCGAAGTGGTTCTTTTAGGTGGACTGTACTTAACAAGATAAAAAAATTATCATTTTTTATAAACAGTCAATACCTTCAGTTATTTATTTATTTGGATTGTAATATAATGCTGGTGTCCGCCTAACGGGTGTAAATTTAAATTTTACCATGGATTGCATTCAGTATCCATTTCGAAATTTATGTTAATTTCCCAACGCATCTTTACCATCAGCTTGACACAATATATGCCGAGTTTTGTTGCAAGCAAACAATCATATCTGGTTCGGATATTCAATCATTTTATTCCAGAGGAAACCGCTGACAGGCTGATATTGCTTAATTTATCAATGCATCATTTTCATAATTTGTGAAAAATGTACAAATTTCCTTATGTTCATAATATCAATCTCTGATTACAACTGAATTACAAAGCCAGTTTTTTATTTCATGAAAATAAAAATTACACTCGCTTTGATCCTAAAAAAAAGGGGGTAGGTGAACCTCCACTACTAATGGACCTATTATGATCAAGAAACACATCCAAGCCTTTATATAAAACAACTAATCCAAACGTTTCTTTGCCGATTTTCGGGGCGAAATAACTATAAAAAATTCTGCTATATGTGAAATCTGAATTCCGAAGTGGTGTAGAAATTTTGTTCATATTATCTGTAAAATAAAATAAAAAACAATAAAGTCCCATGTTATTTCGCCCTATAAAAAAGCACGTCTTTCGGGTAAATGTTTGCGAATTATCAACCTCTCGATAAGCAGATACAAACAAGTAAGTAAGTTTGTTCTCTTACACAAACTTCGTTAAAAAACTAGATAATGATTTTTCTGTTGATAATATCTGTATAAATAAAATTTTGCTCATACTTTATTAGAATAATAAAATAAATCTAGTGAAGTTCTGGGTACTAAGGTTAGAGATCTTGATCATCAGCGAATGCGCAGAAGTCAATTGAAGTTTTGCCAATATGGCCACGGGGGGACCATTTATGTATATTCTCAACGAGTTTGGTTGACTAGAGTTTGGATATAACCTTGAGCGAGTGGAAACACGTAGTACTTATGTTAATGGCGTAATTGCTATGCGTTTCCACTCGCTTCGCTCGCTCAAGCTTTTATCGAAGCTCTAGTCAATCCAACTCATTGACAATGCAGATCAATGGTTTTTCGGTGAAAATGACCCGATATAAAATTTAACATGGCTTAATATCAGACTCTTTTTCCTTGCAATTATGTTTTCGCCATATGAACTCAATTAAAGATGCTGGTCTAGCATCTAATTGAACCTTTTTCAGTTTTAGGCAAATCCCAAAGACATATTTTCATAGCATATACAAGAACAGCAAATAGAACACAAACAATAAAGCAGTTGCGTGATTACAAGAATTCATTTTGTCTTCATTTTCTTTTTTCATGACTTAACGACTCATTTGGAAATGAAAACCCATGTTAGCGAGAACGATTAACTTTAGGAACAGAAAAATATGGTGTCGTAAAGTGATAACATTTGAATTAACAAATCCTAACACCAGCGAGAACCGGCAGCACAAACCACTAGGAGCCGAGAACAACCAGGTTTATAAGCTAAGAAAATGCACCTGAAGTAAGCTTACATCATCCGTGAAATGTTAAAGCAAACTACTATAAAATGAAGTGAGTTTTAACGAATTTGAAAGGCATTTTAACGAATTTCCTCTTAGAATGTTGTCAATATAAAGTCTTCTAAGCTCCCGTTTCCTATAGGTCTTACGTAAATGATGATGCTTTAAGTCAGCTGTTTAGAATATTTAAGACAGGCTGAGATGTCGCTGTTGAGGTTGCGTAACTCTTCAGAGCTGGAATCTCCAGAGATTGGATTCTTCGTATGTTCGGATCGGCAACATCCAACAGGTTGTTGGATCGTCTCTGCTTCAACTGAGAGCAACTTCATACCTGTCTCTCCGCATAGGCTCATATTTTTATATACTTAAGCTTCTTTCTTTTTTAATCTGGTCTATTTTACTAGTTTTTTTTTCTATTTATATAATTTCTTTAACAGGTCGTTTCACGTTCACCTAATAATACAACGCTAAGTCTTACGTCCGCCGCACAATTCTCGGAAGGTTGACTAATGTAGTAAAATAATCATGTATTTATTTTTCCACCCTGTTATATGTTCCTAGAAATATCATTGATTATTAATTATTTTTTTTTTACAAATACTTGTTAAAAATTACTCAAAAGCTACGATATTTACCTTATAACTGCTTGTGTTTCTCGAGTAAGAATTTTACTCAATGTTTTTTAATAGGCTCGGTGGCCGAGAGTGTCAAGGCGTGAGCTCTTAACACTCCGTGCGAAAGTTCGTGGGTTCGATTCCCACTATGGGGTGGTGGCTTTTCATTAGAAAAAAGAAAAGGCTTCAGCCCTAACCTGGCTAGAAAAGGGTGGTAACCTATAGAGATTACGTCCCAAAATTCTTAGTTCACAATAATGGACGTTAAAATTTAAATATTATTTTATTTTATTTTTGATTTATTTTTTACGGCGCAGTACAAATTTTCGTTCAAATTTTGAAATGGCTGGGTGGTGAAGGTTTAATGTCAGGAATGTCAAGATTCCGTCTAGGATTATGAAGTAATGGTCACAACCATTGTGACCATTATTTTATATTCATAAAACTTCTCGCTCCGTTGATGTACAATTTACTTTAATACCACATATCACAAATATACCCCCCCCCCAAAAAAAACTTTTTTTTCGATTGAAAATAAAACTAATGAAGTTTAAAGCATTAATTTAGAATATGTTTTTAAATTTAATGAAATATTTTGTTACTGAGAACCAACCAACTGGCATCCACACCATCTTGATCGGCAGCTCTAATGAGGTGAATGTTTTGTTTAAGTCTGTAGGTAATAAGACTTATAACTACAATTAATTGAAGAACATCAATAAATTAAAATATGTTTATTATGCAGAACGATTATTAAAGCAGTGTGACATCCATGAAAAAGCAATATTATTATATTCATTGATTAGGTGTATTAGAGTACTACAACTTACAGCCCACGCGTTGCCAAATATCTTCACAAGGAACTGAGGAGAACTGTCGTTCCATCACATATGATCTGATTCCCAACCTGATTTCTCAATCAAATAATGGTGGGGGTTGAGAAAGGTAAAAAAAAGAAAACCTTGAAGAAGTGAAATATATTCGCTTGTCTAATGACGTTTTGAGTCACTGAATCCGAAACTTTTTGTTTAATTAGTTTAGTTTATATTCATAAGCTCTTCTGTTATTAGTTTCTGTTTTATTTATTGAGATGTCACAACAAGGCGATATGCTCTTTAAGTCAAGGTGCGAACAAAGCTAACAATTATACAGCACCGTTAGTTTCTGTTTTACTGCAGCGAGTATCATTGTAATATAATATTATTTTACTAATAATTTCAGTAACTACTTAGTAAACCCCCACTTCTCATTGACCGATTAAATTGGTTAACGAACCCTTCTAATGAGGTTATGAGAATGCTGTATACTGACTTTCGCGGCGAAATATCAAAAATTTCGACCTCCCATTGTCATTATCTGGTAGGTAAGATCGTTGAAGGAATGTACAATTTTTGCAAACTTCTATAGCTACATCTTTTAAATGAGCAAAAAGTGGTAATTGTTTAGAATTCTGGAGCTAAAAAGAGAATATATTACTTTCATCTCAGATCAGTAACTATATACAGGCCTAGCAATTTTTCACTTTCAGAAAATAATAATACATTTTTATCTATAAGTAGTAATAATTTTTTATTGTTTAGTCATTTTATTAAAACTGCTCTACCAGTTTAATGTCCTCTTCTCAAGAAATAAGACTAAATAAATCCGCAGCCAACATTTAAGAAGGACGTAGGCCTCTTCGCAGAATGTTCGCCATTCTAAGGTTAGACTATTTTTGGGATAGTTTTAGTGGTTCTGAAGATTCAATAGTGACTTAGTAAACAACTTGACGTTCGGCCTATAAAAAATCACTGAAATTTCGGATGACTTTTGAAAATCAGTTGGAAATATAACAAATTTTCTTTCAGTTCTCAAGGAGATTCTATATATTATACAACAAGGGTCCATCGAGAAGTATAAATCTTGAATCTTCTCTTCATTAATTTTTGTGTATTAGGATTTTTTCATAGGTGAATATTTAACTGTTCCATTTCTTGCAGTATAAATCAGATCTTCCTGTGATAACTCCCCTCGTGTTATCACTATTCATCAGCCCTTTCTGAGCAATCAATTATGTGCATCAAAAATTAGAGTGGGCCTAAGTTAGGGCCTTGAGTAACACCAAAGAAGTAACAATTCCTAAGATATTAGTAAGTTCAACTACTTTTGATTTTCTCGTGAATATACATATAATTATTCAAAGTAACTGTAAAAACCCTCCGATGCAGAGCAAAGAAAAATCTGGATTAAGTGCAGAGTTGAGTGGGGAAGGCAGCATCTAAATGCAAATGTAAAAAACAGATGACTCATCATGTAATAAATAACGCCGTTACCGTTCAACCAATCAATTTAAACATAAATAACACTGGGTAAATTACAAAGGATCTCTAAAGTTACAGCCTCTCAAGATCTTGAGCAGACGAAACTGAATGTCTAGTTCAAACCCCATAGAAATTACATGCAAACCTACTGAATTGTATGAAATAAATCTATGTCTGTTAGATAGATTTATATTAAATGTTATTCCATTATTGAATACAATTTTTATTTATGTTTGTCTGTTATCAAGTCAAAGAAATTATTCGCTCTAAACCTGTAATCGTTCTCTGCTCAATGAAACGAACGTTCAAACTGAGTGACAGATATACTAACAGTGTATATACTACATTGACTGGACACATCCCGCATCCAGTTACCTGACATTAAAATGAGCTCCGAAGAGTTAATCTTCACATAAATAAAATACACAGACAGGAGTACCTAATGCCAAAGAGGACGTTTGCTGTGCCTTTTTAATTCTTACAGGCGAGAATACAGATTATTTCATAGAAAGGAGAAGAAGGAAACCAGGTAAACTCAGTAGCAATAATCAGACGGAGGTACTGGCGGTGTTAAAGGCACTCGCATACCTTCTTAAGTCTAATATACTTCCAAACACAAACATACAATTAAAGCATCTTCATAAAGGACACGTTTTGTTTAAGTTTTTTTGTTTTGATTTTTATAGCATTTCACTTTTTTAATGTTTTAATTATTTATTATTATATATTTTAAAACAAAAAACTGTTACAGTTGCACATAAAATGAATGGGATGTGCAGACTATAACAATAAACCCCTCATCGTAGGGTTACTTAGACGTGAAAATAATAAGCCTGAATATTTTAATAAAATCATTAAAATAATCTCCAAAATAACGGCTTACCAGAGGTTCTTAATGTCTCCTTGTTATTGATTGAACAGAAATAGGATGCCTTCATGCACGGATTAATCACTAATCTCATCTCAAATTAAAAGAAATAAATAAGTACCAAATTTTGATCACTTCCATTAGCTTTGATTAGAAAGTAATTCATTAAAAAGACAAAAAGAATACATCAAGAAAAATAAACACGATTACAAAATACTTAATGTATTCATTTAATCACTGATAGCTGCTTGAATGCATCTGAGGCTTCGCATGATTAATATAGGGCTAATAACCAAGGATGTCTTCTTCTTTCGAAATAGATTTATTTATAGATATTCAAAAAAAAAAATACACATATTCCTCTTAAAATACTTCGCTGGGGAGTACTTTTATTACTGATATGAATTTTGTCCGTAATGGTAGGATTTTCGCTTTACATTGATAAGAAAGCCCATACTACATCTTCTGACTGTGTGCATTACCTGTGTTTTTTATTTTTTTAATAAGATAATCCATGTACAAAAAAAAATGGTATCAAATCGGAGGACATATGTATATATATTTTCTCTACCTTTGCTTAATCCTTTAGCGTGTGCCTAAATAATTAAAATTTACTCAATGAAAATTTATTTTGCAATAATGATTACTTGACACCAAGTCCAATGTTGTAAATATGAAGCGAAGATACAAAAGCTCAAGTGAGTTAAATTATTCAAAGATTTAAATAAAGACTCAAATAATTTCTTGGGAGGTATAAAGAGATGTTCAAGATAAAATTTACCTTGAGGTATTTCTAAACCCACGCATTTTTTCTTCCTAAAATCTAGTGAAAGATAAAGACAGCACGATGAACATCAAGAAACGTGAATAACTCTTTCCTAATCAGGCAGTTGAAATCAAAAAGATCATGATAAAGTAAAAGCTCGTAAGCGTACAAACAGTTATGTTCAAAATCATTCATGAAAAACATAATTAGGAACCTGCCAGGCATATCTTTGATACAAATGCAAAGTATCGAATATGATAAAACGTATTTTTCATTTTCAATTTTTCTGGTTGCTTTTGAACTGATGTACGCAAACTCTCGAAAATTAAACAAAAATAATTATCAAATACAGAAAATCAAACTAACGAATGTGCATTAAGTCTAATTAAAATATATCATAGGATAAAATATATAGTATAGTCATCTATAGGGTAACAACTACTTTTCACATTGGATAGTTTGCATTTGTATCGACGATATGGACATGACAAACCAACTCGAACTGGAATTCAACAAACACGCTTGTTGGACCAACATGACAACCCCGCGTAATGGTTCATATCAACCTTTCAACCCTACCCCCTCGGAGTTTAAGGTCTCTCAAGAGTTCATAAAACTCTCAGTAAATTTATTGCCAAGGCTATAATAAAAAAAGAAAAGTGTGCCACCCGCTGATATAACACTTTCATTCAATATGACGTCTTAACCTACTCACGTCCACCTTCATTTAACACTACACCATGTATTTACAGCCTTGAACTGGGCGTGTTTCTCTCGGGAGACCGTTTCCTAGACTCAAAATGGCTGCCAAGTGTACATTTATATATTGTCTAAGACTCCCAATAACGCTATTTATTTTATTGTCTACAGCAGTAACATCGTCTGGCTTCAGACAATCATAAAACTACTCCCTCTACACTATAGAGGACATAACTTTCGAAACAGTAATTTGAAGCCCGGTAAGCCAATTGGTTAAGGCTCATGCACGAAGAGGAAGATAGTGGGGGGGGGGGGGTTCAAAGACTACCTGGCAAGTAAAAATGTCTAAAGTTCGGAAAATTTAATTTATATGCTTTCAATTGCATAAGACTGTTTGTAAACGACTCGTTATAGACAGATAGATAGGAGTATCATCCGTATCGGCATTGATTTTGAGTACATTTTCAAAACTATTCACTCGCATAACAACCACAATTTAATGTACTAGCTGCCAGGGCTAGGATTAGGAAGAAGCTCCCTTACAGATTCACATGCAAAACTTGCTACAAGACAACCTGAGCTCGGCCTATCAGTCACACACGAAGACTTGAACAATGCAATCAAACAAAATGTTTTAAATTATTGGCAGGACTCGACTAATCGTCAAAAAATCGCGTACAATCATGAGTGGACATCCAACTACCGAGACAACAGACGAGAAGTCGTACTTGCTCGACTCTGAATTGCTCACACAAGACTAACACACGAATATCTCATGACAGGACATAACAAACCAACCAGTAATATATGCAATAGAGACCGTAAAACACCTACTTACGGAATGCAGATGACGACACAAACTAAATATTCCACATGGCATGAACGAATTGTTGAGGGACAGCAGCCAGTACATAAACACAATATTCTCCTACTTACACAACAATAAACTATACAATTTTATTTGAAGACATCTGCAGAATAACCATTGGCCATATAATTGATAATACACTTATTAATAATAATAATAACAATTAATTTCGAAATATTTATCTGAGATTGATTATTATTTACTACAAATTAAACGATTAAAATAAAACTAGCATTCGAATTTTAATTCCTTTGGGGCCAGACAAATGAATGATTTTTAGAGCTCATTGAAAAAGCGATTTTACGTCCCCAATATTGCGAACAGAAGAGGATTTTAAAACTAGGTACCATAGAGGAAGACACATGATATTTCTTGATGTCTTAGCACTTCTGAGTCATCTTTTCATCATTCCGTATTCATTAACTGATGATAAGTTATCTCCCTGAATTACTATAAAGGTAACAAATCCTTATCAGCTTTCTCTGAGTTTCGTGGAACTCCGGAGATAAACATTATTTGCGAATAAAACCCCGTCATCGTCTCGGTAAGATAACCAGTCAGTTTTGGAGCTAGTCAATTTCACATACTCTTTCTAACACTCCTTTCAAATGATATTTTCGCTTTTGATAAAGGATTAACTCCTCTTAATTTTGTATTATGAATAAATATCGGATACCATAAAACGGAGAGAGGTATAGAAGCTGTTTTATTTAAAATTTAAATAAATAATCTTGTCTCATTTCTGTGTAATTCGCTTAAACTAACCGATGCGAATAAATATATAAAATGTCCTTCACGCAGTGACGCATAACTAAGCAAATTTCTCAGAAGATGGGACGTGTTTGCTAAATTCCTCGATAATTTGTTTAAAATAACCTATACAAAATAATAATAATAAATGCATAGTTTTATGTTTGTATTGAGCAGTTGAATGAATTGTTAACTTTTTAATTAATTTTTTTCCAGACTGTGTGGTACTATACCTTTTATCAAATACCTACACAATGTTTTGACATTTCTGTTTATTGAACTTCGTGAATAAAGTACACTGCACATAGACGATACCATAATCAAAACAAAGCAGAAAGCAATTGAAGATTTAAATACATTTTTCGAAACTTCTTTCATGAGTGCTACATTCGGAAAGTGCAAAAAATCAAAAGTTGGACCTTGAATATTTTTGGACAAGCAGACTCATTAATTAAAGAGAACAAAATTTTCGTTGCACGAGACGAAACGTTAAGCCGAACAGGTCCACCTATTTTGACAACCACTCTTAATAACCTATTTTGCGTATATTAACAAAATAAATAATAAGGTAAAAGATAAAGTATAATTGAAAATATGAATTACAAATAGAGGTTACAAACAATACTCAATAAATAAGAACTTACAGTTTATAGTACAAGTTTGAGTTTTTAAATGTTCGAGAAGTGTATCAATGTGTGGGCTACCTTCTGTCAGTAGGTTTTATAGATTGTAGGTAATATTTAGTGCACTGCGTTCTTTGCAGATTGTACGTTCATTAACGGTCTCTTTGCAAAATCTACGAGTTGGTCTGTTTTTTTGTATTTATCAAGTACAAGGATACGTCGCGTGTCCAATACGAAGTCTACATACATAGGAGAAATGTTCATTATTCGTTTAGTGTTTATTATTCGTTTTAGCAGACGATGAAAAAATCGGAATTGTGATAGGTACTTCAAAGGACGACGTAATTATCGAAATGGACTAAGAATCAATTGAAATAATTAAGGATTGAAATATTGAGGCTATGGTAAGAAATCAAACAGTTCACCATTTTGCAGAGACTGTAGTTTATTGACCTGTCTAGTCAGATGCCTTCATTCAGTTCTGCTGGGGTGTCATGACCCTGAAATAGGGCAAGATTCGGTTTGGTCAGGCAATGTGTTCCCAACTTTCCTACTCGGGGGATATTCCCAAGACAAATGTATCATATAGTTATTCATTTTTGGAATGCTGCACGATGAGGAAAGTAACTATGCTATCGAACTAATTGATAACAACTCACGAAATGACTAAACAAACCAAAGAATCGCCTTGATCAATGCACCTACAACGATTTACAAATGCTCAAATTTTAGTTATGAGATTTTAAAAGTAATTAATTATCAACCAATGCTCCCATATCAAATTTATACCTATACACATAATAATTGTTCAAGAAGATAAATAATTATTCGGGGATAATACTAATGTATTATTAAAAAAAAAAAAAAATCAGTCCCGTAACAGGCCAAAAGGGCCCTGAGGGGCAGATGCTATAGAGGTATCTGATTCATGACCATACGGCACGCTAGGGAGATAGTGTGGTCAGTACTATGCTCCGGTCGCCTGATTTTCCCCTTGGCTGCTTCGTCTGCTAGAGTCATTAGCACCCAAGGTACCCATTATTAAATTAATTAAAGGCTGGGTTGGCCTAGGGACGGCCAGGGAGACCGAATTCAACGCATGAACGAAGCCACTAGAAGAAAAAATCGTTAGTGCTTGCTCTGGATTAAACTCAGGACCTCCAACTTATTAGTCCAGTGCTCTACCACTGAGCTAAACTCGCCCCCAATTTATTATTAAAACATATTTATTTTAAAGCAGCGGTGTGTTCATGATCCATCACAGATTTCTATCGAATTCCTTATTAAATAAAAATTAAACTTAAAAAATAACATATGAAATAACATAAAAAGAAGTGTCCAGTCAAATTTTAGAAAATCAGTCTTTTTTATAAACGTAAAAAGACATTGAAAATGTAAAAATTAAAGAAAACTAAATCTTTCGCTCATATTTGTTTTTAATAATTTATTTATTTATTCATTATGAGCTACGCAACTTTAGCGATAAGCTCATGATCAGAAAAATCTCTTTCTAGTCAAGAAAAAAAGAGAAAAAAAAATAAAAAAGAAAAGAAAAAAAAAACATAGAACAAAACGAAGACAAGAACAACCAGAACAATTTGATAATAATTTGAGTGACTTTTCACTGATGTGTGCAAATATTCGCGCATACATATGGGTTATAATGTATGCCTATATATCATATCCATACAATACTCATACATAGTTTTTAAGTATGTTGATACATCAAAAATGAAATAAAGTGGAAAAAAAAAAAAGAAAAAAAAGTAAAATATAAAACTAAGTGGTCACATTAAAAGATAAGAAAATGGCTAATATATAAACAAGTAATAAAAATGATTCTGTTGTCTGATTAACTAAAAAAAAAAAAAATAAAAAAAATAAATAAAAAATAATAATAATAATAATACAAGAAAAAAAAAAGAGAAAGGAGGAAATAAAAAAGAAGAAAAAATATTATATATAGCTACATAGAAGAAAAGTAAATGCAGATTATTTTAATGTGTTATATTTTGTTATAAATGCTGAGTGTCTTAAAATGTCTAAGTATTGTGTCGATGTATGGACTACCTTCAGTCAGTAATTCGTGAAGGTCGTGAGGAATGTCTTTAATAAAATAATCTAAAATATAATAAAACAAAATTAAAGTTAATTAAGACAATTAAAAAAAGGGTAGGGAAAAATTAATTGTGAAGTTAAGTATTTAAAAAATAATAATTATAGTGTGCATATGTTTTTTTAGCCCATAAGGAGGAAACCCGCTTATGAGGTTGACTTCATGACGCAATCTGGAAGTGCCAAGTAGAAAATTTTATTTTATTCACCGTTTTTCTAGAGCAAGGCGGAGTACAGTGGGGCCAAACGTGTTACAAAAAAGGCTACAGCGTCCAAATCTTAACCGATTTCAACGTATTTTGTGAATTATTTACATGTAATTTAATACACAGGAGAAACCTAAAACTAAAATCTATCCTGCTGTGGCGCCTAAATCTTATCTTTTAGATTGCTTTTTACATTTTCATGAAAAATCAAAACTGTTTCTACTTCAAGCTTTCCATATGAGACGAGCGATAAGAAGGGAAGCGCACTAAGATGACGCCGTTCCCGCGGGCTGGGCTTTTTAACGTAAGATCAAATTAACAATATTAACTGTTTCTATTCTAAGCTATCCAAATTACACCAGGGATAGGAACGGAAACACGCCAAGCTGTTCCTCGAGTCGGACTTTTTTGGATGTCACATCAGAATAATTAGTATTTTAATAGAAACAAAATTATTATTATTAGAAGTTATTCAAGTTGTGAACGGCAGAATTCAGTTAAAGTATACAACTACTCTTTTAGTAGTTTTCTAATAAATTGTACCTTATTAGTAAGTAATAACTTATTCCAAGTTAAACCATGTAATAATGAATGAGCTAAGACAATTATCTTTTAAAATTCCTTTAATAATGATTGATGTGATCATTTGCTTATTTATTTAGTTTTTACTGAATTGATTTTCCTACTGAGTAGTTTGAGGAGGAGATCATGTCGTCACGAAGATGCGGGTCCCAGAGCTAAATGATTGATCATCCATCATGATATGTCATTCAGTTTGTGTTCGCCCAGACTAATTGACTCCTATTTCGGCACTTGTATCAAGGTGAATGTACAATTGTTCGCGTCAAGTGTCCCTATTCATCTCCTTATTCAGCCTTTTATATTATACTCTAGGAATATTGTATATACAAAAAAGTATAATTCTCAGGAACTGCATCATCTTAGCTTGTCTCCAAAAAATGCTTAGACCTGGTGTGCTTTAGGAGGCTTAAAATATAAATTGCTAATACATCGCCTTCTTTGGAACTTTGATCACTCTTTTCTTCCATCGCGAATTTGACCCTAACGAAATATAAGCTAGAACTTTTTAGAACATTTTAACAAAGTATTTTTGTGCCAAATTGCACCAAAATCGGATTTTATCGGATTGTAATCCAATCTAATATAATAAAAATATTTCATGATTTTTTTAAAAATTATTATAAGACAGTGACCCTATTTTTTCAATATATTCGCCTGTGGCAGAAGGTCAATTTTATAAAAACACACTTACTTTCTTCTGTACTCTTTTATTAGGCTCTACATGTTTCACGTCGCTGTGACGCCTCTTCAGGAGCACTTAATCTAAATAAAATAAAATATGGTTACAGCCTATCCATTAGAGAACCTTCCGCAGGTAGGGCCACGTCTGGACTGATAAGATCAATCATGTCTACTAGGTATCAGATGTTTAAAATCGATAGTTTTAGGGTAAATGTCGATTTTCCAAAAGAAGTTTTTGTCATTTTTATAAAATTTTAAGTCGTCTTGTTTATTAAATTAAAAAATATTTTATCCAGGTATTTAATATCTGTTTTTTTTTTTGTTGACGGCCTTTTTCCTATTTTTAATTATGTGTATAGTTTCCTTAATTTTTCTTTTTATGGGGTTTTTCTCTTTATCTAATATCTTTACCGTGTCAAAATTAAATGTGTGGCTATATTGTATCGCATGATCCACCAATGCAGTCTTGTCTTTCTCGTCAAAGTTTTTGGCATGTTGTTTGATTCTCTTTTTTAAAAGTTGTCCCGATTCTCCTACATACACCTTATCACACATTGCACAATCAATTTGATATATGTTATATTTGGTTTCCCTTTCTTTTAAATCATCTTTAATTCGGCTGTAGCTTTTTATGATTTTGTCGTGATATATCCAGGAGATTCTTCCTAGGTCTTTACATTTTTGTTTTATCTCATTGGCAAGTATGGGATTATAACGAAAGGTAATATAATTAACCAGCTCTAAAGTTTTCATATCTTTACTGTCATTATCCAATTTCTGTTTATAAATATGTTCATTGTGTATGAGTTTATCTGCTACAACTCTGTTTGTATTTAAAATGTTTGTTTTCCTATCGTCAAAAAAATCATAAATTTTACTTTGTATTAATTTTCTTCTTTTTTCTTGGTTGCCTTTTATGTCGTCTCTTTTTTTTTTTTTTTTTTTTTTTTTTTTTTTTAACGGCGCATCTACATCTAGGTCATTAGCGCCGACACCCAGGGTGCAGCGAGCCGTGGGATGATAAAATTCCTGCCGGAGATTGGGAATCGAACCCACCATCTCCCGCTTATGAATCCAAGGCGTTAGCCATTAGACCACGGGAGACCCCATGTCGTCTATTGTTTGTGTATCCTGAAGTTTACGTTTCAGAGTATGGTTGGTGTTGTCTGTTGCAAGAGTCAGTTTTGGTTCTGTTAATTTAACTCTTTTGCTCCTATTAGAATTGTCAGTACCTATATGTTCTTCATAAAAATAGTCGTCCGTAAAATTAAAAACATTCAAGTCAAAATTGATTAAATTTAAATTTTCCTTCACATCCAATTTCCTTTTGTAAAAAACATTTCTTTCAGCTCTTTTAATTTCTTTATTTATAATTTCCTCAGGGTAATTATTATCTCTAAATATAGTTCTGAGTTTATTTGTTATTTCATTTAAACATTTTGGTGATGTTCGCAGAAGCGCCGTCAGTGTCCTATTATAAAGCAAATTCTTTTTAAAATTTAAAGGGTGACTAGAATAAAAATTAATCATACGACCGGAAAATGTATTTTTAGTCTGCCATTTAAACTCAAGTCTATTTTCAATAGTTCGAATTATTTCGATATCTAAAAACATAATTTTGTTTTCATTTTCAATTTCTAAAGTGACCCTAAATTCGTCTTATTATTAAAAAACTGGAAGAGTCTATCTATATCGTTTTCATGTACACAAATTACCTGCCTGAAGAGGCGTCACAGCGACGTGAAACATGTAGAGCCTAATAAAAGAGTACAGAAGAAAGTAAGTGTGTTTTTATAAAATTGACCTTCTGCCTCAGGCGAATATTTTTTTTAAAATGTAATACTCGCTTCTAACTATGGAGAATGTCCTTCATGCTGGATATTTTGATCTTGACACAACCGGCGACGATTGGAGGTTATTCACCTTCATTCATCCAGTATTACCTATCAATAATAATTTCAGCTGGAGACTGAAACATGTAGAGCTCCGGTAAACATTATCAAGAAGATTTAAACTGTAATATTGTTTTATTAATTATTTAGGCTTCATTTGTGATTTTATATTATTTGCTCGATGAATGTTTTAGCGTTTGAACGAAATGTATGTGAATGTATTTATTGTATGATTTTGTTCAATATTAAATGTGAATGTAAACATATATAAAAGAAGTTCTAATATTTAGATTTAGGGTTACTCATATTATAGACGAATGTAAATAAGTTATACATATTACATATAATATTAGATCCAGAAATAGTAATTATAGCAGCAATCAAGAATGGTTCTAATTGACGCAGAACGGAATTAATTTAATTCCTTTTTTCAGCAAAGTACCTACAAAAAAAATTAATACTGGGTATTAAACCCCAAAAGCATATCAACAAGATACCTGATAAACTGATAGGCCATTCGTCGAAGCTCAAATGGAAATTCAGAATTCTTAGAAGGCGGACTATGAATCCATCTATCTATGCCACTTTTCACTTCTTGGCAATTTCCAAAAGGAAACTGCATTTTGTAAGCTTTGAAAGATATGTCCGGAAGGACGAACCAACAACAAAAAATATTTCAGAGCTATTTAGAATCCCAACCACAATACCATTCTTCCCCTTTCCCTGTCAAGACCGGAAATCGTGACTAGATGAAAAACACCGCCGACTATGGGGAGAACGAAACCGTGCCTAAATGCAGAGAATCGCAAAAAGGACTGGCAAAGCCTTCTTGACAAATTTGCTACTCGCAGGATTCGTCCCAAGTAGGTAGCTAGGAACTATGGTTCTGAGAACTCTTCTCGTGTGAACCCAACGCCCTGTGGCCACTTAGTCTGTTTAGGTTTTGAGTGAGGAACACAAACACTTGTCGGGCTCTTTGCACAGAGGGTGTTGCTCTTCAAGTACTTCTCAGAACTACATTCGGTTCAAGTTCTATTATACTTGAAACACTATCTCATCCACCGCTTATGGTTGTCCGCTTCAATTTAGTCAAGGAAGAAAGAACAGAAAATATCTACCTACAACTCCTAACTATTCCGTTAGGTTTTCCGTTGCCCCAAAAATGTTTGTAAAAATGACAATGGATTCATTTAGGCTGCACCCTATCCCGGTTATTAGACTCGTATTTCTCCCGATCCGATATGGGTTTACCAACAGCGGCCGACGTGAGTGCCTACATTGGTACATACTACAAGGCAACCTCGTTTTACGCTTCCGTGCATAAGCAACTCTATTTGTTAGCTTGGCATCAGCCTGGCATCTTAATCCGTCGATTGGAGTCAAGACACTTTCCTATATCTAAAGCACTTTTATCAAAAACAGTACACCTTTTAGCACGTTTACTATATTCGCAGTATAGTAATACGAGTCTTACTGTTAACAACTTTTGACTGATTGCACACTGAGATAAAACACTATCATACCATAAAACATGAACAAATTTCGCACACGTGAAAGTAAATATATTGTATTGACATTATTCAATAACTGCTAAAAGGGTAGTTTAGTCTAGCCTTTACAGGCAGGATTCAATAAAAGTAGATTGGATGATGATGAAGATGTTTCATCATCAAAATGTATTAGACCACAATATATTTTGTCTAATACATTTTGTATTTGGTTCATGGATCGTTACAGCAGGAAGAAGTGACGTACATCGTTGCAATCTGATCCTAATTCCCAAGATCAGAAATATTACATTGTTTTATATATTAACTAGCTGAATACCCGTGCTTCGTCAACGCAGATAAGTAGTTATTTTATAGCGTTAAATAATGTATTATCAAAATTAACGCTACAACATAATTCTGTGCAGTTTATTATAGCACGGATCCCATCATACTATAAGTTATTTATGAATTGATAAGTAATCAAAGTATAATGTTTCTGACATTGGGGTGCTCCGGACCAGTGTCAAGAAACAGATAACGTAGAGCTAACCCGTTATCTATAGGTTAGCAGTTAAGGGTTCGGGATATTATTACCTCGGACCCGGGTATAGCGTAAACTCTATGAGGGACAAAATCACAGTTTATTTCTAGTAATTCAAGGTCTGCCATCATAGTTTAAATTAACCGCAATTCAAAATAATACTATGAAATAGATACAGTACAATAACAGCAGTTCTGTTATCGTCCTAGCAACGCATGCTGCCTAGGCTTGCCTGCTCTAACCAACTAAAAATTCAAACCCCTCTAAAAATACTGAAAAATTTGAATATCAAAAAACCCTTTCTTAGAGAGTGTTTACGTCCTAAAGCGTTGACCATGCAAAATATCAAAATCTTCTGTCAAGTGGCTGGGCAATGATAGGTAAGTGAGTGAGTGAGTGGTATTTAACAAATATATAGTAGATTATTTCCGTTCATATTAAAATAAAGCAGTTTACACCCCGCAGCAGTGATAAACTAAAATAAAATAATATATACCTAATTAAATAAATAAGTTGGTTAGGAAATTGATTTTGTCTTATCTTAAGCGGATAAACGATGAAATGGACATAATTTTAAACTAAAAAAAAAACTGAATAATTTACAAGGTCCTTTAAATCCGCTTTTCTCTAAAGCTCATGCCAAGCTTTTTTTACATAATTAAATATTATAATTGTATAAAATATTACATTGGCGTTAATCCCTTATTAGTTAAATTAGTGTCTAAAAATACTTTTTTTTATTCATAAATCACATTAAACCGCAATTTCTTAAAAAAAAAAAAAAAAAAAAAAAAAAACGTGTACTTAAGAAGAAACTTGAGACTTGTAATCAGACAAAGTCAATTTTAAAATTTATGCAAAGGAAGCAATAATTCTTTCTATAGCTACAACACCACTTCGCGATAATCCGAAAGAGGCTCTTCTATCGGGCAAGCTGGCCTTTGCCGAACATGGCATTTTTTTCGCTTATAGAGGTGTATATCATATTTTTAAATGATTCATTGTAAAAGTTTGGAGTGTATTTTCCAGTTTTTTTTTTTTTTTTTTTTTTTTAACTATAATTTATCGTTATCTCAATAAGCCATCCATCTTTTACAATAAAGAGAATGAGAAAGATGTACAATCATTCACAATAGGGAATTCCCTCTTGAATGGAACAAATCCTCGAAGAAGAGGAAAAGGAGACGTAAAGACGTATAAAACATGCCCCTGCGATTACCCCGAAGAAACGTACATGCAACTAATATAATACTGTAGACAGCCAGCACACATATGAATAGAGGCTCAAAACGCTCACAAAAATGCCCCATAATAATGGACGGGAGCCAATATATAGAAAACATATTCCAATTTTTGAAACAAATACTCATTTAACCACAGCAAACTGATGGAATCAACGCAGAAAAAAAGGAATCTATACCAAATGTCTTGAATTCTACCTAGGAAAATTCCTCGACAAATTCGGGCGAAGGAAATATATAGTTGAAGGCCTATGGTTTGGAGCAAGAGGGGCGGTTCTAAAACAGACGCAAGACTTCCTGCAAGATTTAGGCGTGGATCCCAAGGAATTACCTATACACTCGGAATCAATTTTGATAGATTCTCTGGGGATACTCCACAATCGTGTATACGGGAGCTAATCATCTGCTTATCAATCTTTCGAAAATCATTTCACCAAATTTGGTCAAAATTGTCATTATAATTATTTGCATTTAAAATATTATCAAAATTCGTTTAATATTAAAATTATTTAAAACATATCTTCAAATGTTCTGTTTGTCATTAGCGGTGAAAGAGTGATTCTTGAGAATATTTGTGCTTGCTTCGGCGGAATATATATATATATATATAATACATCATATATATATATATATATATATATATATATATATATATATATATTTAGTCTTAGTCTACCATACACAAAAGTGGTCCGATTTTGATAATATTTGTCTAAAACAAATAATCAACTTCGTTTTGAAGCAGAATCTACTCAGGGAATCACTATGTCGACGAATGACATTTACGATTGACGTTGTTAATAGGCTTGTAGGTACACATTATATTGGTCTTTAAAAATGTATTACCAAACGATTTATGAAGTTAAAAATTTTTGCACAAGTGAAACATTCATCTAAACAAGGATAAATAAAATTATGTTTTGACTAGGAGAACTATTCATAAACAAATTACATCCCAACAGCAGAAGTTTTAGATTTTCCTAGTTTCATTTAATTAAAAGATTAATTTTTTTTTTTTTTTTTTTTTTTTTTTTTTTACAGCGCATCTACACATCTAGGTCATTAGCGCCGACATCCAGGGTGCAGCGAGGAATTTTACCAGCGAGCCGTGGGATGATAAAATTCCTGCCGGAGGTTGGGAATCGAACCCAACATCTCCCGCTTATGAATCCAAGGCGCTAGCCATTAGACCACGGGAGACCCCTAAAAGATTAATATTGAAGATTTTTATTTTGAGCAATCCAAATCAAAAAATGTATAAACTTATACCGAAAACTTCAAGTAATACATACAATTCCTACGAGAGGAACTCATTACTTTAAGATTTTAGGCGATGGTAAGTATTACCACCCCTAAACACCCTCATATATGTATTTCAACACGGACTTCAATTCCTAGACGTGAATCGTAAAAGTGAATGGAATTATAATTTACTTTTGTTTGTTTTCCGCCCCCTAGGATGTATCTCCGATAAATTATCGCTCTGTAATCCGAAGCAAAAACGTTCACGCCCATAATATATTCATGATTTTGAAGAAAGCAAGAACTTGCTGAATTATAGCCGTTATTTATATTGCAAAGAGTAAAAGAAACACAGTAATAAATAAACGAGTAAACGTTTAGATAAATATGCGATTCCAATATTTTCAGACCTTTAAATATCATTCACAGATTTTTTTTATTTTCATCTTGAGAAATTTATGATAGTTTTTAAAAGAAGAGTGAGAATTCACTAAAATATAGCTAGCAGAATTGCCAATGTAATATTTAGGGTCTGATCATTCTCAGGAATGTAAATTATTAGAACACTTAAGCCCTTTATTGCTATTTCAAAATAAACGTTGATCAAATATTTTATGACTGAAAAATAAATATAGTCATTTTAACGCATTCTCGTTTTTAAAAGAAGTGCCAATGAGAAATGTCGCCTCATATGACGTTTCATTACTCATAGGAGGAAAAAACTGTCGTTAAATTATATATATAAATTTTATATCTAAATTATTAAAACTTTTTATTTACATTTTTCTGAAGGACTATATAAAACTGATATGTATATTATTAATTGACCATATATTAACGGATTTAATCTTATTTTTTTAAAGAAACGTATAAACATTGAGACTTAATACCAATTTTGATAGATTCTCTGGGTATACTCCACAATCGTGTATACGGGAGCTAATCAGCTGCTTATCAATCTTTCGAAAATCATTTCACCAAATTTGGTCAAACTTGTCATTATAATTATTTGCATTTAAAATATTATCAAAATTCGTTTAACATTAAAATTATTTAAAACATATCTTCAAATGTTCTGTTTGTCATTAGCGGTGAAAGAGTGATTCCTGAGAATATTTGTACTTGCTTCGGCGGAACATATATATGTCGACATTCCTCGTCAACACTTTTTAGTTCTAGTCAAACGTCAAACTATTTCCCGATTGGGAGGGAGAAATTATGCTAAAAGTATTGCTTCAAGCTGAATATTCCCCAAGGCAAAAACGTTTGAGACCTTCCTGCTAACAATATAATTTATATAACTTTAGAGTGAACATTCCCAATGAAAGCGGCCCATGTTCTTTGTTGAGCGTATTTTTAGAAATATTTTATAATTTTATACGAGACTAAGGAAGACGAATCTTATTTTTGAACGCATCTTAATATAAATTAAAAAAAGAATAATTACATGAGTCACGTAGCCACCCCATACAAGTTTTTTTCTTTAGTTAAAACTATCTTTCGTCGTTCAGTCAGCACAGGCCGAATCCACATTCATTTTGAATCGGGTGTGTTTAGCTGAGTATTTGTTTTCGTTTTCATTCCTCGAATTGGTATCAATGCCATCATTTGGTTTAGACTTAATTTTGTTGATGTCGGAAAAATAAATTCCTCCTGCTCCTCTTCATTTAATAAAGTATAACGTACATTGAGAAGTGTGTCTATCCTTAAGAAAGGGAGGAAAAATGTTGTTTTTTTTTCTTTTCAAAGAAGTACAAAAACGTTTGGTTGCCCAACTTAATTGGGTTGCTCCAATCAAAGAAACGTAAAAATAAGTAAAAAAAAAAAAAACACTACATAATTTAATTAAAGAAATGAAATATAATGATGAAATTATTTATATAAATGGAAAATAAAAAACATATTATATAAATAATATAAAATACTACTAATAAATATAACAAAAAGTTAAAGAATAATTAAATTAATAAGATAAAATAAAGAACACTTTCGACCAAATCTATGGCGTATTCTGTGTTTCCACAACTCTCCCAGAACATTTCTATATAAAAATATATATTTACTTAAATAATAAATTATTTGAATTTAAAGGGTGACTTATTTTTAAGGATTGTTAAGGGAAGGTCACTACTAATCCAAGTATATTTATTTATTTACGAGCATCTGCAACCAGGGCGACTCGCTGTATATAATTTTCACCTATAGTTCCAATCATAAACACAATTATGCATTTGGAATAACATACACTTATACATTTATATTATAAATATTTTTATATTTGAGAACCTCCGGACTGTACCTTTAATAGCATTCTTTCTTTACATTTTAATAATTATTTCTGATCCAGTAGAGTACAAGTACTATTTTGAATGAACGTGGTTGAGGCCATTCAATGGTAGTACTTCTTTTTATTTTTCTTGTTCTAATTTATTTTATCCATTAGAACCTGCATGTGTATTACGGTTCCTCCCTCCCCCCATAGGGAGGAACCCCGCTTATAGGGTTGATACAATGAAACAATCCGGAAGTGCCGACTAGAAAATTTCGCGTTTCAGAACCCCTAGAGACCGAAAATAACGGTGGTTCAAATTTGTATATATATATATATATATATATATATATATATATATATATATATGTATATATTTATATATATATATATATATATATATATATATATATATATTTGTCTGTTCGCTCTCTAGATAGAAGACGAATGGTCCGATTTTTATGAAATTTGGTTCAAAAATCCTTCGTCCAATTTGAAAGGTCAAGTTCGTTAACCAGCAAAATCCGCCTACTGGAAGATGGCGTTTGGGGCGAAATTCGCGCAAAAAAAATCGTAACGCTTACGTTTTTGAGTTCATAAGCTTGTAAGTACTCGTTTTATATGATTCCTGGGCTAGGAAAACGAATGAAACCATTTTGAAGGCGATAGCTTTAACTCGAGAAATCGCTGAGAGATCGCTTTTTCTCGTTTTCGAGAAAATTGGAAAAATAGTTTTTGAATACCGGTTTTGGTTTCGGTACTTAGAATTACGGGATTCAGTTGAAACTTTATCTGCATGTTCTACTTTCATTAAAACTAATATGTTGAAAGTTTTGTTACGTTTGGAGTTAAGGAAGGGTTAGAATAAAATATTTTATGAACAGACATGAAAAGTTTTGGGAAGTTCGTATACTTTCATTAATATCTCGAACACGGTTAGGAAATCGTGGTAAGTGGATAGAAACTATTTAAAAGCTTACTAAATTCTCTACAAAAAAGATTCTAAAACTATTTTTGATTAGGTTATGTCAATCGGAGAAATAAGTGCTTAAAACTTCAAATACGTCTGTTTTGTTCTTATGAACGGGTTTTTGTCGTTCTTGTTGTAATTTTTGTCTCTTTCCCTTCGTTTTTATTGCTTTTTATTTTTGTAATTTCTTATGTTGCGAAAATTTTGTCTGTAAAACAGGATACGAAAAATCAGGCCAATTTTCTGTTGCTAGAAATAATATAAATTTTGGGAACTTTCATTAATATCTCGAAAACTGTTGAAAATCTTGGTAAACGGAAGAATACCATTAGAAAGCTTAATAAATGCTCTACATAAAAGGTTCTATTGAAAGTTTTGATTAGGCGATGACAATCGGAGAAATAAGAGCTTAAAGCTTTAAAGTAATTGATTTCGCTTATTCGAACTGTTCTTTTTGTCTGTTTTTAATTCCTTGTTATTTTTTAATTGCTTATAGTTGGATAATGTATTCGAAAATAAAACAGGTTAAGTAAAATAACAAAAACAATTTATTGTTAGAAATATAGAGTTCCAAGATTCCAAGACCTTGTAACTAGCGGGACGGTTTCTAGTGTTGCCGACCCTTCCAGGTAAGATTGTAAATCCTACCTTTCAAGACTGGTGGAACCAAAATATAACTTTCGGGGTTCGGTCACTGCTACTTAATAAAACTACATTTTATCGTAAAAATGGTTTTATTGTGCCGACGTTTCGGCTTGAACTTCAAGCCTTCATCAGGGCTGTAAATACAAGTAGGACATATTTAACACTAATATATGCACATATCTATGTAAATATACCTAACATATATATATATATATATATATATATATATATATATTTATATATATATATATTTATATATATATATATATTTATATATATGCATATACACATACACATATACACGCACACATATGTACATATATATGCCCACATACATACACATATGGGGTATGTATTATTAAGTAGCAGTGACCGAACCCGGACAATCCCTACCTTGCATCATCAACGGTCAACGATCTCCTCTCAACAAAATAATAACTGCTTCTATTTTAATCTTTCGAAATTAGACTAGGGATAAGAACGGAACCGCGCTAAGATGAGGCAGTTCCTGCGAGTCGGACTTTTTTTTAATGACCTTCGCCACCGTAGGCGGCTCTAGACAATCATTTTATCACATTTTTATTTTTACAAGTTCACGGACAACATAAAATCCACAAAAAAGCGATACACTTTTCTAAACAGAATAATTAAATAAATATATTAATAGGGCATTAAGTAAAATGAGGCGCTACGCAGTTTTTGGTGTATGTTGAACAATAAATAAATAGTTTAGAGCATCTCAAGATCTAACAAATATTTCATTTTGTAACATACTCATTAAAATGCATGTTAGGTATCTACGCATATTTGGAGTGTTTATTTACTGTTGTGTTTATATGGTCACCAGACCAATTCCTAAGGTATTTCTCATCTATACTAGTCGGACCATTTGCCGCTAGAGTGGACTCACTACAAAGATCCACGTGCTCCTTCGACGGACATAATCCCCTGTCCGTCGGACAATAATGTGTCAGGATTATCTAGCGGCAGAGCTGCACATAAATTATTTTTTTCGTAAATCGAGCCACTAGATCTTTTAACTGAGGCGCGCTCGGCTAAGTCATGTGCTCCATATTTTAAAGCGGCTATAAAGAAATTGTCACGCTTTGCTCAGAGATAATCTATAATAATGACACTTGACTAATTAATACATCCACTCTTAGATGAACCTGTAGTCACCGCAGTATGTATAGAGAGCTCTCTTTCTCTCTCTCTCTCTCTCTCTCTCTCTCTCTCTCTCTCTCTCTCTCTCTCTCTCTCACACACACACACACACACACACACACAAACACACACTCTTTAGAAGATGTGTTCTTCACAAGAAGAACATGTATCTATCTAAGAAGAAGATGTATGTACCTAAGAATAAGATGTATCTGAGTAAGAAGAGAGTTTATCTACCTAAGAAGACACAAACGTATATAGAAAATAATTTGGGGGGACTGGGAAAATTTCAGAGGAGCTGAGAGCATTTTGGGGGTATGGAGTACTAACAATCTAGAACTTGGAATAGTTAGCCAATTAAAAAGTTATTAAACCCCAAAAAATTATTTTTTCTGAACTAATTGATCACATTTCATTTATTTTAAAGGTTTTTAAGACAAATTTTTGCCGTTTTCGGGGGGAGGCTGCAGCCCCCCCCCCTTATATACGTCCATGTAAGAAGAAGATGAACCTATGTAAGAAGAAGATGAAAATATCTAAGAAGAAGATGTATATAACTACGAAGAAATGTATGTACCTAAGAAGAATATGTATCTAGCTAAGAATAAATGTATCTACCTAAGGTGAAGATCAATCTATATAAGATTTATATGTAAGCAGTCATGAGAGAAAAACTGCTAGTTTAAAAAGATATCCAAGTAGCTTTACTGCATTCAATTATCCTCCCACGTGCTGCAAGATAAGACTTTTAATAGAGTTACCTTATGGGAGTCATAAAAAAAAATGATAAATTGATCCAGTGTCATATTTGTCGCCGTAAAATGGACATTGTAGCTGGAAGATGTAATAAAATGCCTGTAGAATGTGAAGAACGTCAGAAGCTGCCGAATTCCTCGCCTTCATCTTATCGATGGGCCTGATGTACATTCCAAGTGAGGCAGGTTTCTTGCCAACTCTCCAATCCCTCATAGACAACTGGACATCTCTGAAGGCTAATTACAGTCCGTATCATTCCTCCTTGGCAACAACGTAATAATTAATATTACTTTTCCTCACTCTATTAAGCAAAGGTTTTAGTTTCTGGCAACATTTTCTATATTGCTCATAGAAGTCCCGAGTGCAGCTTTTTGCTCTTTTCCAAATGTTTGCTGAAGAAACCACTGACAGTTGAGTTTATATATGCCAACGTTTCGGCTTGACATGCAAGCCTTCTTCAGAAATATGGAGGAGAGGGAGAACTGTGCCGTTTCGTGGAGAATACATTTCTCTAATTGAGAATAGATACTCTTATATATATATATATATATATATATATATATATATATATATATATATATATATCTGTGTGTGTGTGTGGGTATAAAAATTCAGCTGTTTTTCTGTTTGTTCCATATTCAAATCCACACCGTTTTACCGATTTCGACTACCCTTGGCACATAGGTAGGTCTTCATCCGGGGTGTGGCTTAGACTAGGTCAAAATCGTCTGGGACTCACAGATCGAAGGTCACGGATTCGAAACTTTGGACCAGAATAGTTACAAAAGAGTAAATTTTTCGAAATCGTCACTTTTGAAAAATTAAATATTCACCAAGGCATATTTTCAGTTGTTTGACAAATGAAGTACAGAGCTAAATATGCTATCCCCTTCACTGCTGATTTCTTATGGCTGTTTGGCGATAACTGCAAGGTATTTTCTTCTATTCTTTAACCTCATTGGTTAAGATCAATTTTCTTAATTTCTCTTGAAGAAGGGGCAACCCTTAGTGGAACAGGTTTTGTATTCTGTGAATATATGTATTCTATATCTATTTATTTTTATAATATAAAGTACGTGTAGTATGGCATGCCGGGAACAGCTATTTAATATTAAGTAGATGTAGCATGGCAAGCGGGGTAACAGCTAGTATTTTATAAAAACATTCTTACAGACATGAGGATTTTAGGATATGTTTGTATATTTTTTATTTGTATATTTTTTATAAAATAGTTTAGGAATTGTGGAATGTGGTCTAATTTGATTGGGGAGCGAAATGTATTTTCTAAAAAATAGTTTTAGGCATCAAATTTAATCGGAGAACCACAATCGGCGTTTGAAGTGTTTGTTTCATTCAATAGAATGCGAAATATTGATATTTTGTAATTTTGCATTCTATTAGATTATATTGGATGATAGAGTAAGTTTTCCTTCTGATAGAGATATCGTCTAGCGATAAGTGGAATAGGGCTTGAGGTCGCAAACGGAGCCCTAAAAAGCCTACGAGCCATTAAAGCCGAAGGCCCCTCATTACAGGATGTACCCTTATTAACATAGGCTTCTCTACCTAGACCTCTATAACTAGTTAATAAGGAGAAGAATTTGTTCTTCCCTTAACCACCCACAGGTCCTGCCACCCACCTTCGGTTTAGTTCATAGTCCATATTAGGGCAAGGGATGCCTTTTTATTCGAACTATCAGGAGGTGGAAGAAGTTGGAGATACGGTCTGAACAAGGTAACCTTCTTTACGGACGTAGAGGAGCAGCAGAAAGCACACGAATGAACTGCAGAAACCTATATTATATATAGCTATAGAAACCATTGCAAAAGATGTTCTATCTCAACCATAACAGCCCGAAGCGTCATCTTAGACAATCCTATTATCAATGAAAACTGTGTCGATTGGTAGCAGATATACCGCCCTTTGTTCCTCGACTTTCACTAGTTATATGGAACGGGTTTTTACAAGAAGACCAACACCCATCTCATTCGTTATGCCTTTTTATATTAACTGACTCATAATGGAACCAAAACTAAACATTTGAAACAATGAAAAGCGCAATTTCCACCAGCTCCATTAGAAATTTGTATTATATATCAATTATCTGTTGAGACCCAAAATATCAACATCAATTACTAAGTAGGCACAAGGCATTTTCATATAACCAAATCTACAAGCAACACATCTTTCTTGTACGACAAGATTCACACCTTGTGGACACCTCATGAGGAGCTAATTTTTAAAATAATACAATTAAGACAGCAAAAATTGGAAATCTTATACATTGAATTACAATTCCACTGATAAGCATAAATCCACGTGTGCTTCAAAATAAATAAAAAAATGAATAATATATATATATATATATATATATATATATATATATATATATGCATATTTGACTGCTATTCAAATTTAAATTTAGAAAACAAATAATTAATATTAAGATCTGTAACAATTTGAGTTCATTGTTTCGAACTCGTGATCTCCGAACTGTGAGTCATAGACGATTTTAACCTACCCTATGCCTCTACCCGTGTCAAGACCTTCCTGTGTGCCACGTTTAGTCAAAGTCGGTCAAACGGTGTGGATTTGCATAAGGAACAAACATACTGACAGACAGCTGGTAGACGTTTTTGACACAGCCTATGACACTCCCCGTATTACGACCTACCTGTGTGCCAAGTTTGGTCAAAATCGGAAGAAGGGTGTGGATTTGTATAAGGAACAAACATATAGACAGACAGCTCGCAGAAATTTTCGACTTAGCCTACGAGACTTCCTGTATCAAGACCTACCATTATTCAAAGTTTGGTCAAAATCGGTCAAACGGTGGGGATTTGTATAAGGAACAAACAAACAAAGAAACAAATAAACAGACACGTGATTTTTATATATAGAGATTGGACGCTGAGAACCATTATTAAGGTCATATCTATAGCCGTGTTCGAGAAAGGTGGAAAGTAGAAAATACTAAGTTTTTCTTAGGAATACCGGATATATTCTTATATATCTCGAAACCGGTTGGTTTAAGCTTTAATTAGATACCGTAGTAAATGGACGGCATCTAATTAAAGCTTGTAAAATTTTCTAAAAGAACGGTTCGTATGCAATTTTTGATAGAGCGATCACAATCGGTGAAATCGGTATATAAATGGAGTAATGTCCGCTCCTGTTGTGGAGTCTAAAATCTTGCTTCTCTTTGAGATTTTATTTTACATGTTTACATTTTCCACGAAAGATTAACAAAAAATAGTAGCTGTTACTATTCTGAGCTCCCCGAAAAACTCTAGGGATACGATGTATTTTTGAGTGCATTGAAAATAATTATACATTACTAATACATTTATAATATATCATTTATAAAAATGTAAAAAACAAAAACATAAAAGAACGACTATACAATTAAAATACCTAGTAAATTTGCAATAAAAAGCAATTAAAAATGCAATGTGTTTTACTGTGAATGTATTATTGCATTTTGTATAGTGTTGTATGTTTTGTTTTACCATTAAGTCGGATTGGGCAAGCAGTGTATTTCCTATTCGAAGTCTTATAAGAACTACTTTTTCTATGAATGGCTTTCTCTCCCAAAGGTGTCATTGAAATGCGACCACTCAGCCTGCCAATTATTGATTAGTCCTTACGACTTATTTCAAGTCTCTTTCTGTAATCAGTGAAATATCTTCAGTACATTGTTTTGAGACTAATTATCGTAGCTTGTCTAAGTCAGTTGTCTCCAGTAAATTATAGGCAAAGCATAATGATCTCAATGTTATTGTTTTCCTATGTATTTATTTTTGAAGAACAGAAGTAACTATTGGGTGAGAGCTGTAAATGTCTGTGAGGGAGAACAAAGAACTTAATGAGTCTTTGAATAGAGTGATGTATTTAAATATTAAAATAGAGTGATGTAGAAATGGGAGTCGTAGATTTAAAATAGTCTCTATACTATAAATATAAGATTAAAGGACCGCATAGGTATGCCTTATCTATATGAGCAGTGTTTTGCTTGATTTATGCTTGTGATTTCTTCATCCAGCTCCCTCTCTCTTTAAGCGGCGTCAGCACAAGTTTCTGCCGGTGTGTTCTGGCTGTCAGCAATTTTACGCCTGTTGGGTGATTGTGAACTAACGATATTTTACTTGAATGATGATCAATCGATAAAGGAACACATTTTAAGTTGTTTTTTTTTTTGTTTTTTTTTGTTTTTTATCCGTTCTCAATGCTTTTTGAGTTTTATCACAAAAATCCTTGCGCCCTACGATTCGAGTTCTTAGTTTACCACGTCATTCAGCAGCATTCCCACAAATAGGTACACACATACTATTTTAAGATGAAAAGGACCCCGGATAAAGTATATAAGAAATCATTGAATTATGGAGGGTGAAAATTTATTTATTTATATTAAATACAGAGCTCGCGAAAGTTTGTCTTATATTTTATTAAATGTATCTAAACAAACAAGAAAACAAATACACTTTAAGCATTAGAAACACTACACCTTTCATCATGAACTCATCGTAGACGTTTTCTACTGATTTCCACCAAATTTTCGAATAATTAAGTACGTAGGGAGAAAATCAACTCTTATGTTGACAATCTAGAAGGAGAAAGCGATTTTTTTTTTTCTAGCAAGGCAACAGTCGTTGAAGCGAGCCCATTTTAAGTTGAAGATGAAGGTGACGCACTGAAAGCGCTATGCCCTTTTTAATGAGATCATATTAAACTCCAGAATAAGATGATTGACATCATGCTAATATCTATGCACTATCAGAACTCCTCTCATATAAATACTTGTGTGTCAAAAGTTTACCCAATGCGCTTTATGCACTTTGGTAGTGCGAAAATAACGGCCATGGAGAGAAATCCTGAGGTTTACCGCAGAAGATCAGAGGATTCGTCAAAGATGCAATAGATCTTTGAGGTCGAGTTGTTTTCCCCCCTCAGGAGGCCCTGATTATATCTATCCATCTATAACTCAGCGAAGTACGAGTTTCCTCCTAGTCTTGAATCAAACATAATTAATGAATGTAAGCAACCTTAGTATTAGCAGAAGCTAGGCGATAATATATTTAAGAGGAGACAAGATAAGAAACAAATTAACAGTTATACTTCCCTGTAGAGCCTTACAGTGTAGACTTCGGTTGAAGGCAAATGAGTTTGTTTTGATAACATATGTTTTATTTCGGGGTTGATTTGTTTAAGGAATCGTTTGTTGAAAATCTCCATAACTCTTTAAATATGTGTACGTGAAAGTAAGTATTTATTGCGCCAGAGAGAAAACTTTATTTAAAAATATAAATAAAACGTCCGTCACGCGGGAGATGCATAACTAAGCACATTCCTCAGAATTTGGGTTGTGTAGACTGCTTTCCAGAACAATTTGCATAAAATATCCTACATAATTAAAATAAAAACATGAATAGTTCTCATTTAATTTTGTAACGAGTAACTGATCAATTATTAATTTGCTTCCAGAGTTATGTTTACACATGGTACCTACTACACTACGTAATAAATACAAAAAACCTCATATTATCGTATTTTGATCTAACGCAGGAACAGGATACAGTCCCTCTAGTGGTAGAAAGCGCTCCTTGCGGCGGCTTTGTGAACCTACGTCTGGCGGACTTTTCAATTGAAATATATTACAAAGTAAACCCCCCTTTCCGATTGAGCGATTCAGCTCATTTTTACAACACTTCTTTCTCATGAGTTACCCACGACGTATACCGCGTTTCGTTACAATACAGCAGAAATTACGACCGGTATGAGTATATTAGTAATTTGGGTCTGGCGTGAACCCCCCCCCCCCCCTCCTAATGAACCGATTTAGTTTATTCTTTACAACACATATTTACCTGTAGATTACCACTACGAATACCGAGTTTCGTTGAAATATAACAAATATTACGGCTGACAAATTAGTGTTTTGGGTTCGGGGTAAACCCCCCCTTCCAGGGGACCGATTTTGGTGGTTAACGAACTCGTTCAATCGTTTGCTAATTGAATGCTATATACCAATTTTCGTGACGAAAAAACAAAAACTCTGGCCCCTATCGTGTTAACAGACATACACACACACACACACACACACACACACACACACACACATATATATATATATATATATATATATATATATATCATTTTCGGTGTCTACTAGGTCGGATCGATAAAGATTTGAAGACATTTTTCAAAAATTCCGCCATGAGTGCAACCTCAATAGCTACTTTCCTTCGGAGGAATGTGCTAAAAGGGCTGCCCAATTGCGTTGGGACATACACAGCGTGCTTATCATCCATTCGGAAATAGGATTAATTCAGAACACCGAAACATGGGTAAATTTAAACAAATTGAGTAACATAGAATGGATATTTGAAATATTGGAAGTCAATCAGGTTTGGATCGTAACTTAGTTTTAGATGAGCAACTATTACTAAAATGGCAAATATTTAATAATAATATTGAGGCTACAACCAGAGTAGAGTGTAGATGTTAAAGGGAAATTAACAGAGTGGACCAGCTGGCATAGCAGAGAGCATAGCAACGGTTTTAACACAGTTGGCATACATAGCAACATTTTTCGCTATGGTCTTCCAACGTACCGCTCTGTACATACCCTAATGTGCTACAAGCTGAGTGCATAGGGCGTGCACTTTTCCGGGAGGAAGAGGGAATGAATCAAACACGTGAGATTAATGTGAGGTGCAGAGAGTGGACCAGCTGGCATAGAAGAGAACATAGCAAAGATTAAATTGCATAAGAATCGCAGGAAATGTAGATACATTAGGAATGGTTGCCTTCCATTTGCCACGATTTCCCAACCTATTCGAAGATATTTAAAAACATGTCATAACTGATCATGTGTGTTTACAAACTACATTTCTTTTTCTGTAATACTTCTTCAACACCAAAGGTAACCAAAATGTTTATGTCTTAGCTCAGATGAACTTCAAATGTTTTGGAATATTTTTCATTTCAAACCACCACACAGTGGGGCGATCCCACAGTAATGTTGGAGATTTAGAGAAATAAACCTTTTAATTTGGGATTTTGATTGTATTGTTAGTGACAAATAAACCCTTTTCTATTGAGTAGATTAAGTTTTAGCCATATTATTGCATTGGTTTTTAAATAAAGCCTGGTTATAATTGCAATGTCAAAAAAAACCTTGGCTAAGTTGTGAACTCTTATTTCATTTTATAAATTATTCTTTCTTCCAGTACACATTAAGGGCATTACAAAAAATGGCATAAAAGGTTTTTAAAAATTCGCCTTTCTTTTTTTTTATTTATTTTTTTTTATTTTTTACATAGAGCAGAAAATAATGCTATATTATTGAATTTGCAAATCGCCGGAAAAAAACCACATTCATATCGTTATAAATAATGAAAGTAAAACTAAAAAAAAAAAAAAAAAAAAAAAAAATTAGAAATATTATATATTTTTCCAGCTTAAAATTCTCTTGCTAAATAAATCTAATTCTTTTAATGTTCACGACTAGATATATTTTTGTTTATAGTTTTGCGTTTGTGAACTTGTGAAAAAAAATAAAGAGATACATAATATTTATGTACACATCTAAAAGTCATGCTACTCGTTATATCGCAACTGGTGATATTTCTTAAAAATAGCTAATCTTGTAGTTGAATAAAGTTTTGGATTTTCTTTAAAATCCAAAAGCAATACCATTAGAAACGGAGATATTAATGAATGGCGGGGTCTCCCGTGGTCTAATGGCTAGCGCCTTGGATTCATAAGCGGGAGATGGTGGGTTCGATTCCCAACCTACGGCAGGAATTTTATCATCCCACGGCTCGCTGGTAAAATTCCTCGCTGCACCCTGGATGTCGGCGCTAATGACCTAGATGTAGATGCGCCGTAAAAAAAAAAAAAAAAAAAAAAAAAAAAAAAAAAAAAAAAAAAAAAAAATTAATGAATGGCCGGCCTACCGTGTCACTCGCCCCACCCTGACTTATACAAAAAGAAAATTCCAGTTATTTCCAATTTTCTAGAAAATTTTAATGGATATAGATTTAACAATTATTTAATTTGATTTGCGAGTTTAAATTACCTATATAAAGTGTACCTGGAAGGTAAAAGCGAAAATATATTGCAACGATTTTTATTTTTAATTTTATTAAGAACTGTCTTTCGGTAAGTGGATTCTGTTTCCTCATCGACATCTCCGGATTGCGTCAACAGGTAGATGTCATAAGCGCGTGTGTACCCAATAGAGGGAGACAGGAAACGCGCTAAAACATTACATCAGGCTTTAATAACTACTAGTCGAAGCGCAAATAGATTTTAATAAATTCTTCTAGATAAAAAATAGAGTCGGTTCTCCCCTTGGCCTAGTGGCTAGCACACTGGAGACTCATTGGGTAGGTGTGGATTCAAATACCACCTGTAGCATGTTGATGTTTTCTGCGATGGGTTCGCTGAAAAAATATTCCCTGCTATACCATGAGAGTTTAGAAAGGGTGGCAACCTATAGATAGCCCGGCACTATCAGCCTAGAAGCCGAGGTGCCGTAAAAAAAAGGAGAATAAATTATTTGCAGAACGCACTATTTTTATAATTTATTTTAGTTCTTTTTATGGCAATTTAACGGCAGTATTCTAGATAATATAATACAATAAAATAAAAAAATACAGAATCCTGGTATCAAGATTAGTAGTTATTAGACGAGGTAAAAATCGCATACTATAGTTGATTTACAAACAATAACAATAAAAATACTGCATTCTACTAAAGGAATTCTTAAATCAAAGAAATGGTTAAGTTTTGAATTTAAAATTTAAATTGAATACTAAAAGGCATTATTTTTTTATAAAACCTAGATATACTATTGTAAAAAATTTGTGAAAGGTCATGAAATACTAATTTTAAATTTCAGTATATTAATATTAAACTAAATGAACTAAAGACAACGTAGGCAGTTGCTTCAAGAGACGCAGTGCATTTCAAAATAGGACCACCTGAAATTTGAGCTATATCACAAAACCATTGTATCTTCTTAAGTAATCAAATCTTATAAATATAAACAACATACATAACATATAATATATATATACATATATATATAAAAAAATAGAATCATTTTATTATCATTATTATTATTTTATTATTAATAGTATCAACTACCATTTACTATTAGCAAATTTAACCTCCATATTTCAAACCGCTGTCATAAAACCACCTTCTCTCTTGTTTCATATTGCATTTCAACAAGTAAATAGGTTCCCCTCCCAGAGATAAAGTCGCATATTTATGCAAATCAAACAAGAATTTTATGATTTTTACAGCTCGATTTTCTTTCTTTTTTTTTATATATATATTTATTTTTTAAATAAATGCAAATGATATTCCTTCTTGTCAGGAATCCCGGCAGAAGCATAAATTTATTATGGAAAGTAAAATCATTATCGACAGATCAAAATAAAAATACGAATTTGGCCATAAAAGGTTTCCTCACCAGGTCTTTCAGTGTGAAGAATTAACGGGGTTGAAGACCTGATTTTTATCTTCTAACTTTTCTAGGATATGTATTTCGGATTGTATGTAGATGGATCCATTTATCAAGAATGTCGCCAATGCTTGTATCGTCTCTTTTCATTTACTTGAAATTAAATTATTTTTAACATAAATTCATTAATTAAATAAATAGGTCTGAATTTCACAAGTAACGGTATTTTCACTTTCACTTGCCTTCAGTTCACTGCATTTTTCCTAATCACTTCATATAATTCGAAATTTAGTGGAATTTGATAACACTTTTTCATGGGTAAGTCAAACGTTCCCATTCACGATGAAATTTATTTCATGAAAACTATTAAAAAAAAATCCAATTTTTTTTCAATTATATTAAAAATTCACACTATTTCCTCCTTACTTATCTACTGCTTTTGCTGGTGCTATTGACTTGGATATTTCCTTATTTCGTTTAGGAATCTTTGTACAAAAAATAATAGGTAGAATGAACTATCTTATTTCAAAGAATATAAGATAACATTGAGTTTAGATATAAATATTCTGCGCCACCTACGGTTTTCAAAATGTCAAAAATTTACATATGGATCAAATGAGGTTTAATACCGAGACTCATTTTTTGGGGGAAGTTGAATTAAAAGTTTAGAATTAAAGTTTATAGTTATCGATTTTTTTATTGATTAAGATCTTAATGGATATCGCATTTCAAATTTACGCTTGTGAAATGAAATGTAGTTTTAAAACAGTATTTTATGAGTAACAATATATTTCTGGTTTTTATATTTAAAAACAAGGGGAAAAAAACTTACGTATTTTGCAGTCCTTCGAATTTTCATTAAAAATGGAATAAAAACATAATCACTGACACTTCACTAATCGCGTCAAAATCGAATCATCGATATACAATTTAGAACAATTATAATCGTGTAAAAAGTTATTTTAAAAAATATTAAACTTAAAATAGTCAATAATAACTTTGAAATGATATTTATTATTGCTATATGTTATTGACACTCGTAGGTGTTGGCGGCACTGAGGGGGTTGTCGTATCGGTAAGAGATGCACAAGTCAAGTGACCATGTTCCTATGCTTGTCGATGCGAGCAGACTGGCCTGCCTACCCCGGCTGAGCCCCACTCCTTCAGCTCTCCGCCAATCAGCTGGATATAGAACTTTCCCCTATGAGGAGATACCAGGGGGTGAGTCGCACCGGTGCCTCCTACAAATTTGGCGGAAGGCTGTCAATGGCCTACCTTCGGGAAGGACATTTCTTTTGAATCGTTCGATCGAATGGAAAATCGATCCAACAATAAATTATAATGAATACTCATTGTGTGTATACTTCTTACAATGTGGACAGCATCAGGCTAAACAATTGGAATGATAGAACACGAGGTATGTAAACGCACAATCCTGAACCAAAACAGAACAACAGAAAACATATCCACCCCGAACACTGAAGAAAATTCAAGAGAAATCAACCACCGCCCATTGACTAAGACCAGAGAAGAACCTAAAAAATGAATTCATTTCCCCCCCCCCCCAAAATTGTACTTACTCTTATTTCCAATGATTTGTGCCTACTAAAATTAGCCGATGAAATATGTATCCTCTTTTTCAAAACAAGGTGTTAAATTTTTACTTAAATGTCATATGTCATTATGTATTCCTTAGTTGGGAGGTCGTTAATAAACAATCAATTGTTTTTATTTTCAACGCTGTACGCATACTTACCTACTTTCTTAAAGTGCTCGAGACATGTTTAAAACCATTTATATCGTTTATTACTTTTTGTCAGATTGATTCAAAACATTTATGTATGTATGTATATATATATATATATATATATATATATATATATATATATATATTCGAAGTTTTCTCACGTTGACATATATTTATGTTTTTTAGTCTAAATTTGTGTAAGTCGTAAATTCGTGACCTGTCATTATTTGTGTGATTAATATGTCATTAGAGATTAGTTTAATGTTAAGCAATTATTCCATATATTTATATATATATATATATATATATATATATATATACATATATATATATATATATATACATATATATATATATATATATACATATATATATATACATATATATATACATATATATATATTTATATATATATATATATTTATATATATATATGTATATATATATATACAGGTAGACTGTAAATATAGACTAGATTGAGCCTCTGATGATGGGTCAACAGATCGTGAAACCGAGTTTCGTTGAAATATAACAAAAACTACGGCTGGTATGGTCAAATTAGTGTTTTGGGTCCGGGGTAAACCCCACCTCCCGGTTGACCGATTTTGGTGGTTAACGAACTCGTTCAATCGTTTGCTATTTGAACGGTATTTACTAAGTTTCGTGAAGAAAAAACAAAAACTCTGGCCGCTATCGTGTTAACAGACACACACACACACATATATATATATATATATATATATATATATATATATATATATATATATATATAAATTTTAACGGGGGTCATTTTCGGTGTCTACTAGGTAGAATCGATAAAGATTCGAAGAAATTTTTCAAAAATTCCGTCATGAGTGCAACCTCAATAGCTACTTTCCTTTGGAGGAAAGTGCTAAAATTATTGATTGATTCAGCTCTTAACCCATTTCGTCCCAAAGACAGAATATTTCGTCAAATATAAAAGAACAAAGTGTATATTTAGTTGTGCAATTTTATTTTATATTTTTTATGAACAGCTATAAATGTATTCATTTCTGGCCTAAGTTTGTGGCTTCAATTCCCACATAATGAAATAAAATGATAAAATATTTGAATGTAAGCGTATGTCTTCTTGTACGGTCAAACTTTTTCGCAACGTTTACTTAAATACAAAATTACAAACACGACACTGTCTTAATCACAATATTGGAAACCCTGTTCAACCTAAGATTTTTCTTCCCTTAAGCACAAATCCATCCTACCCGACCCAACTTTTCATAATAAACTAATTATATATCTATGCTTAAACTCTTATGCGTTTGGAGCATTCCGCTTGAAATATTTTTCAATGACTTGATATCACCCAGCCCACGACATAGCTTGTTTGAGAATCAATGAATGACGGCCTCCCCGTGGTCTAGTGGCTAACGCTTTAGATTCTAAAGCGGGAGATGGTGGGTTCGGTTCCCACCGGCGCACACTGGGCAAAACGACTATTTTACGGCGACAAAAGTCGAAAATGTGATGTCGTCGTAGAAAGTCAATTTACGTGTCAAAACGTGCTCAAGTCTTCTATTCATTAAAAACAGAACAATTTTTTTATCTATTTTAACCCAAACCTGTTTAAAACAATAAGGAAGGCAACCATTGCTAGTCTCTTCCACTTCCTCTGTTTAGTCTTGTTCCAACTATGGTCCTTTTAAGTTGTGTTTTAAAAATTGTGTGCAAATTTTATAAATTCTTTTCACAATGGATTTATTGCCTAGTGGTATGTTCTTTAAAAATACATAATATATATCTAATAACAGAAAGACATATCAAAGAAAAAAAAATATTAATGAAATTCTTACTAGATTGTTCATATTTTGTTGATTACTTTTAGTTGTACAATATTCAAACAAATATTTTATCAAATCACTTACTAAATACTGTCTAGTATTAGTAGGATTAAGGTAAAATGTAAATATTTACTTTCTTGGATCATCAACGGGCGCGGAAGGGAATATTAATCGGACTCTAAGAAAGGGAACATTTTTCCATTGTTTATTACAGTTTTGTTCTTGTAATTACTTTTCCATTTTTTGAACAGAAACTATACATGATTATTTAAATTTCATGTTACCGACTTATATGTAATTAGCCTATTGAAGTGTATTTTACCACATGATCCACTTCAAGAACTGTCATTAGAAAATGAGGCAGACGATACTGACCCGTCAAAAGAGAATGCTGAAGGATGTAGCAGTATTGAATCAGACGATAATTGATGGATAATTCGTTTTTAGTGCATAATATGATTGTATATATTTGTTATTATTAATAAAATAAAAAAAAAGTCAGTACAATTACTTTTTTCTTCAAGTTGTTAGTCTATTTTTGTTATTTATTTTTGAATTATAGCCTATGTATTATTTTTTATGAATATATGTATCATGTTTATGTAAATAATAGATGCAAAAAGGTACTACTTAAATGTTCCATAGATTTACAAAATGTTTTCCCAATTTTTATCTATGATGTCAAAAAATTTGTGTGTCTACAACATGTGTTTTGTTGACGAAAAACTATGGGTCAACGATTTTTTAAAATATTTTTCCCTATCTCAGTGACCTCAAAAATATTGAAAAACACAAAAAAATAATTTTGTCGCCCTAAAAGTGGATTTTTGCCCAGTGTGCGGCGACAGGAATTTTCTCATCTCACGGCTCGTTGAGAATATTCCTCGCTGCCCCTTGGATATCGTTGCTAATGGTCAAGATGTTGATGCGCGATAAAAAAAAATAATTATTTCGTTTAGAGCCTTCTGCTCAAATTAAGGAACATAAAGATGCTTTAGGTCCACCCGACAAACCTATGTAACATATAGTCTTCTTTTTAGTACATGTCCGTGCCACTGCGCATGCGCAAACGTCTGTGGACACATAGTCTTCTTTTTTCGTACATGGCCACTACGTATGCGCGAACGCTACTGCGGTTTTGTGACGTTTTTTTCCAGTCTAGTCACCGCTAAAGCATATTTACGCTAAAAAAAAAAAAAAAAAAAAAAAAAAAAAAAAAAAAAAAAAAAAAAAAAAAAAAAAAAAAAAGTATCGGTGAATGAAGGCTCGCCCATAGCCGACTGTCCGAATATGAGACTCAGTGAGTCGCCAAGGAGCCACGGAGAAAAGAGGCAGGCTTTTAGGGATTGTGTTCAGCCAGGATTAGTGCAGGGAAAGTACGCCAGGATAATCCAGAGTATCTTGGCACCGATAATTTACAAGCATTAACCCTCCAGCTATTTAAAAAAGTTCCAATTATATCAAGAAAGGTACTTACTCCTGTAAATAAGTAATTAAGATTAATCCATTCCTAATATTGATATTAATAACGAGTTTTCTTTTAAAAGAATAAAGATAAAACAAAAAAAAATTGAAATAATAACAGTAGGAGAAATGTAGCTAATACATAATTAATAGTAATAAATAATATGAAACAATCCAATTAAAACACAACAAATATAATAAATTAACGATAACATTATTAATATTTAGTTCTACTCATTATTCAAATATAGGAATTTTCGTTATCGGCGAAAGGTCAAAAACAATTCCTACTATACATATCCATTAACTTTACTTCTTTCAAAGTTATTCGCACCTTTTTGGTGCCCTTTTAGTAGAATGTGTTATAAATAGAAAAAACATACACCCTCAACTTGAGAAGCTTCCATTGACCTTCCGCTTGCAAAGATAATTCCTATCAAATCATTTCATGTTCAAATAAAAGAAGTTTCGGATGCTTCATTATATTTTGTCAAATGAGTTTATATTTTTTTATAAAATTTGGCGGCATGTCCAAATTCTTCCTAAAGAAGAAGTCTTATAGTACAGGTTTAACTGTTACTTCCGTAATACAGATGTGACATGTTGGTCTTTCCGTCTTACAATTAGTCCTCAGGAATTCATGAGTTATGCGTGTGTGGCCTATTCTGAGTCTCGCAATCACTACTTCCTCTCTCCGGGAATTTCTTTATGCAGACGACCAGTCAAAAAATAATTCTATAAACTCGGACAAAGTACAGGTAAATTGTAATCAATCATTGCATTAGTCTGAGATGACTGTTTATTTTTTCATAAAATAGTCTTATGACGAAATTACTTACTCATTTTTTTTTCTTAAAATGAACTTATCGGTTATCTACATAAATAAATGAAAGGTCTTATTATAATGGTTTATTGCATATAATAAATCAGTCCACGATCCCTAACCGTATCATGAATCAATTTCTGTCTGTATATCCAACGAACGTTTGTCGCTGGAGTACAACGACGAAATTTTCTCAATTAATATCTTTGAATTTAAACAGAGATTACCGACCCCACGTTTCCAAATATCGATTAATCTTTACATATAATAAAATTCTAACGGATCGCTGCCTGTAACTAGAAGATCTAAGGGGAAGATACTATTGGGGGCCTTTTTCAACGCAATAGTACCCAAAACAAGGATTTTAGAATTGTTGTCTGTTTGCCTGTATCTCTGCTGTCTGTCAGACACTCTATACACACAAGGGTTTAACAACCCCTAAGGGGTCAGCCTAGTGGCTCTGTCAGGTTTACCTATCCTTGCAGCCTATATGCTTGATCCCCCATGGCTATACGCCTAATATCGTGTGTAGAGAAGCATTACTGTAAAGCAGATTTTTTTTTAAATACCCATACGACGGTGTTTATAATCCAATATAAACCAAAAGATAAAACCAAAAATTCTGCCCTAAGTCACTTTTCACGCGGACGAAGTCGCGTGCACAGCTAGTACACACACACACACACACATATATATATATATATATATATATATATATATAGATTTAAATTTTAATGGAGGTCATATTTAGTTCATAGTATTTATGACCGATGAATATTAAAAAGAAACTCTATAAGCTACATTTCTACCTACAAATATTATTCAGAATCCGTTTCAATGCCAATGGGTATTGAATTTCACTGAAAGCGGCTCAAACGGACAAAAAAAGAAAGAACAAGGAAGGTGCACCTCCTCCGTGTACATTTAAAAACTGGGGGGTTCTGCTTTTCATTATTTAGTTTTTCTTAACTATGGAATAAGACAGGAGACTGATGATGATATTGTGGCCTATAAGAATGCAAGTAATATAGAATTAAATGTAATTCATTAAAAATATATGGTCCATTTTTTAATGACATTTACTTTAAATAACTAATGAATTCTTTGTCGATTTTAGTAGTTTAAAAACGCCGGAACATACTATATCTGCCAGCCCGCAATGCATGTCGGCTCGTTCCATTTATCATCTTTAACTATAGAGACTTTAACGAGTCGAAATTCACTTGGACTTCACGTATGTACTCATATACAAGTCATGTGTAGACAATGTATAAATGTTTATTTTTTTATTGTTGGCGATTATTTTTTAATTTTTGCCCACATAAATACTTTCTTTCATATTTTTGTGCCCACGTAACCAAGCAGTGTAATATTTTGGTAACGCAATGTAAGTATATTACTATAAATACGCTTAATTATTGGATGATTCCTCTGGATATCCTACGGAAAGAATTTAAAGAGTCCATAAATAAAAATATTGAGCAATTCAGAATACTATCTACTTTAAGAAAAACATAAGGTTATAGCGCGTAACTCAGCACAATATCGTCTATAAGATTCATGTCCGTAAATTAAAATTAAATTAACTGCATACCATAAAAAAATAATATTCAATAATATTATTTACAAATCCGCGTATTTGCGTAAAAAGCAAATCAAACAGATCTTACGTATCATGCATTTAGGAAACGGTATATATTTGACTTTGACAATATAGTGATAGTAGACAAGGAGGGAAATGAAATTAAGCGGAAAAATGAATTAATATATTCATATTATTAAATACAATAAAAACATAGTAAATAAGAAAACCTAAATTAAAGTTATAGGTAAAATATTGTATAATAATATCAGAAAATAGGGAATAATCGATTTAAAATAATAGTATGGGCACAGTCTTAATATGGGCGGAGAGCGGCCCAAAAAGCTGGGTATGTACACTAAACATTTTTATTATATATTGACAAGCAAACAATTTTTATATGAGAATTTTAAAGCAGACTATTAATAACGTGTTACATAGGAATATTTTATTGGATTAAGTACAGTAGTTCAAAATTGTTTAAGTTTTAAAGGCCCCACCAGAAGTGGCATGAAGGCCACGAAACATGTAGGGCAATTATAAAATAAAGAAGTACCAAAAACTAGAAAAATTAAGTACGATTATTTTAAACGCATATGCCACATATATCCAGGAAAATTGAAAATCATTTTCTTGGTAGTGGTGATATTTAATGAAGAATTTCTTGAAGAAAATATTTCCTGTTTTAATAATATGACTATTTTCTTCAATTTTTGTTCACTGTCTAACAACAGCACTACTACAACCAAAGTTTTTTTGACCGACTTTAAACCCATGTCAGATTTAAAAAAAAAAAATGAATGTTTATGAATTAAAAATATTACCTGCTATAGATGGTCGTCTCTCAGACCTAGAACAGGCGTAAGTGTAGGCTTAGGGCACTGCGCAAAGCTCAGGTATATGATCAACCCTACTGCATATTTCTCCGTCTTTTTTCCTTTTCTTATTTCATTTATTACTGTGAAAAAAACACTCAAAATAAGATTTGACTTTATAGATAGGTATATTTAGAAATTTAGTTTTCGCAAAAACTATTATTTACAGAAACAACGATTCCTTTGAAAATAAGTCCAACTACAAATGCAAGAACGTCGGAAAAATAAAACAGAAGAAAACATCATCACGTTAGAAAAGGTAATTTTTCTGTAATATACATATACACACACACACACACACTCACATATATATATATATATATATATATATATATATATATATATATATATATATATATAACCTGAAGAGGTGCGAACAAAGGCACGAAACATGTCGGGCAAAATAGAGAAAATAAAGTATTTGAACAAAAACGAATGGTGTTCTACTTCATCGACCCCCTGCCATAAAAAGAAAAAAGAGCAAGAGAAAAATATATATTGGGACATCATTCAGAAGAATTTATATTTATTTATTTATATTTATTTATCTTTTTTCTTTTAAAAAGTAGGCGTCGACTAAGTAGTACACTATTCGGTTAAATGACGACTTTATTATATATTTTTTTGACTGGCATGTGCTTTATTCGCACCTCTTCATGGACGTTTCTTGATAGAAAATCCTCTCGTCGTCTAATCTAGCTCAGTCAGGCGTAATACTGTATATAATTTATGAAGGAGCATAAGGATCTTTTATTATGTCGTGGAGTATTTTTTTATATTAATTGGCAAATCGGGGTAAATGTACAGTGGCCATCCCCCACTTAGCTACAAAAACAACCTCTAGCTATATTATTTAGATATTTGGCAAAAGTAGAGTTGCTGTTGGTTTTGGTTGGTCTCTCTAGGCCTGGTAGTGGTTAGGTGCTGCATTCATTCCAATCTCTACAAGGGGTTATTAGTGGCGGCTAGGAAGGGTTTTTTACCTTTACGTTTATGGAGAGCAGCGATTACATTAACCTCCTTACAACCATTCAATAAAGATGTATTTATACGGCCATGAGTTAACCTTCTGGTTTTAATATTTTTTGTCCGTTCAGTTCACTATTACTCATCTTTAAATAGATGATTTAATGTCTGAGGAAAGATGCTTCCTTATACCTATTTGTTTTCTTTTGAATTTTTTGTTTCTTTGGAAGGGAGCCGACACAAATTGCCTTTTAGGTGTTAATCATATTTTGTTTGATAAGGCTGTTTTTTTTATTTATATTGCGTTCGGGTTTGATGGATCTTTTTATCTATTGAAATATTCGAGATCATTAATTTGTATTAACTTCTTGACTCCTATAAAAAAAAAAGTGGTCTCGCAGGATATGAAAAGTTTTTTTTTTTGTCCTTCTATAATTAGCTAAAATATGCCTCTTTGTGTTTATCGTTAAACATGTAAAGCACTTAAATAAATAAATAGCTGACTAAATTATTAAAATTATAATAAATAAAATACTTTAGCTGATTAAAATATCTCTATGAATCCATACCTATATCACATTAGGCTCAAATATTATGTAATTTTAAGAAAAACAAAAATTACAGTCACGATGGTGTCATCAATAATTTCTCTTGGACGGAGAATATTAGGTAAAGCTATACAATTATTTTTTTTTTTTTTTTTTGTATTATAATCATCGTATTCTAGACCAATTAAATATATTCACTTTTCCCGGACATATGTGGCGTTGGTATTAAAAAAATAGGACTTCTTTTTCTATTTGTACTACTTAGTTTTATCATTGCCCTAGATGTTGGCTGCCATGCCACCTCCTCAGGGGTCATTAAAACCTAAAGAATTTTAAACCTGCACGTGTAGTCCTTTCGCCACACATATTACGACGATTTAGTCGCATTATGGGGGGGAGGGCCGAAGATAGCTCATTGGTATGGCAATGGACTAATATGCAGAAGGCACTGAGTTCAAATCTCGAGCGCACTTAAGATTCTTATCTTCTAGTGTCGGAAGGTTGCCATTCGAAAGATTACTAAATGCTCTACAAAAAAGATTCTGAAGCAATTTTCGATTAGGCGATGTAAAACTGAAAAATAAATGCTAAAAACTTCAAATGCCTTTGTTTTATTCTTGTGTTTGTTTTTGTCTTTGTTTAAATCACTTTTTAATTTTTTTTTAATTGCATTTATCTGTAAAATTAGAATTATTGTAAAAGAAAATAAGAAACAGTAAGCAGTGTGTTTTTAGAGCGAACCTATACAAGGCCAGGGAGTCATTTTTCTGTCAGGTAGAGGTATGCACCCTTACAACCGTGACCTATTTGGAGACATAAATTATTTCGTGAAGGGTCTAACCAAAATTATAACTGTTTCTATTTCAACCTATCCAAATGGCTTTAGGAATAAGAACGGAACTGCGCTAAGATGATGCAGTTCCTGCGAGTCGGACTTTTTATATTATGGCGCTTCTACATTTAGGCCATTAGGGCCGGGCTATCTTTGGTTGCTCCGATTACTAAATTTTTTTTCAGCGAGGCCCTGAAATGAAAAACTCAATCTGCTGAAGACGCGACTCGAACACGCATCTGCGGCAAGAGAATCCAAGGCGACAACCAAAGGACGACCCATGCACCTAATTGACTGATTTTGCTTATTTTCACAAGACACATCTAACATTAGTTTCGAATGTTGTTCAGCCTGTTTCGCATAGGTATAACAAACTATACATCCGCTAGAGGCATTCATTAAAGGCCCTCGTCCTAATAGGCCACCTGTATTTACTTTCCTACGACATTTCTCCATTATTTTCTCTTTTATATTGAGTTTCGTCATGATATAAGAAAAATTTGGCCATTAGGAGGATTCAAGAATTTGAATCCGAAATTCCTTTGTTTCATATTCTACAATATAATTATGAAAAACTCTTATTGACCTATTAGGAGGGATATATAGGTTGGACCCAAAGTATTGTTTAAGAATAGGTAACATACTAATAGAAAATTCAATTCGGAGCAAAAAAGTTCCCATCAACAAGGATCCGTAAATGCTTTCTGGAAGCGCTGTAGCTAAAAAAAAACTTCTAAACGTACGTTTTTTAAGCTTTAAATCCCTGTAACTTCTCAACATACGATGTCAGAGGAATCATCTACAAATACTCACTAAAGGTAGTAGGTCACTAAATTCTGCACATTTTGGTACGAATGAATCTAATTTTGCACGACGGAATCTTGAAAGTCGTTTTGTCTATCTTTAATAATTAGTGTTTTCCCGGCGTTCATCAAGGCTCCCTAAGGCGATTCAGTTACATACGATGACTAGTGATCAACGCAGGAAAAACACTAATTATTAAAGATTGACCAAACGAATGTCTAGAATCTGATAAGCAACATTAGATTCCTTGGTACCCCAATGTGTAGAATTTATTGGTCAATGGCATTTATTTGTAGCTTTTTAATTGATGCAAGAAAAACGTAGTTTTAGCTGGGTTTTTCGTTCCAGTGCCTTGAAGCATAAACACTACTCTGGGGCCACCTTATAAGTATAAGTCCTTGTTAGGACAGGCTTGTACAAATAGGGTAGGAGTGGGAGTGACTTTGGACTACATATTAGGAGAGATTTAAAAGTCCCAATTAGGAAGGATATAGAAGAATTTTAGGAGAGGTCGAAGGGGATGGTTTTAGGAGTCTCCATTAGGAGGGATATTTGTACATATTAGGACAACATAGAAATCCCTATTTGAAGGCATTAAGAACACAATATTACGCTGGTTATGGACGACCATATTAGATAGGACATAAGGGTCCTTATTTAAAGAGATATAGAATTTTACTACAGAAGGGATGTAGAAAACGACATTAGGAAGGTCGATTATTTGTAGGAATGTAGAAGATCATATTAGGAGGCATAGAGGATTCTCAATTAGGAGCGATATACAAGTAAACTTATAGAGCACATTTTTATATAACACCTAAAATATATTTTTATATCATTCCTAAAATGCACATGTATATCACTTCTAAAATGCATTCTATATAGCCCCTAAAAGGGACTCCGTCCATATTGTGGGGTAGAATTTGAAATGGAAAAGGTTGAATTTGTTTTCTAAAAGTTGAATTTACACTTTTATATTTATGCTGAAATTGACTTCCATACCACTCCTAAAATGCCCCTCTATTTCACTACTAACATGGACACCTCTATATCCCCTACAATAGACTCCTTTGCCCCACTTTATAGGAAGTCCTATATGCTCCCAAATATATTTGCATATTCTTGCTAATTGGGACTCCTACATCCCTCAAAATAAGTAGTTTCATGTCCCTCCTAATGTCGTCCCTACTATGTTACACTATGGAATATGCAAAATCTCTTTTTTCGGAATCGAGACTTTGCTCTTAGATTGTGGACATCCGGCTTGTCGTAAATTGTCACAACTCTAATCCCTTTAGAATAGCCTTTAATGCTTTAAATAAAGTATCCAATAAGACCATTTTTCAATATATTACATTGTCAATGGATAGAATATGTTCGTTCTCTAGTTTGCTTCGATATTCGATAGTTTGACATGGTAGGGACGATATGGGCATCTATCTATAAATTCCCAAATCTCTTCTAATTCGGTCTCCTGAATTAAATCTATCGACTCTAATATCATTCTAATTTGGGACTTCTACTTGGTCATAACGTCTTTTAATAGAAGCAACTTTAGTTCAAAGTATTATAAAGACCTGGCGCTATTTATTTAAGATTGGAATACAAATAGAGGAAGTTGAATTTGAAATTGAGGTTTGAATTTGATGTGATATTTTAACGGGTGTCTTTTGCGGGATTTAGTAGATAGAATTGATATAAATTTGAATAAATATTAAAAAGTTCTTTCAATAGTGCAACCTTAAAAATAAATAAACAATAATAGGAGGCAGTTATAGTACAGAGTGGTCGCCTAGTCGGTAAAGACCGAGTTCATCGACAAGACATGTCTTTACTGAGAAAGCTCAGTTGCTAGGTAGATGTCCTAGAGGATTGGCGACCTAGAAGAAGGGGTGAACCTTGCGCATCCTGTAGCTTCCGGTGAGTTATCTGTCGTAAATGATTCGTCGGACAAAGGAATTGGTGGAATTCGTCAGCAGCGATGGTGTCTCGAGTCTCTTGGGATATTTCTCCGAGGCTCTGTCGCAAACACAGACAAATTATGCTTCTTTAGACAATGTCCCTAGCATTTACATCGTATATATCGATTGCGTCAACTTCGTCGTAGTAAATGACCACAAACCAATTATTTGTGCTTTTGTTAACTGGGGCAAAATCGAAAAACCTGGCCGTTTCGTTATATATTTTTCATATAACATTTATTACGTTTAGTAAACATATTGGGGCCTCAACAGCAAACCATCCGACCTTTGGACTTGTTTACAAATAAGAGATAGACACTAGATGAAACATGGCTTTCCCGTCAAGTTATTATTAAATTAATGAGTTGTTATTCAAGTAATGAGACTAGTGAGTGAATTAGTTTAGTCAATGCTCCTGAAATAGTTAATTGAAACTTTGGCAACATCAGTGCATTATGGACACTCCTCAAAGAGGTAAGAGATTTATTTATTTTATTTTTTACTTCAGAATCGATTTTTTAAAAGATACGTATAAAAAGACACGGAAAATATATCCAATAAAGAAAAAAGTTAACTATTGAATCGCATTGAGCAGAGTTATTTTTCGGGTTCAATGGGGCAACTAAGGAGGTACAATAATTTGTTGAGAGATGTTTCTAATTTGGCAACAATCAACACTTTTTGCAGGTCCAAGCGGTTCAATACTTTTCTTTCAAGAAGGCAGCTTTGTGAGTGGATGTGGGAGTCTAATAGCAAGGCAATTGATGAAAAAAATCAATTTCTAATCGGTAAAATTATCGATGTCTCCGGGCTCAACTACGACAATGACTTTTATTTGCGGCCCAAACTATGCTCATTCCGTTTCGAGTATCAAACCAAAATAGGCAAAGCTCGTTGAAACAAGCCATTTTTTAAAAAAGAAACGAGTCGTGGCTTTATGGAAACCTTCAGTTTTCCAATCGCAAAGGTACGCATGAAGTGGGCGTAAGTTGCTAGTAAGCGAAGTTGGCGGCGAAAGACTGAGGATTTGAGGTCTCAAGCATCCAGCAAACAACTTGCTTACGCTGCACAGATAAGCATTCATGCCGAAGGTCAAAATAGTGCTGCATTTTTGGGTAGAGACATAGGTTTGGGATCTCCGTCTAAAGCCAACCGTTATAGAAAGGCGATTTTCTTTTCTTCTATCAACATTTCCCTGAAAGGAGCACTGCTTTGTCGACTGGTACGAGGAGGAATGCGTATCAGCTGTCGCGAAATACATCCAAAGCGACCGGATTGAAGTATTTCCCAAGCAATAAGAAAGTGAAATAGGAATAGAAGAAATGCTATCCTGAATCTGCTGTAACTATAATAAAACCTGCTCAGGTAGAACTTCAGTCACTATTTAATCATACGTGTGCAAGGATCCTATCAGGCTGTACCGTATGAAATGTCAGTTTGGACTTGCCGATTTCCTTCAAATGCCTTGAAACTGTCGTGGCTCCTACTCCGAGTTCTTTGGCATATTCCCTGGTGCTTTTTGAGGGACAAGCTTCAACCCTTTCTTTCAGGTGGTCATTGTCAAGCTTGGTTTCTGGACTTCCTCGCTCCTCGTTGTCAAGGTCAACATTTCCACTTCTAAACCTGGTAAACAGTTCGTTCATTCACCGTTACCTCCCCGAACGCCGTGTTAATGTTCATACGATACATGCCTCAGCAGCGCTATGGCCGAGCTTAAATTCATAACGAGAAATAATACGGATTTCCTTTGAAGTCATAATTTAAGTTTTATTTTTTTCTCAGAGGATCGTTCTCACAACACATTACACAAGTTACTGATTAAATAATAGGAATAAAAGAGCTTTAATTCTATACGAATAACAATGATGTTTGTTGAAATAAAAAAGGGAAAGGATTAAATCGCAAAGTAAAATAAAACTGACATTTCATACGATACAGCCTGTTATAAGCACAACGTGAAGTTATAGCTACATTGGATGCTGTCTCTTTGAGGAAATTCGAAATTTCTTTTTATTTCATGGTATTCTAAAACGCTAATTCATTATATCAACCCTTTTAGTACGGTAATGTCTTTACAAAAAGTCCGACTCGCAGGAACTGCGTCATCTTAGCGCGGTTACAAACATCTCGAAGAAATGGAATAAATTAGCATCACAAATCATAGGAAACTGACAGTAGCCAACTTACACAGAAGCGGATAATTCTTAATATGTATAAGTCAATACAATTATGTACTGAAAACGTACTTACTCTTCGACTACTGCTGAGAAGGCTCTATTCTAAACAACCAAACATTTTAACTATCTTGTTTTACTAGCAAATTCGTTTTACTGTTATCAACTGTAAATATGTGCTTCATGGTGAATAAAATTCCATTCTGTCGTGGGTTAAATCTTTTTATAAAATAAGAAATAACGATAACTTCAGTTGGAGGCTATGAGGAAGGTTGTATAGATAGAATTCAAAACAAAGTACGCATACGTCTTAGCTTATACGCATACGTCTTAGCCGTTTCTTAGCTTATTTTACTACAATACTAATTTTACTGATAAATGCAATTTAAAACAAGAAACAACCAATTAAAAAGTGAGATAAACAAAGAGAAAACCCCTTTCAAAATAACAAAACAAACACTTTTTAAGTTTTAAGCGCTTATATCTCTGATTGACGTTGCCCCATCGAATATTGCTTCAGAACCTTTTTTGTAGAGAATTTAGTAAGCATTCGAATGGTCACCTTCCACTTACTACGATTTCCCAACCGTTATCGAGATGTTTACAAAAAATGTATGAAGATCCGAAAACGTTTCATGTCTATTAATAAAATATTTTTTCGCATACTTCCTTAACTACAAATATAACCAAAATTTAAAAATCTTAGTTGGGATTAATTTCCAATATGTACAAAATATTTCAATTGAATCCCGCGTTTCTAAGTACCCACAAAAAAATAATGACTTAAAAAAATATTGATTCCACTTTTCTCAAAAACGGTTACAGATATCGCCTTGAAAATGGTTGCATTTGTTTTCCTATGTTAAGAAACTTATAAAACAAGTACCTGCAAGCATATAAACTCGAAAACGTAAGCGTTACGATTTTTTTGCGCGAATTTCGCCCCAAACACTATCTTCCCGTAGGCGAATTCTGCTGATTACCGAACTTGACCTTTCAAATTAGAAGACAGATTTTTGTACCAAATTTCATCGAAATCGGGCCATTTTTGAGCTTGTTAGAGCGTTAACAGACAAGCATATTTATTTATATATATACAAATTTATGTATATATAAATATACACACATACATATATATATATATATATATATATATATATATATATATATATATATTCGTGATCTAGAGGGCCTAAAAGGTGAAAGTTTCTAGTCGGCACTTCCGGATTGTGTCGTGAGGTCAACCTCATAAGCGGGTTCTCCCTATGGAGATAGGGAGTAACCGCGCTAAAACTGGAAAATCATCGAGTTACCTCTATAAATTATGTATTCATTCTTTACAGGAGCTCCGTACAATTTTATAAGTAGTATTTTATTCGTATTTAGCAGCTCAAAAAACATACAAGTAGATAGTTTAAGAGTTCTGGCTAAGATGTTCCGATTTTGCCCCAGTGTGCGAGGTATACACCGCTCAAGCATTATAAGCCATTTGAAGACCATGGGCGTATATAAGGGGGGGGGGCTGACGATTTGATCGGTAAAATTTTATAAAACCCTTAAAATAAATTAAATAAGGAGGAAGCGTTGATCGTCGGGGTTTCGGTCAGTGTTCTTATTCAATAAAACACATTTTATTTGCTAAAATGTATATTTATTGCCGCCAACGTTTCGGCTTGCTATACAAGCCATCTTCAGGGCTGTAAAAACATATATGGTATAACAATGGTAAGGACCAAAAAAAGGCTAGAAACATTAACATAAATATGAGTACCTATATGCTTGAAAATATAAATATAAATATATATATATATATATATATGTATATATATATATATATATATATATATATATGTATATATATATATATATATAGTATAATAATAGCAATATAAATAAATATACATGTATATGGTATCCAAGCGAATACAGTACAAGTGTCATAGTAACATACCTATTGCTAGAAACATTAACATAAATATGAGTACCTATATGCTTGAAAATATAAATATAAATATATATATCCATATATATATATATTTACATATATATATATATATATATATATATATATATATATACACACATATATACATACATGTATATATATATATATATATATATATATATATTTATAAATATAAATATATATATATATACACACATGCATATATATATATATATATATATATATATATATATATATATATATATATAGTATAATAATAGCAATATAAATAAATATACATGTATATGGTATCCAAGCGAATACAGTACAAGTGTCATAGTAACATACCTATTGAGAAGATTGAGAACTGTCCCGTTTCAAGAAGAGAACATTTCTGAAGACTGGAAGGATGGGTCAGGGCTAGACAGAAGAGGATGGGGGGGAGGGGGTGGAGAGAAGTGGGGCTGGGAGTAAGGACAGAGGGTAAAGACCGCGGTAAAGATAAAGGACTTGCCGATGGATATTGCAGGTACAGGGAAGGATTGGGCCAGGGCTAGACAGGAGAGGATGGGGGTGAGGGGTGGGGGGAAGTCGACCTGGGAGTAAGGACAGAGGGACGGCGGTAAAGATAAAGGACTTGCCGATGGGTATTGCAGGTACAAGGAAGGATCAGATATTTGCTAAAATATACATTTTAGCAAATAAAATGTGTTTTATTGAATAAGAACACTGACCGAAACCCCGACGATCAACGATTCCTACTTCCGAACGGTCGACCATATCTTCTCAATAAATTAAATAAGATCATTTACTTCATAAAAAATAATCTATTTTGTGTTTAATAGCGTTTTAGTTGGCCAAAACTCTCCAGATCTAAATAGTTAGTATTCCATACACCGGAAATGGTCTCAGCCGCTCCCCCCCCCCGAAATTTCCCAGCCCCCTCCGAAATTATTTCCTATATACGCCCATGTTGAAGACGGACATTCTTTACCAGCCAGGAAGTAAACATTGACAGTGCTACCGGCATCTGCTTTGAAGAAGTAGATTTGCCCAACGACCTACAAGCTCTCGATGAAGCGCAGGCGCAGAAAGAGATCCAAGTGCCCATGAACTTAAGAACGTAAGGCGCTGTACATACTAGTGATGGGCAAAAAGAGGTGTTGAGGAAGATTCAAAATTAAAATACCCAATAACGAAAGCATTTTTAGCTAAAAATTGTTTAAAGCTATTTTCTAAAAATGTTGAATTAAATTGATTATTTATTTAAGCACTACAAAAACAATTCACTCTGAATTGAATTAGTTGAAATAAATGAGTTGTCATGGGTAAGGCGGGACTGCAAAGATATAAACTAATCATATTGAAAACATCGGAGATATTTGTTTCACTTTATGTATGTGTGAATTCACATGCATAAATAAAGATGGTGACATTTCATCTATAATAAACAATGCATTTTGATAAAATCAGGAGGGGGGGGGGGTAGAAAACTTCTCAAAACGTTTCAGTTTAACTATTTCTTAAGAACATTTTTTAACCATGGATTGTCTGAACTTATAGCAGCTTCAATATCTACTTGGTTCTTATGGAGAATTGTATTTACCAATTTCCCCCCAACCTCATAAAATCCCTTGTTAAAAAAGTAAAATCCCAACTTTCCAACACTATCTCTCCCAATTCTTCCCTAACTCCCAGTTCCCAAATGTTCCGATCTCTACCATTTACACCTGGACTGACTGAAAAACTTACAAAGACAATTAAAAAATCCTACCCTTCCCTAAATTTTGGATTGAAAACTACCAACAAACTCAAAACCCTCTACACCAAACTCAAAGATCCCATCCCTTTTGAACATACCACCCGATGTGTTTACCAAGTCCCTTGCCAAACCCCTTCCTGTAATGGTGTATACATAGGAGAAACCATAAATGACATTCACTCACGTCTTACACAACATAAACGAACCATCACTAATAAAGAAATAGATAAATCTGCACTTGTAAAACACGCCATTACACGAAAACACACTTTTAACTTCGACGACACGAAAATTCTTTCTACACAACGAAACAAAAAAAGACTACAGATCTCGGAATGTGTACACATAAACTTAAACAAAAACAATATAAATTACAAAACTGACCAACAAGGCATTTCTCCTATGTACGCTAATATTTTCCAAATACTCTCCCGACCACCTACCTAGATTTTTACCTTGCCCCTTGGGTATCCTTCCATTAACACCTTTTTCTCCTTTCCTGTCATAAAATGTCATAAACATCTGTTTGATCCTTACCGCCCGTTTCCCCCACCTCTTGCTGTTTCCAGTTACATATACCCCTTGCAGATTCCTTTTAGCGCGGTTCCTCCCTCCCCCATAGGGAGGAACCCCGCTTATAAGGTTGATACAATGAAACAATCCGGAAGTGCCGACTAGAAAATTTCGCGTTTCAGAACCCCTAGAAACCGAAAATAACGGTGGTTAAAATTTGTATATATATATATATGTATATATTTATTTATATATATATATATATATATATATATATATATATATATATATATTTGTCTGTTCGCGGATTTCTGGCTTCCCTGATGGTCCGATTTTGATGAAATTTGGTAAAAAAATCTGTCGTCCAATTTGAAAGGTCAAGTTCGTTAACCAGCAAAATCCGCCCACTGGAAGATGGCGTTTGGGGCGAAATTCGCGCAAAAAAAATCGTAACGCTTACGTTTTTGAGTTCATAAGCTTGTAAGTACTCGTTTTAAAGGCTTCTTTGGCTAGTAAAACGAATAAAACCATTTTCAAGGCGATAGCTTTAACCGTTTTTGAGAAAATTGGAAAAATACTTTTTGAATACCGTTTTTGGTTTGGGTACTTAGAATCATGGGATTCAGTTGAAACATTTTCTGCATGTTTTACTATCATTAAAACTAATATGTTGAAATTTTGGTTACGTTTGGAGTTAAGGAAGGGTTAGAATAAAATATTTTATTAACAGACATAAAAAGTTTTGGTAACTCTGTATATTTTCCTTAATATCTCGAAAAAGGTTGAGAATCTTGGCAAACGAAAGAATACCATTAGAAAGCTTACTAAATGCTCTACAAAAAAGGTTCTGATGAAAGTTTTGATTAGGCGATGTCAATCGGAGAAATAAGTGCTTAAAACATTAAAGTAATGGATTTTGCTTATTCGAACTGTTCTTTTTGTCTGTTTTTATTCCTTGTTATTTTTTAATTGCTTATATTTGGATAATGTATTTTACAATAAAACAGATTAGGCAAAATAAGAAAAACAATTCATTGTTAGAAACATAGCTTGCCAAGAGAAAAAGATTCGATGACGTCTTTTGAATATTTTCAATTGCCTTTATGCTGTTGGTTTTTTTATTTTATTTTTTAATTGATTTTATCTGTAGAATTATTACTATAGTAAAAGAACACAGGAATATGTGAAAATTTTTGATATTTTCCAATTCATTGAAACGTATGAAATGAAGTATCGCTAGAAGAGGTTTCTAGGGTCTTGCGGACCCGACCCTAACCCCAGGTATAGCCATAAAACCCTTTGAACAAAGGCCGAGGAAAATATTATCTGTTTCTATTCTATGCTTTTCAAATGAGAATAGGGATATGAACAAGAACCGGGGTCTCCCGTGGTCTAATGGCTAGCGCCTTGGATTCATAAGCGGGAGATGGTGGGTTCGATTCCCAACCTCCGGCAGGAATTTTATCATCCCACGGATCGCTGGTAAAATTCCTCGCTAAACCCTAGATGTCGGCGCTAATGACCTAGATGTAGATGAGCCGTAAAAAAAAAAAAAACAACGAAAAAAAAGAACTGGAACCGCGCTAAGATGACGCAGTTCCTGCGAGTCGGACTTTTTTTCCTTAGACACTTTCACAATGGTTACTTAATTGCCAACCTTGGTCTTCCTCTGCCGCTCGGCATTTCCATTGGTATGTAGTATCTTATTTCTTTGTAAAATTAATTAATGTTACTATTAGCTACTATATTTGCCATTGGTATATAGTTCTCTTATTTCTTTGTAAAATCAATTAATGTTACTAATTACTATTAAAATCAATTACTGTACCTATTTTCTTTTTCATTCTACTCATTCTAAGAATTTAAGACGATATGTTCTGTTATAAGTTAAATTGTATCTATAGTTCTGTTACCTATCACAATTATAAATTTTTCTTGTTTGTTTCTGTATTAATTTCTTTTTTATCATTTTAGCTGACGAAGGCTACCAATGAGTAGCCGAAACGTCCGAAATATAGATTTTTTTAAAACAAAAATCATATTGAGGTTTATTTAGCCGAATCCCAACCATCCATCTTTACTTATCACCTCGACGGCTAACTATCTAATCATCATTATATATATATATATATATATATATATATATATATATATATATTTGTCTGTTCGCTCATTTTTGGCTTCCCTGATGGTCCGATTTTGATCAAATTTGGTACAAAAATCAGTCGTCCAATTTGAAAGGTCAAGTTCGTTAACCAGCAAAATCCGCCCACTGGAAGATGGCGTTTGGGGCGAAATTCGCGCAGAAAAAATCGTAACGCTTACGTTTTTGAGTTCATAAGCTTGTAAGTACTCTTTTTATAGGCTTCTTGGGCTAGGAAAACGAATGGAACCATTTTCAAGGCGATAGCTTTAACCGTTTTCGAGAAAATTGGAAAAATAGTTTTTGAATACCGTTTTTGGTTTGGGTACTTAGAATCACGGGATTCAGTTGAAACATTATCTGCATGTTCTACTTTCATTAAAACTAATATGTTGAAAGTTATGTTACGTTTGGAGTTAAGGAAGGGTTAGAATAAAATAATTTATGAACAGACATGAAAAGTTTTGGGAACTTCGTATACTTTCATTAATATCTCGAACACGGTTGGGAAATCGTGGTAAGTGGATGAAAACTATTTGAAAGCTTACTAAATTCTCTACAAAAATGATTCTAAAACTATTTTTGATTAGGTTATGTCAATCGGAGAAATAAGTGCTTAAAACTTCAAATACGTCTGTTTTGTTCTTATGAACGGGTTTTTGTCGTTCTTTTTGTAATTTTTGTCTATTTCCCTTGGTTTTTTATTTTTGTAATTTCTTATGTTAGGAAAATGTATTTGTTTGTAAAACAGGATAGGAAAAATGAGACCAATTTTCTGTTGCTAGAAATAATGAAAATTTTGGGAACTTCGTATACTTTCATTAATATCTCGAAAACGGTTGAAAATCTTGGGAAGCGAAAGGTTACCATTCGAAAGGTTATTAAATTTTCTACAAAAAATGTTTCGAAGACATTTGCGATGGGACGGTTATATTTGGAGAAATAAGTGCTTAAAACTTAGGTAATTTCGTTCATTTGAACGAATCTTTTTGTGTGTTTCCTACAGGTTTTTTTTCACTGTTCGTTATTTTTGTGATTGCTTATAGTAGTCAAATGTATTTGTCAATAAAACAGGATACGTATATATAGAAACAATGTTTTGTTTCAATTCGAAGGTGAGGAGCTAGGAGGCTTAGGGTGGAGGGCATTCCCAGTACAGGTATCGCCCAGTGTATCCTCGTCATCTGTAAGTCCCTTTCTAGAGTCATAAAGATAAGCCTCCAAACAACTTTAGGAATGTAGGATTTCTAACTTTTGCCAGTATCAGAACAGCCGCTCTTTACATACCACAGTGGTACTGACGTACCGGTTTATACTAGTTGCACTCCACACGGTGGTAGTACTTGTTATATGCCACAGCGGGTCGCTCATTATAACCTTATTTTATACGTATTAAATAGGTACTTAAAAAAAATTTATTTGTGTATAAGTGTAGCGTTATTGGGATTAGAATAAAATATTTTATTAACAGACATGAAATGGTTTGGAATCTTCGTATTGTCCTTAATTTTTGATCGAAATCTGAGTCATTAGCACCATTTTTTCCTTATGAGCTTATATAATACTTAGATTTAGCTAGCAACAATATTTTACACCGCAATTAAAGTGATTTGCTCTTCTTATAAACATAATATTTATATTATAATATAAACATAATACATTAATTTGTCTGACAAAAAAAAAGTCCGACCCGCAGGAACTGCTTCATCTTAGCGCGGTTCCGTTCTTATCTCAAGTGCGATTAGTGAAGGAATATAGCAGCTATCGGTAGGTATTAGCACCATTTCCCCCCCTTAATATCTTCAAAACAGTTAAGAAATCGTGGGAAGTACGATGTAACCATTCAAAAGCTTACTAAATTCTCTAAAAAAAAGATTCTGAAGGAAATTTCGATGGGGCAATGTCAGTCGGAGAAGTAAGTGATTAAAACTACGAAAGTGTTAGTTTTGTTATTTTAAACGGGTTTTTGTCACTGTTTACCTCACTTTTGTTTTCTAAGTTTATTTAACGGTGGAATGAGTATTTCATTAAAGCTGAGAAAATAAGAATCATATTGGTAATAGAGTTTTCCTAGAGTGAGCGTCGCGATGACGGGAGAGTCCTATCCGCTTAGAAAACTGCCAGTTTCCATATGTGGCTCTTTAAGCTTCCTTGTCTTTGAGATTTTATTTTATATTTTTAACGAAAGATCAAAACCTACCAATAGCAGCTACTATTCCTTTCCTAATCGCACTTCGGATAAGAACGGAACCGCGCTAAGATGATGCAGTTCCTGCGAGTCGAACTTTTTTTTTATTACATTTATTCAACAGAACGTTTTCGAGGTCACAATCTCATCCTAAATGTCCTGTTAACACCCATCGGCAATGTAAAAAATACAATAAAATAATTTAAATCACATTAGATATGTAGTAACACAATAAGTCAACAATTAAAATCAAGGAAAATAACATAATGTACTATTCTAAAATTCAAAAAACCTAATTTTAACCAATCGCTGCCAGGAGGCGAACATTAAAAACATTTATTACATTTAATATAACAAACAATAAAAACAAATATAAACGAACTAATTCATAAATACCCACCAATAAAACCCACACCTACCTCCTATAGCTCAGCAAGGTTCACTCGGGCTTCTTCCAACTCTACTGGCCCTCTAACCTAGCTAGGTGGGGGGCCACATATTGAAAAATGCCTCCTTTCTCTGCCGTTTAAACACCATAGTAACGTGAGGGCATCCAATTTAATTTCAACCTGCTTGAGCAGGTCCATCAATTTTTCTTTATTGCATTGATGCAGGACCTGCACTTCCAGCGAGGTGTCAGCGTGTTGCTCCGCTCTTAGGTGTTTCTTCACTTCGGAATCACTTCTTGTCAAATGTTTCTTAATGCGAGTGCGTAGCTTACGCCTACTTTGGACCACATAGGAAGGCTCAAAAGAGGAGCACTTCACGTTGTAAGCCCCCATCTATCCAAAGGTGGTATCTCGTCCTTAGTTTTTGGCGGGCGGTTTTTGAGAGAGCCCCTACTTTTAAAAGCAGCTTTAATTCCCACTTTACTCAACAGATTTCCAATCTTATTCGATATGGCTCCAATATAAGGGAAACTCACCGAGCCCGGGTGCAATGCTCTTTTAATTGAGCATTACATCCATTTTGTGTAGCTTTGCTAATCTTGAAGAGTCATCTTAAATCTGTTCTCCCCAAGAAACAATAGAACCTACATTTATTTGAATTCAAATAGTTTTCCATTTTAATGAATCGAGCATCGTCCCTTCCAACAGTCCGAATTTAAATTACTGTTATTACAGTGCCATAAATTATTTTCCCACCACTCACCATCATATGTTATTTTTAATGCTTTTAATCTTTGTCCAAAGTTTTCTTGGAGCTTGCATTTGCATTGATCTATTGCAACAATTTTTTTTGGCCCCAGACTGCAAAAGTTTTGACAAAGATATTTTTTCAAACGTTTCTTCAAATATTTTATGTGCTTCTCACATGGTCACATATTTGTGTTATCTACTTTTTATTCCATTACTATCCCAAATTATCATCTCATCCTTCATTCCAGGCATTTTATACACAATTTCACTTAAATAAAAAATGTCTTCAACTAGGTTGTTGATTTCTTTTATTATTAAAGTTTTTTGAGAGTGTATTGTCCATTTTTTCTTGAACTTTTAAACCAATTTTATTCACAACAACAGATAGAACAGCTTTTATTTGTTGGAGAACATGGTAAAATTTTTAAATGTTTATAGCTTTACCCATTGATTGTGGAATTTTATTTGCTGTCTTTTTAATCATGAATGTGCTTGATTTTTTTTTTTCATTTTCTTCCAGGTACATCTGTTTTTTTCTCAGCTCAAAACTGATTTCTATCATATAAAATAAATAAATAATAATAAGAAGAAATTTAAAATAAATAAAGTATGCTAAATATTTTTTAAATTCAGAAATCAACAGTGTATGTATTTTAAATTCATCATTTTGTAATTTTCCTGTACAGGGTATCACGAAAATAATGGTCATCCGTTGGCCAGATGATTCTCCAATGCGAGATCGGAAAAAATAACCCCCATATTAAACCCCGCAAAATTGACCTTGAAATCTTATTCAAGGTCAAATTTTGTTATTGCATATTTTGAATCTACGAGACATAAGGAAGAAAAAAGTCAATGGCCCCATAGGTCAGAAATGATTCCTTATGGTTAAAATTACCATTAACAGCGTATACGTGGGCGATTCCATTCCAATCGACAAATGGTGGACGATTTTTACATTTTTTTTGTTTTTTTTTTACATGTTCTACTAACAGCCTTACACAAAAATACCTCGTTTGGTTTTAGCACAAAAAATTACAAGTATATTGAAAACAAGCCTCTCAGCGGTATTAATTGGATGACCTTAGCTCATATTTTACAATTGAGAGGAATGCCTTCATGAGGTTATTCTCAAATTATATGAAGAGCTCTTTGTCATAAGCTTTCAACCAATCGCTGCAATTGCTCATTAGGGATTTCACAGGTCATGTATAATATTTATTGACCAGCCAGTCCTCGAGGCCCTCACAGAATAGAGGAAAGAATAATTGCCCACACCCGATCCAGGCCTACTATGGGGCTGAGAAGATTGGCACAAACTACGGGAGTCTTGAGGATGACGGTCTGCCAGATCCTTCGGGAAGGACATCTCCCTTCAGATTACAGCAAGTTGAGGAGTTGAGGCCCGGGGATCAGGAGCAGAAAGCATTGTTTTGGAAGTGGGTGCTGGATTAGTTGGATCGTCATCACCACTTCCTGCAGTGGGTATTGTGGACTGACGAAAGTTCGTTTTCCAGTGTCATCGTCCACAGCAGGCAAAATGGACGAAAATAACTTGGGCATTTGAAAGAATTAGGAGAAATTTTCGCAAGGTCCTTAACCAAGTGAGGAGGAATTTGAAAGCAAGGTTGGCAGCTTGCCTCAGGAATGAAGTCCGAAATATTGAAGCTGGAGAACAGGCCCAATTGCTACGGGTGCTGGAGTGAAAATCTTAAAACATTATTTTTTTTCTGCCCACAGGCGAGGGGAATCATTCTATCTTCTAGTCTAGTAGGGGATCGAAGACTGGCTGGTTCATGAAATTCATACAAGACATCCGCAACGAGTAATTTCAGTGATTGATTAAAGCTTATGGTAAAGAGCTCTTGATAAGCTTTGAGAATAACCTCATGAAGGCATTCCTGTCAATTGTAAAATATGAGTTCATGATGAAATTCATTAACATTTTTCTACGTTAATTTTTTTTAGGGGGGGACTGCCCAAAAGCTTCCCAAATAAAGTTCTACCTAGAATAATTTGTATATATTTTCTTACAGTGTTTAAATAAAAATTTTAAAGTATTTTAATTAATTTAAGCCTAATCGCGCATGCATACAAACACACAAATAAATCATATGATTTGTAAAATATGTATCAGTATTTTTATTTTTTTTTAAAAAAGAACAAATAGAAAACAATAATTTTCATTTATTTTAATTAACATTACATTTTTACCACACTCCAATGGAATATAACTATTTAGGTTACACTCAGAAAATATTTTTTTTAAACATTTCTTCAAATCTACCAGCATAAATCCTATCCAAGTATTTTATTCTGGGATTGGAATAAGCACTGACATAAGCAGTTAAGTTAATCAGTCCCATAAGATTTTATATGTTTTAAGGATACATCATTAAAGAAGATGAATAAAATAATTTCATAAAACTGAAATGTCAAACTAAAATTGCTCTAGGAGAGCATTTCGGCCAATTTACAAGTCTTTATTTTCAGTTAATTCTCTTCGCAACCCCCAAATAATAACATAAGTGTTTGAAAATCTCAGAAGGCATTCTGAAGTGGGCAATGATAGTCACGTAGGTTTTTGCCCTAAAACACAAATAAACAAACATTCTGAAGAAATAAAGAAGTTTTCATTGAAGGGTTTCATTTTCTCACAATTAGGTAAAAAAAAAGTTGATTTTATATTAAAATATAAAATCAACTTTTTTTTTATAGTATTCCAATAAGAATTTAAATGTTTCAAAAAGATAACGATGAAGAAGATGAATAAAAAAAACGTTTTCCAACAAATGAAACTTCAAACTAAAAGTGCTCTAGGAGAGCACTTCGGGCAACTCACAAGACATTATTGTCAGTCAGGGGCGTACATAAGGGGGGGGGGGCAGAAGGCATTCTGAAGAGTTAAAGAGGTTGTCACCTAAAAAAAATAATAAAAAAATATTTTATATTAAATTGGCTGATTTGGGATCTATCCCTTTTTGAAACCCTACATGTTTTCGTCATTATCTACAATTTGATACCCTTCTCAACCTCGGAAATACGAGTGGAAGTTGAGGTGGGTGTCAAATTACAGAAAATCATGACAGACTAGGTTTTGAAAGATAACTGAAAAAGTAACCATTCAATTTACGGAAGACATGATATGAAAAAAAAAACTCAAACAGATACTTACTAGATACTAAAGATATTATTTCCTATATTTAAATAGAACTTTAATAGTGACACTTATTTTACAAAATTTGTGAAGAGAACTTTTATAATAAGAAAATCCAAGAAGTTTGCTTAAGAACATTTGTTGGAAAGGATGTTATGATGAAGTTCTTGTAAGAATTTTGTCATCATAAACGTTCTGCTATAAATGTTTCCATACTTACTTACTTAAATTGCACTACAAGTCGAGTTGGGTCTTGGCCTCCTCCAAGAGCTTCTGCCATCCAGCTCGATCACTCGCTGCCCCTTTCCAGTTAGCGGTATTAAGAAGACTCCTCGAATCTGCAGCTACTGCATTAGCCCATCTTAGCCTTGGTCTTCCTCTTCTTCTGGTGCGAAATGTTCCCTATGGTGGGTGTCCCGCATTGAGATGTCATAACTTTAGGGGTTTTCTCTACATGCCATTTATAGTTAAGTGACGCAAAAATGAGCGTTCTATCTGAACTTTTGTTCATTGTTTTTGTTGTTAATTTTTTTTTATTTTCAGAACTATTGACTTTTTCATGAACTGTTTTTCCCGGATTTCTGGTTAACGTATCGTAAATAACAACGACATTTTTAGAATCTGCATTAAATTTACAATAAAAATAACCTATTATTGGTTTATTGCTATGTAAATTATTTATTTATTTAAATTTTAACGTCCATTACTATTAACTAAGAATTTTGAGATGGGTTATGTATAGGTTACAAGCCTTTTCTAGCCAGGATAGCCTTTTCTCTTTTTCTAAAGAAAAGCCACCATCCCATAGTGGGAATCAAACCCATGACCTTTGGCACAGAGTGTTAAGTGCTCACGCCTTAACACTCACGGCCACCAGGCCTCCACTAGGTAGATTAAGAGCTATACTAAAAGCCATTTAGATGTGAACTATCGATATTAGTATTGTCCTAAATTATTCAATATTTTCTTAATCAGCTAGTTGTAGACTTAGAGGTTTGCCTCCGCCTCAAAAGTTTCCTTTCAGTTTTTTTAATCTAATTTTTTTCTAATTTCAAAGTCAAAACTAATAAATGTGCTTCAGTGTGAAGGAGCCATGAACACATTCTTTAATTTCATACGATAATGGTGATGTCCCATCCTTCTGACACTTGGCACACACACCCTTTGCTCTAATTAAGGGATAGGGAACACTTCGGAATCAAGAGTGAAAGATGACAGAAGAACATATTGGAAATAATTAAATATAACCCGCCGCCTTCCTGAGAAACAGCAACAGTATTCAGGGACTTCTGCAGATGCATCGCCAATATTGAAGCCATAAACGTACACCATATCCATGTATTCTTCGTTAGAAAAAAAAAATTAGTCACTAGTATAACCTGGGAGGTAAACTCCACACAACAGACTGATAAATAAATATCTACTTATATAATAAGATGGGAGTTAGACTTACACAGACAATTGTCAAAGAATGGAGGTATTAGTAACAAATCCATTGGTGTGGCTTTAAATAAGAGTAGTATAAAAGTCCCTCCTTTTAAATCTATTTTCTTTTTCTCTTTTTATCTGCAAGAGAGAGTTTTTCTATACAATTTCAAATGACATTAATGAATAACCTAGTAAACATATAAGCAGAATTTGTAGTGTCTGAATTTATTAAATGGAATGGAATTTAATATAGAAATTTATTAAAATAAGACCCTGAACGCATAAAAATGTAATATATCTATTTATTATGTTTACAATAATAGTAATTATTTCAAATATTTTCATCTGTCATCTTTCACATCACCATTATTGTGAGAAATTAAAAAATGTGTTCAGAATGGCTCCTTCACTCTAATGCACATTTATTGGGTTGACCTAGAAATCAGAAAAAATTAGATTCAAATAATTTTTTTTTTTTCTAAAACAACAAGTTACCATATTAAAGCTTATTGAATAAGGCAACTTTTGAGGAGGAGGCAAACCTCTAAGTCTACAAATAGCTAATTAATAAAATATTAAATAATTGAGGAAATATCAATAGTTCACATCTATTTCGCTTTTAGTAAAGCTCTTAATTTGCACGGCAATATTTCATTAACGGATGTTTGTTATTAGAAATTTAATGTAGATTCTAAAAATGTCATCGTTATGAACGTAACATTAACCATAAATATACAGTTTTTCATTAAAAAAAAAATAGTTTTGAAAATAGACTAAAGTTTGTGTAGCTCTGCAACATAATAAGATAGAACGATCATTTATGCGCCCCTTAAATACAAATGAAGTGCAGAATAAACCCCCAAAGTTATGACACCTCAATGCGGGACACCCTGTATAATAAAAGTTCAAACAAAAATGTCCTTGCTTAAACTATTTTTTTTTTTTTTTAAAGTCGCCAAAAAGTCTATAAGTTAGAACAAGGGCTTTTTCAAAATAAAATTGCACAGTTACCTTGATAAAAAGTCTCGGTACTTGCGTCAAAGCAGGTTAAAGAGTCGGGTCTCAGAAAACAGGATCATCACCGGTCAGAGAGCTGGATCAAGGAGTCAAATCAGTTTTTGCCAATATGGCGACGAGATTATCAACGGTTTGGGTTAATTAGAGTTTTGAAATAACTAGGGACCAGATTTTTAGGATAAAATAAGAACCCAATTAGGTTTCTGCTACAGGCATAATAGGTATGTTTAGGTTTTTACTTAAAAATCCATTTTAGGTGATAAAAATGTTCGGAATAGGTTAAAAAAAAAAGGTCTTTTTAGGTTTTTTTTATTTAAAAATCCATTTTAGGTATTTTAGGTGATAAAAACATTTCAATAGGTTCGAAAAATAAGTTCAACCTATTATAATGTATCATTAATAATTTTGATTAATTTATAATTGATAAATTAATATGTATATAAATATATATATATACATATATATATATATATATATATATATATATATATATATATATATATATATATATATATATATATATATGTATATATATAAGAATAAGTAGCCTAAATATTCATTCAAATATTTATTTAAAAAACAAAGGGAATGAAATTTATTTAAATAAAATACATTTTAGAAATAAAGCAATATTTAAAAAAAAAATAAAGAAAAATAAATTAAATTATTTAATAAAACATAAATTATTAAAAAATAAATAAATAAGAACATAAAACAGAACAATTAAAATAAATATGTAAAGGACATTTTTGATTCTCTTTTAAGAGTTCCAAACTTTAAAGAACACTAGGAAGAATTTCACTGCCTACAGAAAGGTACTTAACCATGTTAAAAACAAATTAATTAAATCTTGGAATAATATGAAACTATAATAGGTATTACCCCTTGTTACAGTAAACTACCATATGGTGCCCAGGTTTTCAATGGTTTACGTCACGAGACGTCACAGGAGAGTATTTCATCGCATCTCTCCGGTGTTGGCGATTCCAATTATCCAATGAGATTTGGAAGATCTGAGAATTGTGCTCTTAGGCATGCGAGTGCACCATGAATCTGGAGGGACATCGAATCCTTCGAAATGGCAGCTGCTACATCATATCCAAAGCGTCAACAACTGTTTTTATTTTTTCCCCTGTGTGTTAAAATGGGCTCTGGTGGAAGCGACACTCCTAGTAAAATTTCCCTGAACGTCTGGATCCGGGAACATGCTTTTAAGAAAATTGGGTAATACTGAAGGAGAGTGTCCTCAGCACCGATTTTCTTCAAAGTTTGCACTATAACGTATTTTAATGCACTAAACACGAATCCGTTGAAAAAAAAGTTGCTCGCAACTAGGAAAGAAGTTATTAAGCACTAAAGTTCACTGTTATGGAGGTTATAAAAGACGGGGTAAACCATTGAGTTAGTAGATAGTGGAGGGAGTGTTATCTATCATCCAATGCTAGAAAAGTGTAGGTCTGAAATCGGCCATGCCAGTGTGACAAAAGTACCAGTAGTGACGCGCGAAAATTTGAATCTGAATATGATCGTAATCAAACAATGAATTTGAACGAATATATATATCATTTTCTTATTGATTTATATTTATACATATATATAAATGTCAATTTATACGAATACGACACATAAATTCGTTTAATGTTATTGTTTGTTTACAATAATATTCAAAAATTCAACTTTTCGCGCGCTTTTTGTCACACTGGCATGGCCGATTTTAGGCTTCAACTTTTATCGTTTAGACTCCCTCCCCTCCCTTCTAACTCAATGGGGTAAACAGCTTATATGTAAACACGCGCATGCGCAATAGTCCTTAATGACGAAGTGTAATTTAAATTTAGACTCACCTGTGGTAGCTGACTTGGTCGTAAACTGTCGCTTTTGCGTATACGTGATATGCGTTTCCGCTCGCTCAAGAAAACATCAAAACCCCGTAGTCAATCCAACTCGCAGAAATTAAAAGAATTCTATGCCCAAAAGTCGTCCAAGGCATTCTTCTAATCCTCCTAGACATCTTCAGACGCGATGTTCGGTGGATATAAGTCCGCAATCGCACCGAAAAAAGCATTTATGCGCTCTTCATATTTATAGGCACGTTTTAAGAGAAATTCGGATTGAGTTGTGAAACCACGTATTGTTTTTCGCGCTAGCACGAAAATCACACTGTTTTGGAACTAATTTTTTGTACATATTCTTTTCGTAATAACGCTTTCGGCATCTAAATTCTAAAGTAGTTTCATTTAAGTTCAACTGTTGCCCACATTTTGCGCAATCGAGAGAATTACTCAAAACTTTGTTTTGTATTAAAAATTTGAGTAATTCTTCTCGATTGTGGATAAGAATTATGAAGTCGTGTAACTTCATTTTTTTTTCAACACTTTCTACAAAAACTGTAATGACTATAACAATAACAAGCCTTACCACCGCCCTTTGCCCTTTGCCCTTACCACCGCTGGACACCCCTCCCTGGACTCTTGAAAAACCTAACTGCATATTTAGTTTTAAAAAGGAAGCCTACATTAACACCACTCAGGTGAACGCAACACTCCTCGAAATGCTGGACAAGATTCAGGACAAGCTTGTTTTATACACAGATGGCTCTAGAATTAATGGATCAACCGCCTGTGCTGTCATCGATATTCTGACAACCCGCAAGTTCAAACTCGACCCACGCACTACAATATTTACTGCAGAAGCACATGCCATAACAGCAGCCTTACAATTCTCCATGTCCCAGGTGAAGAAAAACATAATTGTGTGCTCCGACTCAGAAAGTGTGCTCCGCTCCATACTACAGATGTACCCAAAAAATCCAGTAAGCCTAAAAATCCAAACATACATCCGAATGCTGAACGTTACAGGAAAAACAGTTAATTTCTTTTGGGTTCCTAGCCACAAGGGAATATTGGGGAATGAAATTGCCGATATGGCGGCAAAAGCAACCCACGATCTAACGGAAATCACACCCACAACCCTAACACCCAAGGAATTATGTGCGCCTTCTGTAGAGAGAATAAAGATGGGGTGGCACTCCATGTGGACGGAGGCTTCCGAAAATAAATTGAAAATGGTCAAAAGAAGTCTAGGGCCATGGCGATCATCCCAATGCAGCAGTAGAAGAGACGAGGTAGTTTTAGCTCGCCTTCGCCTAGGTCATACCAGACTTACTCATGGTTTCCTTATGGAGGGGAAGGAAAAGCCTATATGTGTGTCATGTAATGAACCGATTTCTGTGCGGCATATCTTCGAGTCTTGCAGGTTATACGAAGAAGCCCTAGAGAAGAACGAAATTCCAAAAGATATATCTGAAGCACTTGCAGACAACCCCTCCATGGTGGACAAAGTATTAAATTTTCTTAAAAAATCAAAATTATATACAGAAATATAGCAAAAAATAAAAAAAATAAATAAATAAATAAATAATAAAAAAAAAATAAAAAAAAATAAACAAAAAATAAATAAATAAAAAATAAATAAATAAATAAAAAAATAATAATAATAAAAAATAAAATAAATATATTAATAAAAATAAATAATTTCTGTATATATTCTATACCTTGAACGCAGATGCATTGATTGCGTATAGTTTTAAATAATATGCCGTAACGGACCAAGTTCATATCACCATAATTATTATTTTAGCAGTATCCATGTAAAACAATTATATTAGCCATAGCAGTTTCAGAACCATTTTTAAAAACCCTTTTTGAACATTATATAACATTACAACTTAAGAGCATTCTCGACAATATATGTAGTGCAATTGACTCCTGTAATACCTTTATAGTACAAAATAATTTTCATTGAAAAAACACTTTACAGGACGATGGTAACCTTTGACTTTCTTCGTCCTTAAACCCCATTCATACATACATACATACAAGCGAATTAAAGCTTAGAGGGAATTAGAGAAGCTTAGAAGGAACACATCATAAAGGCATTAGCTAATTATTAAGGGATTTCTGTTATATAATACTTTTCAGGAGCGAAACAAGAAATTTGAAGAATGCTTCATTATTTAAAAAAATGTTTCTGAATAAATAAGTGTTAGTAAATTTTAATAATTGATAGTTAATTTCAATTACACTTCTCCATTAAGGACTATTGCGCATGCGCGAGTTTACAAGTACGTTGTTTATGCGATCGTTTGTAACCTTCATAACAGTGACCTTTTTTTTTAAATAACTTCTTTCCTAGTTGCGAGCAACTTTTCTTTTTTTTCTACGGATTCGTGTTTAGTGCATCAAAATACGTTATAGTGCAAACTTTGAAGAAAATCGGTGCTGAGGACACTCTCCTTCAGTTTTACCGAAAATTGGTTTGATCGAGGAGTTCATTGAATTGTATTTTCTATTTCAAAGATTAGGTCTGTCTAGGTCATTCCAACCTTATTTAGGTGATTTTAGGTGATATCCGAAACGCGAATCATATAAAAAACCTATGAATATCATGTTTAGCAGAAAGGAAAAAAATAGGTGAAAACCCCCTAAGAATCCAGTCCCTAGATATAACCTTTAGCGATATAACCTCGCTACGCTCACTCGAGGTTATATTGAAACTAGTCGATCCAACTCGTTGATAATATAGATCAAGGATGATTTTTCGCTGGATAATGGACTGATATAGAATTTACTATCGCTTCGATGCTAAATTATATATTGTGCATATGTGCAACAAAAAATGAAATCGCGTAACAAAAAAATAACAACAATTGCGTGGGTAAATAAAGCACAAATAAATTGCGTTATAAAGACAAAGGGAGCAAGATGGTTACTATAGACACAATAGCCAGTGAACTCTCTTATAGTGATTGACCAATAGAAATGCGTTATCCACGATCCAGATCTCTGAAAGAGACCCGCCTCTTTAACCTGCTTTGACGCTAATGCGTAAGTACCCTGATTTTTTGTAAAACGTTATTTAAAAATGCACAACGTTGAGTATGCAGACAGTGATAAGCACGAGCACACTTCTTGTGGTCATTTCGAACTAGTTCACCAATGGGAACGATCTCAAAATGAACCGCTCATTAAAAAGAACGATTATGCCCGTCTCCAGTTTCTCTTTTAACCATTGAGTTAGTACCCCTTCTAACTCAATGCTTTTACCCCATACTCCACCATATCAGCTATCTGCTACTGCATTTGAGGACCAGTTCAGAATAACAGATATTGGTACATAGAAGTTAGAACGGTTAGTATTCGGATGGTCCAAGTTACCATATAACTCCAAGGCAATTAGTTATCAAACGTCAGTTTAGAGACCTTTATTACAAAAAGGTCTCTTTCTCGCGTCTCTGTTAAAAGCTAATGAAGTCTTCTGCGTTGCTATTTGTTCACTCCTTGCCTGTTATTTCTAGACAGTTACTGTTAACCTTTTATAACTGCTACAAATAACAGATTGGCTGTAACAGATAAAGCAGACAGTCTCTGTAATTTACAGTAAATCCCAACAAAGCAGGCTTAGTTTTTCTGTAAATGTTGTCAGTGTCATTTTACTAATAACATAATTTTATAACCATTATAGTTTTTTTATTATACTTCTCAGTCAATTTGTTGTAAGTAGAGTGTTTTTTTAAATCCATTTTTACTCTTTAATGAATTTAAGTGTGGGTTTGAGTTTGTAAATAATATGTTAAACTTTTCTGTAAACTATAATGTTACTAATTAGATTGATACTTTGATAAACAACTTCTCAAAATGTTTTATTCAAAAATTCTTGAATTCATAGAAATGTAAAGTATTATAATTTAAATGAATATTAAATCAAATTATTCATAAGACATAAAATCTTTTACAAAGATAAATGTAAAATAATGATTTCATTATAAATGAACAAACTAATTAAAAATCTGATATACGTATTATTGGGCTTGTATTAATAACAAAATCCTCATCTCTTCTAAGGTTACCAAAACATCAGAGCAATATATACAATGATGTTTGTAAATATGTGTATTTATTCTTGCATCAACAGTTTTTATGTTTATTATTTTTTATTAGATCTTAAGTTTCTTCAGTCCAACATGTTTTACATTATTACATTTCCTTAATCTCTTGGAAATGGATAACTCCTGTGAATAAATATGCATTCTTCATGTTATCAAAGATATAATTAATTGTGAAGCTATGAATGATGATTAAATTGCAGTTATTTACAAACCATAATGGCCATTTGTATGTTTTCACTTTACTTAATATTTCATGAATAAATTTTAATAGATTTTTGTTTTAATTACAGCAAAAAATTGTGTTAATTATCGAAAATGGGACCTCTTATTCCTATAATTGGAGGAGTTCTTGTTGTAGGTGTAGTCGTAACAGGTACTTCATTTAACTTAATAAACAGTCTATGTAATATGATCATATTATCAATAGTTTTCTTCGAAAGTTTCATGAGGGTAATATAATACATTTAAAATAATGTGTTTGATACTTTTCTAAAATATTTAATCCTCAATTAGTGGCGTCGGGTCATATTGACCCGAATGTATTTGTTTATTGGACCTTTGCCCTTTGAAATCTTTGTATTTCAATAAATATTATTGTTTATTATTATTTATTTAAATTACTTTACCCCAAAAAAAATCAATTTAAAGTTTGTTTCACTGGGGCCCCAACACCATTAGTTATGGAAGAAAAAGCACGCCACTAATTAAGGGTTAAACTGCACATATTTATTTATTTTCGGCATCTACACTCACTATATAAAATAATTAAGGGATAAAATCAAACTGTTCTGATGCTGCTTGAACCAATTATTTACTTCAATATCTGAGTTTGTCATTAATTTAGGTTAACTGTATGTTAATGCCATTAGATTCCTTCAATGTTTAGGAGGTAGATGTCCAGACTCCACATAGATGGAATCCAATGGGCTAGTCCTGAAGGCACTGATATCAACTCGTAGACCTGTATTATATTGCCTATCCAACTGGTGGAGCCAGGATCTACGAGCTGATCCCTAAATTGCGCATCCATAATCAACTCTGGACCGAATCAGTGTATCAAAAATTTGCCAAAAAAGTTGTACGCTTTTCTCTGCCCCCACGTCAATCTTGATAGAGTTTTCAAAATTCTAAGAGCCGCCTCACATTTTTGAATAGTGTGGTTAATATGGTTTCGCTGCCTCAGTCCTTTGTCCATGACAAGCCAAAGAAATTAATGATCATCTTTGAAGGTTACGTCAGAACCACCCACAAAGAGGGTAGGGTGATTTGGGGTCTCCGGAGTCTCCAAAAATGGACAACAATTGTATTTTCAGGAGAAAATGTTGAGCCTCTTCTTGTAACGGTTTCGTTAACATTATTGAGCACATCCTGCAGACATCGAGCGTCAGAATCTTCCGTCGGGTGGGAGACAAACAGGGCGAGGTCGCCTGTGAATAGCGTCCAACCTATTTCTCCACCGACTAACCGTCAGCAAATCCGTTAATTGCAACTAAAAATAGGGTGACACTCAAGACAGATCCCTGTGGGATTCCGTTCTCCTGGTGAAAAGGGGTGGATGGAGAACAATAATTGGGTTTGGTTTTGGGGTTTTTAAGGTTTGGGGTATAGGAGAGGTAGGTTCTGTCGATGTTGTCTCTTTATTTACGTTACTTTATTCTTCTGAATTATTATGATTTTTCACTGCACTGGCATAAGGCACACTTCTAGCAAGCAGCTAGACAACATTAAATTTTTAATTTCAGACACCCTGGTCTTTCATTCCTATTAGTATTTTGTCATCGGTAGATTGTTCAAAATCAAAGCAGGTAACCATGCCCCTGGTAGAATTTAATGTCTTGTGCAATTCTGCCTTAGCACCAAACACTCCCAGAGTCCTAGTCTTTAATAGTTTTTCGGATTGAACCTGTGTTGTAACTTCAATCAATAATGAGCCATTCGCCATTTTACTAATTCCCGCTATGTTACCAAATTCCTGTAGTAAAAGCTTATTGATCAAGAACTGAGATAGCTTGGTGAAAGAATGTTCATCCGCTCTGCTCAAAACAATATACCTGGCAAACTTTTTTGTGTTAGTGCCTGGATCTTACAGTGGTCTTTTTTCCCTCTTTTCATCTTCTTTTTCTCAAGAGATCTTGACAGGCTGCTATATGGCATCAAGATGTACTGAGAAATCGACTCTTGTTTACTTGGAGTCAACGTCTGGTCCGAGTGAGTTTTGTTCTGCTCCGAGCCAGACATTTTTGCTACACAATTACCTTTAGCTTCCTCTAGGGTAGCTGTGGTTTGGTTTTCATTAGACTTAAGTTGTTCCATGTCCAAGCAAGTGTCGCCAAGAGGGTCCGGCATTCCTTCTAGGTTATCCGTTAGGGGATATCTGGCTATGTTCCTTATTGAGCTTGTAGGTACAATGTTTTTAAGTGACACAGACCCCTAATCTTTGTCACTGAGTCTCCTGGTGGGTCGGCCACCTAGGCCGGCAGACGGGCACAGTTCCTCCCGAAGGAGAGGATCCACAGGAGAGGTGTCCCTGCATCAACGTGAATCTCCACCTCTGCTGTTCGTCGTCCTTATAGGTTTGCCATAAGGCCGTTTCCAAGGGGTACCACGGGGAGGTCAGCAGTAGGCGTTGACGGGAATGAGGTATACTATGAGATGCTAAGCAGTGGAATAGACAACTTCAACGCATAACTTCCGTTGCTGTTATCTCCTTTTAATTGGGATGGTTGCTACCCTCTCTAAGCGTCTGTGGTGGGAATCACCCTACTTCAGGCTGGATTTGAACCAGTGTCAAACTGGATCTCCAAGATAAAATAAAGTCAGAGTCCTATCTACTTACCACTGAGCCACCGCACAATCCCTATATCTTAGTTCTTTGAAATTTGAGTTTTCAGGTGTTTTGTCTTTTTTTGTTTTTTTTTTTTAATTATTTTTTTAAAATGTTTTAGGATTAATATATTTAAAAAGCAGACAACATCAAGAATATAGACAAAGCAGATATGACACATTTCAGCGGTGAGATTTTTGACCACTTGTAGAATACCTAAACCTGTACTTAATATACCGAAATCCTTACTGTAATAGAATTTACTACTCATGTATTCTGTTGATTTTCTTTTTATATAAATCCAATTTTTATAGAAACTAAAAAAATAATAATGTATCCGTTGCCTGTCCTGAAATAATGAAAATCAAACAATTCTGAGAACTATAGGAATATAGATAACTTTATGTAATATATTGATTATCTATCTGGAATGGTAGTAGATTGGGACCAGGATTAAAATGGAGGTGGGAGGAGACCTAGAAGAGCCCCAGAAAAAAATTAAATTTAAATAAAACATAAAGTTATAATCCTGTTGCTTATACTGAATATTTGGTCCATTAGATCCCCTGATTCTAAGTGGGATTAGAATTTCAACAAAGTAGTCACTTCCACACCAGATTAAAGTGCTTGCAAGACAAAAGTCTCATATTCACTGCTCAGTGCTGCCAGGCTAAAAGAAGTGGAGGATTGGTCTCATTTAACCCATTCAAGACTAAAAGCCACTTTTGTGACATTGAGCTGGCAGGCCCCATGGGCTGACGGCCACTTCTGTGACAAGGCCATTTCTTCATTTCGGAGGACTGAAAGCTACCGCTGTGACAGTATCTAGCTGTAAGTTTTAAGCCCTAGTCACTCTTGTTTCCGGTATAGCTCATAAATATACATATTATTCCGGGACACATGTCTGATAGGAATAATTTTGAATGTATAGAATAGTGAACAATTTAATACATAAAATTATAAATAGTACAGCTTATATATAAATTAGGGATTTGGTAAATCTTGTAGGGATAAAAAGTGATGGAAGAGTTGGGATTTAAAGGTTTCTAGGTTGGTAGAATAGCGGACAGACAGAGGTAAGGAATTCCATAACGAGGTGGCACGGGTGACAAATGATTTTTCGAATGATGGAGTATGGTGGGAAGGAAAATAAATATTGGAAGGACGAGATCGGTTGTTACGGAAGTGGACAGAGGATTTAAATTTAAGGAGTTGAAAAATATTAGAAGGTCTTTGGGATTGAATTACTTGGTTAAGGACTGAGCCGAGGATAAAGAGGGAATAGCCAATTTAGCCCCTGGTAGAAATGTGGTATGTGGTAGTCTCTGGGGCTCCCGAGGATAAAACGAATGAAACAATTCATGAGGCGTTTATATTTTGCCTGGAGATTGCCAGAAAGTCCACCGTACACCATACAACCATAGTCAAACTGGGGGAATAATAGGGAGGTTACAAGGAGTTGGCAAGTCTTTGTTGGCAGACGATGGCGGGAGAGGTTGAGCTGTCTCAGGATAAATATGGATCGACAGGAAATTTGGGAAATAATATTTTTCCAGGACAGCTTTTGATCAAATATGATTCCAAGGTTTTTAACAGATTTACAATAGTTTATAGGTATGCTGTTGAGGTAAAGGACTGGAAAAGGGGAGGTGAAACTTATGGGGGATTGGGAACCTTTAACAATAGCTTGGGATTTATCCGGATTCAGGGAAAGCTTATTAGCTGCAGCCCAAGCATTGATATTATTAAGATCTATTTGCAGCTTGTCTAGGGCATCTTGTAGGAATGGGGGCTTAAAGGATAGGTAGATCTGGGTATCGTGAGCGTAAAGATGAAACTTGGAATGAACTATGGAAAGAGGAAGATCATTAATGTAAACAGAAAGTAAAGTTGGGGGTAATGAGGAGCCCTGGGGTACACCACGAGATAGAGGAAGAGGGCTAGAAGGATTGCTGTCGGAGATTACCACGTATTGAGATCGCTTGGATAGAAGGGATTGGAATGGCACTGATGAAAAAGGAAAGAGGTATAAAATACTTTTGAAAATGGTTATAGTTGGTTATCTATGGCAGTTTGAAAATGCCATGGGGGATTTTTATGAGGGCTGATTGAGTGGAGTATGACAGACGGAAGCTAGACTGGAGAGGGTTAAGGAGATTATTTTGTTCAAGGTGGTTGGATAATTGAGATTGGACCAAGCGCTCAAAAGGTTTGGAAAGGTTGGATAAAAAGGAGATAGGACGGAAATCTTTCCGAGAGCATGGGTTTGATATATTGTTAAGAGGGCGAATGTGTTAATACTTTCAGGAACCCTAACAATTCCTACCTTTTTGGCGTCTCCAATGGTCAATGATCTCCTGTATGCATATAGATATAAATGAATATCTGTAACATTTGTTTATATACACATCCATCCTTTACCAAACCATTTCTTCCACGTCTCCTTTGTATTTCTACAACCTCTTTCAGTTTATATTCTCTGTCCATTCCCAAGTTGTAGCTTTGTAAGGCCCAATTTTTTCAGGTGATGGTATTAAGTATTCGTAAACTTTCCAGCCCAAGTTAACTCGTTCATAGGATGATCAATACGGCATCTATTCCCGAGATTATCTCAGGCAAGGCCGTTAAGAGGTCAATTCAAGAACTTTATTGTCTGTTGTGTATGTACACATCTTTTGCCATTTGTTTACTACATATATTTTAATATACTTGTATATTGTACAGTTATTAATTCTTTGTCAGCTGTTAAAATTTCGGCTTTATTGTCTGCGTCATTATTACCAGAAAATGTCATATCTCCAGTTAGCCACAACTTCCCTAATTATTTAAAAGTTTAAATATTACTGGTCCTCTTTCTATACCAAAATGCCCGGTGTTATGTTTCTTTTCAATTTTGAGATGATTGATTCTTAAGTAAGTTATGATAACACTAAGATATATTAGATCAGGAAAAAAGGGATATTTTTGTTTTGATATGTTTTTTCTTTTCTTTTTTTTTTCAGACAAATTACTCCAGAATGCCCTGTATGTGAGAAAAAATGTGATTCTGACTCTGTTACGCTCCTATGCAATCATAAACTCCACAAACAATGTTTGCTATCATATGCTACTAATCTCAAATTTAGATCTGTATGTATATCATGAATATTTTTCTATGTATCTGTGCAAGCTTGTCAAATCTCAAAAATATGCACATGTTCTGTTCTGCCATAAGAAACTATATTTATATCAGTATATATATATATATATATATATATATATATCTACTATATATTTGTCAAATACCTCTCACTCACTCACTCATCTATCAACGCCCAAACCGCTCGACAGAAAATTTTGAAATTTTGCATGGACACTCCCTATAGGACCTAGGCGCTCGCTAAGAAAGGATTTTTTGATATTCAAATTTTTAAGCATTTTTAGGGGGGTTTAAAGTTTGAGTTGGTTAGAGAAGGCAAGCCTACGCAGGAAGCGTTTATAGGACGATAAAGAACAGCTGTTACCTTACATTATCTATCTCATAGTTTTATTTCTAATTGAGGTTAATTTCAACTATGATGGCAGACCTTGAATTACTAGAAATTAACTGTCCCTCATAGAGTTTTAATTGCGTTTCTTTTTTGCCTGTCCCCGTCAGATAGGCTTGCCATATTTTTGGAGAGTTAAACCGGGACACATTAATATGGGATGGGCATACCAGGGGGGGGGGTGGGAATAAAAAGAGTACAAATTATAAGCAAAATGGTTGATGAGTTTTAAGCCTAGCAACTAACGGGAAGGGGGAATCCTAAACTGTTAGTCTACCCAAACCTTAAAAATAAGAACGGAACTTTTTTTGCTACTTGATTTTCTTAAAACAATTTCTCAGCCAAATAGTAGTGTCTGGCAGCTGGCAGCGCTGTGCAGGTAGTTCCAGCGTTTTACAGTTAGATTACTTCTGATTTCTTTGACACTGTGAGCAGTAGTAAAAATTTTGATTGTAGAAAAGTAACCGATTTAAAAAAGATTCTTATAAACATGAATTCATTACTTTTTAAATCTTACAGCCTTTTCCGTGACATTGATAAAATCGGGCGGGACACCAAAACAATTGCAAAATACCGGGACAGTCTCAGTCAAACCGTGATGTATGGCATATCCTTAGGTTTTCCAGGTGAGGTAATAATATCCGGAACCCTTGCAATGCCTTCTCGCCTATAACCTTGGTAATACTCGTAAATATATTGGGTGTTACCATATGACTTCTTGGAAACATAAACTTTTTAATTTTAACCCCCATTGAATAAAATATAGTATGACGGGACCCGTGCTATAATAAACTGCACAGAATTGTACAGTAACGTAATTTTAATGAAACATTATTTAACACAATAAAATAACTACTTATCTGCTGTGACGAAGCACGGGTATTCAGCTAGTACTATATATTTGTCAAAAACCACTCACTCACTCACTCACTGACCTATCATCGCCCAGGCCAAACCACTCGACAGAAAAATTTGAAATTTTGCATGGACACACCCTATAGAACGTAGACACTCGCTAAGAAAGGATTTTTTGATATTCGAATTTTTAAGTATTTTTAGAGGGGATTAAAGTTTTAGTTGGATAGAGCAGGCAAGCCTAGACAGCATGCGTTGCTAGGACGATAACAGAACAGCTGTTTCCGTACATTATCTATTTCAGAGTATTATTTTTAATTGAGGTTAATTTCAACTACCCAAACGTTGAATTTCTAGAAATGGACTGTGATGTTGTCCCTCATAGAGTTTACGCTTTACTTGGTGATGGTCCGTCCGTGGTAATAACATCCCGAACCCTTGCACAGCATCGTCACCCATCAGCATCCCCAATCGGAACACTTCTTATGCTGAGAAATACTCGCAAATATAATGTGTGTTTCCAAATGGCATCTTGGAAACATAAATTTTTAAATTTTAGTGTCCATTTATTATTGACAACGAATTTCTACCGGTACAGGTTAAACTTATATTGCTGGTAACCTATATATAACGGGGTATCTCTACATCATCTCTTCGTTGATACTGGTCCGGAGCACCCCCGTGTCAAGAAACATTATACTTCGATTACTTATCAATTGATGAATAGCAAATAGTATGACGGGAACCGTGCAATAATAAACTACACAAAATTAAAGAGTAGCGTTAATTTTGAATATGCGTCATTTAACGCAATCAAATAATGACTTATCTGCTGTGACGAAGCACGGGTATTCAGCTAGTATATATATATATATATATATATATATATATATATATATACAGACAGAAAAAGAAAATGAATTATATTTTAAAATTTTTAGAGAAAAAGTGACTTGATAAGTTCTTATTAGATTTTCATTATATCTCAGGGTTCATTTACCAAATTCACCACATACGGATTTGTGAATAAAACTATTATTTATTTAATGTGAATAATTACTTTAATTTAATAAAATTTCCTGAAAGAAAAAGCATGAGAAATGTTAAGTTATAACCACTTCTTACCATCTGTCCTTTTATGTGTTGAGGCCATATTATATACCAGGAGAAAGGTTCATAGTAAATAAAATAGAGTTGGAAACAATTGACTTATATTGAAATAATATGTAATTGATTTGTTTTTGGCATGGTTGTGATACTAAATTAAATATATTAAATGAAAAAAAGAAAAGGTGCTTGACTCACATAATTGTATCAATGTTGGGGTATTAAAGAAAAATTAGCTCATAATTAAAATATTGAACTTATATAATAAAATTTAATTATTGAATCTTTGCTAGCTTTTATACTTTATATTGAATTTATGTACTTAAGCATTGGCAGTTATTTCATTATTGAGTTATACTCAGCTTATGATGCAGATGTTGTTCTGGAAATGAAGAGGCAGACTTGTCAGTATTTATGTCGGCATGCTTAGGAGAATGATGGTCGGTGCTAGATCATAGAGTGAAGATGAAATGGGCTTGGTGTCGGCCTACGGTGCTGCAAAGAGAGAGAGTGCTGTATCCCCGATGGTGTGCCAATGAGAGAGAGGGGTGGGGGGGGAGGCTCTTCTTATAGGCGTTAATCCCACCATACCAAGGGCGTTTGGCTTCAGCAGTCGCCACTTCGATGCCCAAAGGGCACTTTTCGAAGAACCTCTCTTCTTATCTTCCTGGGAAACTTGTATTTTTCTATGCCTTATCACTCCTAGCCGAGACATTTTGAATCCTTTTTTATTTCACACTGCCTTTTTTTAAAAAAAATAAATACTGCCAATTGCTAAACCTTTTATTATAACTGCTTTTATTCATATAATTATTTGATTGTTTGACAAAATAATATCTGTGCTAGACTTATTATATAGGAATGCTACTCTTTTCTATGCCACAAACTGACACTTTCTAGAGCACCCCCTTATAGATCATTACAATATATTGTAATGATCTAAAAGGGGGTGCTCTAGAAAGAGTCAGTTTCTGGCATAGCAAAGAGTAGCTTTCCTATTCAAAATAAAGGCTAAGTTATATTCCATAAGTCCATCACAAATATTCTTTTTTGTCAATCAATTAAATAATTAAAAGAGTAATAAAAGGGATAGCAATTGGCAGTGCTTAGCTTGGCAGTATTTATTTTTTATAAAAAAAAGGCAGTGTGAAATAAAAGAGTCCAAATATCTCGGCTAGGAGCGATAAGGTATACAAGTTCCCAGGAAGATAAGAATAGATGTGCTTCCAAAAATGCACTTTGAACATCGAGGTGGCGATCGCTGAAGACAGACACCCTTGGTGTGGTGGGAGTAACGCCTCTATAAAAAGGGCCTTCCCCCACCACTCAGCCCCATTCGAGCACCAGAGGCAGAGGACACACGGTCTCACTGCAGAACCAGCTGGTCAGCTGACACCAAGCTCACTTCACCTGGACATGATGGCCAGACACAACTCCAAGATCTAGCAGCCGACCATCATTCTCCTCAACATAACTACAAGCAGTCTGCCTCTTCACTTCCAGAACATCATCCGTAAAATAAGCTGAGTATAACTCACTAACTGCCAATCTTCAATTAAAATTTAAAAGCTATCTAAAATTTAATAATGGCCAATATTTATCTTTTAATATATAAATTAATATTTTAATTATGTTCTAACTTTTCTTAAATAACCCAACATTGATACAATTATGTGAGTCAAGCAATTTTTTATATTCTTTTTATATCACAGCCATGCCAAATCATAAATTATATATTTTTTATTCAATATAAGTCAATTATTTCCAACTCTATTTTATTTATAATGAACCTTTTTCCTGGTGTTTAATATGGTCTCAACACATAAAAGGACAGATGGTAAGAAGTGGTTCTAATAATATATTTCTCATGCTTTTCTTTCAGGAAATTTATTAAATTAATTCAATTGTTCAAATGATTTTATTCATAAATCCGTATGTGGTGAATTTGGTAATTTTAAATGAACCCTGAGATATAATGAAAATATACTAAAACATATCAAATCAACTTTTCCTATAATAACTTAAAAAAATATTCAAATTTTCTTATTCTTGCCCAAACCAAAACACCACAATATATATATGATGATATGAGATATCACTTTACATATATTTTTAAATTCTGGCGACGATGTTAAATTAGATTCTGTGAAGATTTTGCATATTCGATAGTTTGACATGGCAGGGGCATTATGGTCTAACGGGAACAACCATATAACCTTTTTTAATTTTTTTCGGGTAAAATGTTATTGTTAAATGTAGCTACAAATTTGGTTTTATGAAATACTTTTTTAGTTTTAAATCTCCGGTTATAGGTTATGTTTACAATTTGCAGTTCATCTAATGTTTCATCAACACTTAAATACTCCATTTCTTCACAAGAGAACTCTCCTTTTGTAAAGTTTAGTGTTTAGTGAGGCAAAACATTAAGTTTATGCTCAAAAAAATTATTTTCTTCGCACAATTTAAGTGCAGTATTTTTGTCTGAACAGTTAATGAGTAGAGTTCTGAGCTTCTTATTTTTCATCACTTGTCCAAATTTACATATCCATTTTTCAACTTGAAACGGACTAATTGAGTTATAAGAAGTATTATCTGCCATTACTACAGTTAGAAATTGAATGTACTAAAGGGTCTGTGTACCCAAATCAATTTTCTTACTTACATCTTTAGAGCTTGTTGATCTGATGTTTTCTTCTTTTCCTTGTATCAGCGGCATGGGCTATTTTTTTTAACCCCCAAGGAGACGTTACAATTTAAATATATATATATATATATATATATATATATATATATATATATATATATATATTAGCGCGGTTCCTCCCTCCCCCATAGGGAGGAACCCCGCTTATAAGGTTGATACAATGAAACAATCCGGCGACAAGAAAATTTCGCGTTTCAGAACCCCTAGAGACCGAAATAACGGTGGTTCAAATTTGTATATATATATATATATATATATATATATATATTTGTCTGTTCGCTCATTTCTGGCTTCCCTAATGGTCCGATTGTGATGAAATTTGGTACAAAAATCCGTCGTCCAATTTCGTTCAAGGTCAAGTTCGTTAACCAGCAGAATCCGCCCACTGGAAGATGGCGTTTGGGGCAAAATTCGCGCAAAAAAAAAATCGTAACGCTTACGTTTTTGTGTTCATAAGCTTGTAAGTACTCGTTTTATAGGCTTCTTGGGCTAGGAAAACGAATGGAACCATTTTCAAGGCAATAGCTTTAACCGTTTTCAAGAAAACTGAAAAAATAATTTTTGAATGCCGTTTTTGGTTTGGGTACTTAGAATCATGGGATTCAGTTGAAACATTTACTGCATGTTCTACTTTCATTAAAACTAATATGTTGAAATTTTGGTTGCATTTGGAGTTAAGGAAGGGTTAGAATAAAATATTTTATTAACAGACATAAAAAAGTTTTGGTAACTTTGTATACTTTCCTTAATATCTCGAAAAAGGTTGCGAATTTGGGAAACGGATGAATACCATTAGAAAGCTTACTAAATGCTCTACAAAAAAGGTTCTAATGAAAGTTTTGATTAGGCGATGTCAATCGGAGAAATAAGTGCTTAAAACTTTAAAGTAATTGATTTCGCTTATTCGAACTGTTCTTTTTATCTTTGATTTTGATACTTAAAATTATGGGATTCAGTTGAAACATTTTCTGCATGTTTGAATTTCATCAACACTAATATGTTAAAATTTTGGTTACGTTTGGAGCTAAGGAAGGATTAGAATAAAATATTTTATTACCAGACATGAAATGTTTTGGGAACTTCGTATACATTCCCTAATATCTCGAAGACGGTTAGGAATATTGGTAAACGGAGGGTTACCATGCGAAAGCTTACTAAATGTTTGATTAGGCTATGTCAATCGGAGAAATAAGTGCTTAAACTTTGAAGTAATTGATTTCGTTTATTCGAACGGTTCTTTTTGTTTGTTTTTATTCCTTGTTATTTTTTAATTGCTTAAAGTTGGATAATGTATTTGACAATAAAACAGATTAATTAAAATAAGAAAAACAATTCATTGTTAAAAATATATCAGGCTGTACCGTATGAAATGTCAGTTTTGGATTTGTCGATTTCCTTCAAATGTCTTGAAACTGTCGAGGCTCCTACCCCGAGTTCTTAGGCATATTCCCTAGTGTTTTCAATTGCTTATAGTAGTCAAATGTATTTGTCAATAAAACAGGATACGTATAATTAGAATCAATATTTTGTTTGTTAGAATTCGAAGATGCCGTATGAATATCTAGATTCCAGTACTAGTGTTGATTTCGTTCTTTAGAATTATTCTTGGTATTCCCTATTTTCATCTGTTACCCATAGTTTTTTATTGTCAGTAGGTTTTTCTTGTTGATTATAGAATATAAATCTATTTGGCTATAAAACAGGATACGTAAAATTAGTGACAATATTTCGGAGATTTCTGAGCGAAATACTTTTAAGATTTTCTACCACCACAAACGGCTTTTTTCCTCTATTTTTATCCACTAGATAGGCTTTATTTTGCATATTATTCTATATAAGTTTTATTCAGCAGGGGATTCTGATGAAATGTCGTGTTTTTGCTGTGGATTTTAAATACGATGTATCTAAGATTGGATAACATTAGCGAGTCTACATAGTTAAGAACCGACGACGGAGGATTACTTCTTGCTATGATTTAGTCTACATATGTATATTAAGTCCTAAATCCAAAAAATAAACTTCACAACGGTTAGATGCTATGAGCGAATATGGCGGTTCAATGCCCGTAGAAACAAGGGGGCCGCAGGAAATTTACCTGCTAGGAGTTAATCGTCAAGAGCTGTAAATATACCCCAGGTATCTGCCGACACAAATACAAAGCCTAGGCGGAGAGCACCCCAAAAACTCAGATCCAAATATAAGGTTATATACTAAATATTCATAAAGACTACTTAGTTGTAAACCGATTCATCAATTAGCAATCAATAGTTTTCAACAAAGGTTATATACTAAATATTGATAAAAAGTATTTAATTAGAAAAAAAAAACAACATTCCACAAGACTTGTTTTTGGTCCATTTGTGTCTACTCCATAGACTTAATTAGGTATATTATTCTATTGTAGTTGGGTAACTAAACTTTGTTTTATTTTGTTAAATAAAGTTTTTTTTCTTGACTTGTTATTCATCAAGTCTTTTATTTGTCCTTGTGTATTTACTAGATAGGTTTTATTCGGCATATTATTCTATATAGGCTATATTAGGCAGGGTATTCTACTCAATCTTGTGTACTTCTTGATCCTTCTGTACATGGGCGTATATAAAAACAATTTCGGGGGGGGGGGGGGGCTGAGACCATTTCCAGGGTACGGAATACTAAATATTTAGAGCTTGGAATAGTTTTAGGCAACTAAAACGCTATTTATTTTTTATGTTTTTTTTATTTTTTTTTTTTTTTACGGCGCATCTACATCTTGGCCATTAGCGCCGACTAAAACGCTATTACACGTAAAATAAAATATGTTTTATGAACTAAGTGATCTTATTTAATTTATTTTTAAGGGTTTTACGAGAAGTTTTTATCATCAATTCAAAATTTCGGGAGGGGCTGCAGCTCCCTCAGCCCCCCCCCCCTCATATACGCCCATGCTTCTGTATCCTCTAGAAAGGCTTTATTAGGCATATTTTGTATTGATTTATAGAGCTTTGCTTTAGAATGAGAGCCAGATTCTGTAATTTCCGTTTCTGTGTAAAAGTTAGCTACTGTCGGTGTCCCTGACGCCTTAATATCACTTTTATTCGAGATGTTCGAGAGGATTTTGACAAATATCTCAAGATATATAAAAAAATGTCCCAAAATGTCAAGATGTCTCAAAAATGGTCCGAAATTTTGATGAAATTTGATACAAAAATGTTTTTCTTAATTTGAAAGGTCGAATTCGTAAACCAGCAGAATCTGTTAACCGGAAGATGGTTTTTGGAGCGAAATTCGCGCGAAAAAATTGTAACGTTCACGTTTTCGAGTTCATATGCTTGCAGGTACTCGTTTTATAGATTTCTTAACGTAGAACAATGAATAAAACCATTTTAAAGCGATATCTGTCCCCGTTTTGAGAAACATTAAAAAACCTCGTTTTCCAAAGTAATTTTCAGTTTGGGTACTCATCAACGATTAATTTAGTTGAAACTTGGTCCAGACATTTGATATTCATCTAAACTAAGGTAGATTTTTGGTTCCGTTTGGAGTTAAGGAAGTGTAAGAAATAAAATATTTCATTAACAGACTTGAAAGGTTTTGGGCTTTTCGTATATCTTACATATCTCGAAAACGGGGGGAAATCGTGGTAAGTGGAAGGTGGAAATTCGAAAGCTCCCTAAATTCCTTAAAAAAAAAGGTTCAGATGTAATTTTTGATGGAGCGATGTCAATCCGAGAAATAGATGCTTCAAACTTCAAAATTGTTAGTTTTGTTTTTTTTCAACAGGGTTTTGTCACTTACCGAACATTTTAATTGGTTATTGTTTTTTTAATCGCATTTAATAGTAAAATTAATATTTTAATAAAATAAGGTATGAAAATGAGAAACGTATTGGTAATAGTGTTTCCCTTGGCAAACCTTGAGAAGGTAGGGGGAGTCATTTCCGCTTAGAATACTATCAGTTTCCTGTTTTGGAGCCTTAAATCTTCTTTCTCTTTGAGATTCATTTTAAATTTTTCACGAAAGATCAAAACCTACCAACAACTGCTTAAACTACTTAGCTAATGACACTAGGGATATGAACGGAACCGCGCTAAGATGACGCAGTTCCTGCGAGTCAGACTTTTGTTTTTCTCTTCAATTGCGAGGTTTTCAAAATATCTCCCACAAAAGCTGGATTTATTTTTTGAGTTAAATACCATTTTTATATACCTAAAATTATTTTATTTTAGGCATATAAAAACCTTATAAGCGGGGTTCCTCCCTCCCTTCATAGGGAGGAACCCCGCTTATAAGGTTGATCTCATGATACTATCCGGAAGTGCCAACTAGAAAATTTCACGTTTCAGAACCCCTAGAGACCGAAAATAACAGTGGTTCAAATTTGTATATATATTTGTCTTTTCGCTCATTTCTGGCTTCCCTAATGGTCCGATTTTGATGAACTTTGGTACAAAAATCCATCGTCCAATTTGAAAGGTCAAGTTCATTAACCAGCAAAATCCGCCCACGGGCCATTCCATGTCAAATCAACAAGGGTCACAACCCGACCTTCTTGGATTTTCATAAAATTTGGTAGGTTGGTTACTCTAACAAGAAGTAACCAAAAACATTTTTTTTAAAAAATTTATCTCTTTCCGTTTTTTTTAGTATTAATTTTCAAAGTATTGAAAAACCGCCTTTTTTTGGCCAACTGGAAAATGTTAATTCCTTGATAGATTGAGTTCTATTTTAGCTAGAACAGTCAGCATAGTCTCGTTGTTTAGCTTATTAAATGGCCTTTAATTTGATATACAACAAGACCAACTTATTACAAATGTTGCTTTTCAAAACATTTTTCGAAAACTTGTACGTAACGGTTTTCGAAAAGCTGTACTTTTAAAATTCTGAAAAAAATATATTTGAATCTTCAGTTTATTGACTACATATGCTGTTAGTTTCATTATGGGACGGCAATGGGATCATATTATAAAATAATTTTGACTTTTAATTGTAATGCGTAGTATTGTGGTCAGTGAGGTACTTCTGTATTGCAAATTCAGCAATAAGCATCCCTAATCACATTTTGAATTTTTTTTTCTAAAAATATGACTTTTAATAAGTATAATGCTGAGTAAGAAGGATAGATAAAATATTATTTAATAATGGACATGTCCATTTTGATGCTATTCAGATAGTACTTTTGTTTAGTTTTATTAGTACTATTTCAATAATTGTTAATGATCAGGTTTTGAAAATTGGAATCTTATAACATTACTATATACAAGGCTCCAGTCACTGCATTCACAAGTTAAAATTAATTTTATATAGTACAAGATTTCTTTACTTTGTAATATTACATATTTATTAGCTAAACGTATATACTAATCACAAGCTCCCCTACATTGAACATCTGAATTGTCAATTATTTGTATTGATGTGCTTTGTCTATGAATTATTTTATCATGTGCATGTTCATTACTATAAGTGAGAAACTAAAAACACTGAGTCGTATAATTTCTAATACTTACACTACACATAGTTGTCCTTGACATTAAAAAAGACATGGAAACCTTGATTTTACTTTTTATAAATAAGTCTTGAACATAAGTTCATTTCACTAGGTGACAATGAGTAAGTCCTTCCTGTGGCAGTTTTGGGGTTTAATGTCATCCTCACATCACTGATTTTAATCTTTAAGATGTCAGGATGGCGAGGAAATGAAAAAGACACTGCTGGTCCATGTGGATGCAAGAAACTAACTTCTATTTCATCTATCACCTCATTTTTGTTGAGAACGCATGCCAGCCACCAGTGGCCATCATATTCACATGCAATAAAACCACCATATGTCACTTCATTGAACGCTACTGCATCTGTGTCTGTATCAGTAACTAGTACAACTTCACTTTTATTGAAGTTGGAATAAAGTTTAGTCCTAATTTTGTTTTTAGTTAAAGGAATGAAAGAGTGCAATTTTTGGGTTCATCTATTGAACATCTATTGAATCTCTCCTTTAATCTAAGTTTTGCCTGAACATAGTTTTCTGTGGTTGAAAATTTAAAATGAATTCCTAGGATATTTTTCTTAGCAAACGCATAAAACTGTTGAGGAGTCAAGATTTGTTCAGAGAGAGGTCTTTGCAGACTCGCTCTTGCTGTCAGCCTTTTCACGGTCCCACCAAGACCATCACACGCTCCTTTACCATGGGACGTAGCAAAAAAATGCCACTCAGCACGAATTCCAAAATCTTCTTCATGATAACATAAGTTAATAAAGTTTTTTTTGTTCTTGTATTGTGCAGCAGAACCGTCAGAAAAGTAATATATTTTGGTAGGCTTCTTTTTAAAATGTTCCGTTAAAAATTCAATTAAACACGATTGAAAAAGAGACACTGCTACTGTGTCATGAGCCATATTTTCTGATATGACGACAAAGCCAATGTGTTCTGTTTTATTATCTTCTTTATAGTAAGCTAAAAAAGGGTGTACTGTAGCTTCGGTGTTAGTCCAATGATAACCCTGCACCTCATCTTGGACAATAAATGAGGAATTTTCAGAAAAATCACATATTACAAGAAACTCGCCTTCTTTTAAGTCCTCCTTTTTTATTTTTTGGAAATCAGACTGTTGAGTTGCAATGAAAGAATGACGTTTAAGCAAGTCTAATTTTTCAATCAAACTATCAATAAATTCTTCCGATGATTGAATTACTGTTTCCAGAGAAGTACGATCTACTGTAACCCACTTTTTGTAGGTTATTTGGTCAATGTTGTGAGCATCTAATGTGTCTTTAAAAAAATCTCTCAAACTACCAGATTTGGGACAGAATTCACAGAAAATTCGTTAAAATACACACACAGAATTCGTTAAAATAGCAGCGAGGCAAAGGAGGATTGCACATTACCCTAGCAATGCAGTGCTTGTAAGTAATTTCTTCTTCCGTTAACTTGGAAATCCTGCAACCATCTAACATTAATTTGAAATTCTGATGTGTTGTGCAGACACACACACTATGAGTGCCACTTCCACCCGCCAACAAACAGTTCTTAGGTCGTAAATCTGCAAATTTTGAAAAACCAATTTTAACATCAGTGTATTGCTCTTTGAAATTAGCATACATTTCTTTTAAGTTACTCAGTACTAATCTTTTTTGTACTTGGGTTTTTTCTCCATGAGTTATTATTGTAACATAGTCTTTTTTCCAGGCATGGGTCTACTTATTTCATCAGAACAATAAACGTTTTTCACTAATTTAACCGTCTTTTCATCAAGAACCTTTCCAGGTTTAGGGTTGGGTGTTGATAAAATCCCCTTTTCTTTCACCATTTCCTTGACTTTTCTTGCCATGTAGTTGCTGCAACCAAACTCTTCCTGAATCATTTTTACTGGCCAACTTTTAGGTAGGATTGACAACACTGTCATTTTCTCACTTCTGGAAGAAGCCTTTCTAAATTTTTCTATTAATTGTTCTACGATTTCAGTTTCAGGTGTTTCAACTGTTTCCTCATCTGAAGAGACATTTAAATTTCTTTTTATTGCAGAAGCGACCTTTTCATATTTAGTTTTTGGATAGCTCTTTTCATACAAGCGTTTTTTCTTTATTGGAGTCTCACCCAGTACCTGCAATGAAACGTTAAGGCTATCCACAATAACCTCAGCTGACAACCTTCCCTCTGCTGATTCTTGAGAGCTCTGTGAATCGCTCTCAATTTGTGATATTTTTTTTCTGCATCTATCACAAACCTTTTGTCCCAAAATTATTGATGGAAGTTTTTCTACCATGTTCTCAGTTACTTTTCTGAGGTTCTTCTTGTGGTTGTTGTGGCCTTTTTCTTTAAAGGGATTACAGCATATGGCTGAAATGTTAGGCATTACAACTGAATTTTTGACCTTACAACTTGATAATTTGAACCTAAAAATTCATTATAATTTGAATCAAAATAGCTCAAATAATATCAATGATCAATGAGATAATTAGGGAATTACCTTTGTTGGTATCATAGACATAGATAGTTGGAGAAATTATGAATACATCAATACTCTCAACTTATTAATAGGCTTAAGAAATAAGAAATGTTTCTCAAAAATTTTAAGCCGCTTAAAAGGTACTGTTACATTTTAACATTGAAGTTATTGGTTAGAATCATCATTGGAATATTCACAAGATAACGTCCACAAACTGCCACTTTAAAGTTAGACAATTCAGAATTCAATAAGAATATTATGTAGGTTATGTGACAATTAGAGGAAACCCTGAAAAAATTGGAGGGAATCCAGAAAACAATCTTGCCAACTCATTATTATTATTTCTAAGTAATTTATTAGTGACAATAACATAAATAGCAACCAATCAAAAGCAAAAATAATAATTTTAATGTCGATATTTGAAAATTAATGATTTTTAAATACTCCTGTATTTTTTGCATAATATTTTATCTATCCTTTTTACTCAGCATTATACTTATTAAAAGTCATATTTTTGGAAATAAAAATTCAAAATGTGATCAGGGATGCTTATTGCTGAATTTTCAATACAAAAATATCTCACTGACAACAATACCACGCAGTGACAATTAAAGTCAAAATTATTTTATAATATGATCCCATTGCCATCCCATAATGAAACTAACAGCATATGTAGTCAATGAACTGAAGATTCAAATATATTTTTTTCAGAATTTTAAAAGTACAGTTTTTCGAAAACCGTTAAGTACAAGTTTTCGAATTTTTTTTTGAAAAGCAAAATTTGTAATAAGTTGGTCTTGTTGTATATCAAATTAAAGGTCATTTAATAAGCTAAACAATGAGACTATGCTGACTGTTCTAGCTAAAATAGAACTCAATCTATCAAGGAATTAACATTTTCCAGTTGGCCAAAAAAAGGCGGTTTTTCTATACTTTGAAAATTAATACTAAAAAACGGAAAGAGATAAATTTTTTTAAAAAATTGTACCATTCAAGGTGTTGTTAGAGCTATTAGGTTTCAAAATTTAAAAAAAATCTAAGAGGGTCGGGTTGTAAATAGTACTTTCATTGGTTGAATTGACATGGAATGGCCCCCACTGGAAGATGGCGTTTGGGGCTAAATACGCGCAAAAAAAAATCGTAACGCTTACGTTTTTGAGTTCATAAACTTGTAAGTACACGTTTTATAGGCTTCTTGGGCTAGGAAAACGAATGAAACCATTTTCAAGGCGATAGCTTTAACAGTTTTCGAGAAAATTGGAAAAATAGTTTTTGAATACCGTTTTTGGTTTGGGTACTTAGAATCACGGGATTCAGTTGAAACATTTTCTGCATGTTCTACTTCCATTGAAACTAATATGTTGAAATTTTGGTTACGTTTGGAGTTAAGGAAGGGTTAGAATAAAATATTTTATGAACAGACATAAAAAGTTTGGGAACTTCGTATACTTTCATTAATATCTCGAACACGGTTGGGAAATCGTGGTAAGTGGATTAAAACTATTTGAAAGCTTTATAAATTCTCTACAAAAAAGATTCTGAAACAATTTTTGATTAGGTGATGTCAATCGAAGAAATAAGTGCTTAAAACTTCAAATACGTCTGTTTAGTTCTTATGAACAGGTTTTTATCGTTCTTTTTGTAATTTTTGTCTCTTTCCCTTAGTTTTTTATTGATTTTTATTTTTGTAATTTCTTATGTTAGGAAAATGTATTTGTGTGTAAAACAGGATAGGTAAAATGAGACCAATTTTCTGTTGCTAGAAATAATGAAAAGGTTTGGGAACTTCGTATACTTTCATTAATATCTCGAAAACGGTTAAGAATCTTGGTAAACGGAAGGTTACTATTCGAAAGCTTACTAAATGCTCAACAAAAAAGGTTGTGACGAAAGTTTTAATTAGGTGATTTCGTTTATTTGAACGGTTCTTTTTGTCTGTTTTATTCCTTGTTATTTTTTAATTGCTTTTAATTGGATAATGTATTTGACAATAAAACAGGTTAAGTAAAATAACAAAAACAATTTACTGTTAGAAATATAGATTTCCAAGACCTGGTAACTAGCAGGACCATTTCAAGTGTTAGCCGACCCTTCCAGGTAAGATCGTAAATCAAGACCTTTCAAGACTGGTGGAACCAAAATAATAACTGCTTCTATTTTAATCTTCCCAAATTAGACTAGGTATAAGAACAGAACCGCGCTAAGATGATGCAGTTCCTGCGAGTCGGACTTTTTTTCCAATCAAATAGCACAACACACAAGCGTTTACTCGAAGAGAAGGTAAGCCAAAAATGGCGGCAGGTCACCACGCAGTACATTCACTGTTTTCCTACCCTAACCCACCGGCTACACCCTTTCGTCCAATATTGCCAACGAAATCGGCGCGCCGACTGACTAGGCTCGGCGGCGGCGCACCACTCAAAACCCGGCGTGGCGTAGCGGCGCCGGCACGGTGCGCATGTCTAATACACATATATATATTGTTATAATATTTTTTTATATATATATATTTATTTGAAAATTATACAATACAATAACATATTTTTTATAATTCTTTTGTTCATGGTAGAGTCATGATGTATCGGTAGGGAAAAAAAAGCCCAGAGGCCAAAACCTATTAGCTAGTTTACAGAGATATTTACATTTGATTTTTTGTATGGCTATTTACAATATTTAAATGTTTACATTACAGGCTTAGTTTACAACTGGTCTCTTGGCCATTTGCGCTTAAGGCGACGGTGAGGGTTACCGGGAATGGAGGATGAGGATAACTTATTGATTAGGGGATTGTCGTGACCAGGCAAACGGGAGTGGAAGTTAAAGTATCGGGTTTTGGATAGGGTCTGGACAAAGGGGATTTCTAGGTCGTTATGGATAGTGAGGTTTGAGACATAGAATGGAGCATTGACTATTTTACGGAGTATTTTGGATTGGAGAGATTGGATTCTAAGGATATTGGATCGCTTGGCACACCCCCAGACTTCCAAGCCATAAGTCCAGGTGGATTGGAGTATTGTAGTGTATATCCGTCTCTTGTTCTGTAAAGATAATTTTGAGTGAGTGTTTCCTGTCTTTTCTTTTGTATGTGTTGGCTCCAGGTAAGTCTTTTGTCAAGGGTAAGTCCTAGGTAGGTAAGTTGGGTTTTTTTCACAGATTTCACTTTGGTAAAGATTGACAGGAGGGCATTTGGATCGTCGAAGAGTGAATGTTATGTGGGAGGATTCGTGTTATAATATAAAATTAAAAATTAATTAATATAGCCACACGTTGATGTGCCAGAATGTTATAATATAAAATAAAAAGAAATATTTTTAATAAGTTTATTTACGTACGCCTCTACGTTAGGAGCCAATATAATAAAAATTTTGTAATATTTAATTTTAAAAACTCTTTATCTCAGGGGTCGGGTTCGAGTCCAGTAAAGTAAAACAAAGATAATTTTAAATAATAAAAAAACAAAACAAAAGAAAAAACTCATAGATAAGTTGTATTAGGCATAGATAAACAAGCATTACCTGATATAAAGCCAGCTCGGTATTCTGCATAGGACGGGATCTTCTTTAGAATTGTATCTTCTTGTAACTGAACTGCACTTATGAGACTGTATCTTCTTGTAAACTGAACTTTTCACAGACTGGCTTGTAACAGACTCTACTAGGAATGGCCTAGGAATGGCGTTCTTTCTTTTAAACTGCACTATATGTGACTGCTTGTAAAACTGTACTAGAGCTGCATCCGGAGTCGTTGTTTCTTGGCGGGAGCGTCATACCGATCTCCAATGCTACCTGTATCGACTGCTAGACAAATATAACAAATAATATTTGCTTATCCCAGCAACGAATCCAACATATCAATGAGCTTTTTTGGATTTTCCGAATTTTCTGTGTTAGTTTTTTAATTTATAACTTTTAATCTTCAATGAAAGTTAATATAAGAAAAATTTATTTGTTTTTTATTGTCCGCAAACCTTGTATTCGTCTTTACCCACCTTTTTACCTTTAACAGTTATTGGAATTTAAAACTTTTAAATATTTAATGTAAAATATCATTACAATATATATATATATATATATATATATATATATATATATATATATATATATATAAATAACCACAGAAAATAACGGTGGTCTACATTTTCGTAATCTATGAACGTGAAATTTTCTAATCAGCATTTCCAGATTGCGTCATCATATTGACTCTCTATGGAGGGAGAGGGGAGGGGGGTTGGGGAGACACACTAAAAGCAGCTAAAGAATTTTCTTTTCTTTTTTTTTTTTTTTTAATTTTAAAAGTACGCTCAAAGCAGAAAGTAATGGGGGTTCAGGGGGTGGAGCCCCTTCTAAGGCCCGAAGAGCTGAGTTTTTTAAATAAGGTTCTCCATTGAACTCAAAAATTAAACCCAAGTATCATTTTTTTTTTTTTTTTTTTTATTGTTTCTCTTAATGAAGAAAAATTAGTCTTTTCTTTTTTTCCTTCTAAGTAATATTATATTATCAATACTTAATTTTTAGTTATGATGGTGTTTTTACTTTTCACTGTTTTTAGCTCAATATTTTTTTTTTCAGGTGAGTTTACGTTGCCCTCTTCAAAATTGCAGGCTCCCTATTTCCGAAAATATTTCAACATCACTCAAAATGTAATATATTGAATTATTTATTATATTTTTATATTCTTATCCCCCCCCCCCTATTTTCATCATAGCTCCACCCTCCCTAATTCCCTTCTTGCTCCATATTCCACAATCTCTCTGTGTTCACTCTTCTTTTCATTAATAAGTACATATGCATTATTCTATTGTATAAGGCTTTGTAAATAGTATTAGAGTTTGTTATTCATTGTTGTTTCTTCTCTTCGTATAGGGTTAGATTTTATTTTAAATTTATAAAATCAACCAAGCATATTTATATGCAATTCCAGAGAGAAAAAATCCCAGAATAAAGCATTTTTTTTTTTTTAATTTTTTCTAATTTCATTACATATCCACACTCATGAAGATATTTGTACATTCACACTCAAATATACCTGACAATCATAAGGAAAACTGAAAAAAAAATTTAGATTGTGGACCTGATTTATGATCTCTAACAATAACAATCCATACAAGTATTCAATCAAATTTTATTTTATTTTTATATTTTACTCCATATTGATAAAAATATGTGCATATTTTTAATTATTTAATATAGAGTCTAAATGTTGGCTACCTTTATTAACGCTCTTTCTTATGTTGTGTGGTACGTCTAACTAGTTCCGTTCTTTGCAATCTGAGTATTTATTTTACTTTCAATAGCTCACTTTATCTGCAGAATGGTTTGTCCCTTCATTGTTAATTCCCTTCACATTCTGAACAAAACGTATACACGTTTTTAACTTTTTCATCAGGCTGGGTACAGGACACTGGTGTCTTTTAAACCGATTTTTGTTCATTAGTGTATGTTACGGGACGTATATGTCACATACTTTCTAATAATTTGTTTAGTTTCTGTGCATCTAATGGACTATGAGGTTTTTTTATTTTTATTTTGTTTTTCTTGGCAAGCTACAGCCATCGTAAGTTAAGGGAGTTGGGCTATTTTGTCCGCCGTACCTCAGTGGAAACCAGTACGGACATATATGTCCCTTACCGAAGTCAACGTGTTAAAATGATTAACAGTACTTATAGAAAAAAATATGAGAAATTGTCCTTTTGTAAAGGCGCTAGTTTTGGAATCACTATTAAAGCTTTATCTTGCTCTCTTGAAAAGTACCAATTTTCATATTCGATAGTTTGACATGGTATGGACAATATGTTTTATTATTTATTATAGTGACTAAATGTTGGCTACCTTCAGTATCTCTCTTATGTTGTGTGGTTCGTCCAACTAGCACCGTTTGTGATCTGTGAGTATGTATTTTATTGTCAATGGCACATTACATCTTCAGAGTGGTTTGTCCCTTCACGTCATGAGAGCAATAAATGGCCTATTCTTAGCCCCATAACCTGAACCTATTCTTGTAAGTTGGTTCTTAAGTGGACAGACATTCACTTCTCTCATAGCGACATAATTTATTTTCAACATTATCATTTTTAATATATACAGATATAGCTCACTTGCTGTAGCTTTATAAGGCCCAATTTCTTTTGGTTATAGCATTAAATATCCATCGACTTTTCAGCAACCAAGTTAACTCATTTATAGGAAGATCAAAATGGCATCAATTCCTGAGATAACTCAGGCTCAGCTGTTAAGTGCTCAATTCAAGCACTTTATTGTCTGCTGTGTATGTACACATCTTTCTACATTTGTTTACTACATATGTTTGAATATACTTGTATCTTGAACAGTTATTAATTCTTTGTCAGCTGTTAAATTGTCTGCGTCAGTATTACCAGAAATTGACATATCTCCAGTTAGCCACAACTTCCCTAATTCTTTAAAAGTTTAAATATTACTGGTCCTCTTTCTAAACCAAAATACTTGGTGTTATTTTTCTTTTTAATTTTAAGATTATTGATTCTTAAGCAAGTTATGATAACACTCAGATATATTAGATAAGGAAAAAAGGAATATTTTTGTTTTGATATGTTTTTTCTTTTCTTTTTTTTTCAGACAAATAACTCCAGAATGCCCTGTATGTGAGGAAAAATGTGATTCTGACTCTGTTACGCTCCAATGCAATCATAGGCTCCACAAACAATGTTTGCAATCATATGCCTGTTGTCTCAAATTGAAATCTGTATGTATATCATGAATATTTTTCTTTGTATCCGTGCAAGTTTGCAGTCTCAAAAATATGCACATGTTCTGTTGTGCCATAAGAACCTATGGTAAAAATGCAGTTTCACGCCCTCAAAACCGATTTCTTTCAAATTTTGTACAATAACGTATTTTGATGCACTAACGAATACGTTAAAAAAAAACCTTCGCATTTAACTAGGAAAGAAGTTATTAAGCACTAAAGTTCACTGTTATGCAGGTTATGAGAGCTAATGTAAACAACTAAATTTGTGACGATTTTAAGGCATAAATGACGACTTTAAGGCATACATGCTATGCGTTTCCGCTCGCTACGTTCGCTCAAGAAGATAACAAAACCCCAGTCAATCCAACTCGCTAAAATTAATAGAATTCTAATAGAATGTAATATTAAGCACTAAAGTTCACTGTTAGGAAGGTTATAAAACTAGGCGTCATCAGCGTATTTGTAAACACGCGCATGCGTAGATATGTAACATTGGGAAACAGAGAACTCTCATTTGAAATGTTCAGAAACCATTTATTCGAAAATATTGTTAATTTTAAGGGCATCCTCACCTGTCGCTTAAGGGCATACGTGCTATGCGTTTCCGCTCACTACACTCGCTCAAGAAAATAACAAAACCCCAGTCAATCCAACTCGCTAAAATTAATAGCTCTCATAACCTGCATAAAAGTGAACTTTAGTGCTTAATAATTTCTTTCCTAGTTAAATGCGAAGGTTTTTTTTAACGTATTCGTCTTTAGTGCATCAAAATACGTTATTTTTTTTTTCCTTTTCTTTTGGTGCATCTACTGCTGAGGTCATTAGCACCAAAAAAAATACGTTATTGTACAAAATTTGAAAGATTTGAGGGCGTGAAACTGCATTTTTACCGAACCTATATATATATATATATATATATATATATATATATATATATATATATGCATTTTTTTCTATGTTTTTCTCCATCTGACTATCGAATGATCCCTATGAAAAGGTGTAAGGTCAAATAAATTACGGATTCAGACTCATGGACCTCAGTAAACATACACATGAATGTTTTCAGTTTTTTCCTACGTTTTTTTTTTTCTATTTGACCTTCAAATTACCTTGAATCTGATGTGATGAAGGTTAACCAACCCGCTCATCATAATCAGCGACCCCAAAACAACCATACCGCTCCAAGTTTTTTTTAGATCAAATTTTGACCTGTGTAGTTAAAGCTGAACAACTACTTTTTCAAACTACAGTAGTTGTAGTTGAGAACCCCAACTACCTTTATTGTATTTGAAAATATTAGTTGTGCTTTGTCAACTACTAACTACAAAAGTATTTATAGATCCAAGGAATGAAGTAGTAGTTTCGTAATTCATACTTGAACTACTTTTTGCCTAACTCTGTTCCAGATTGTGTTTCGGGTCAACATCATAATCGGTTTTGCTCCCTGTGGACTTACTAATATGAGCAGCTAAAGAATATTCCATGTTTTGTTTAATTTTTAGAGTACACTCAGAGCAGAAAGTAAGAGGGTAGATCACCTTGTAAGGCATGAAGGCTGAGTTTTTTTTTAAATAAAGCTTTCATTTGTACTTAAAAATTAAACCCAAGTATATTTTTTTTCTCTTAATCAAGAAAAATGAATGTTCTTTCTTTCCTTCTAAGTAATTTGATATTATCAACAATCTTAATTTTTACTGTTTGAAAAGAGCTACTTTTCTTCTTTTTTTCAGGAGAGTTTACATTGCCCCTTCGAACATTGCAACAAACCTGTTCCTCAAAATATTTTATCACTACAAATGAATGAAAGTCAAAAAAATAAATAAATGTCGAAACAAAAAAATAAATAAATTGATTTTATCATTTAATTTGAAATTGGAATTCTTTCAATTTTGCCTATTTTCCTACTATGTGTTTGTTTATAATATAATACATTTTTGGGTCCATTTTATTTAGTTTTGTTATACCTTATTTACTTTCGCTTATTTCCTCCAAAATTATTTCCTATATACGCCCATGGCATCAGTCTTTTTTTTTTTAAGATCCTAAATGCTTTTTAAGCCACCGAAAAAATGACTATTTTTACTCTTTTTTTTTCACAATTACTGCTATTTTCCAAAGCAGTGAAACAATTTTAACATTTCTAAATAATCAAACATTGTAGTATTTTCATTACATTTTTTAATGGAGTTATGGGCGAAAGACGTACAACAAAAAAATATGTAATTTTTTCAATTTGTTTTTATTTTTAAAAAAATGTTCCGGAAGTTTTTCGATTTACGCATACCTAAATTATTGAATTAATCTGAAGATATTCTCGCAACCTCTTGACATCCGAGTGTATCAATGTTTTAGCACTTTTTGAAGGAATGCAGCTATTCAGGTTGCACTCATGAAAGAATTTTTTTTTAAATTTCTTCAAATCTTCATTGATCCTACCCTCTAGATACCAAAAATGACTCCTGTTAAAATTTATGTATATATAGGTTATTTTAAGCAAATTATTGAGGAATGCAGTGTACACTGCTATTCTTCTGAGGAATGTGCTTAGTGATGTATCTCCTGCATGACGGACTTTTTATACTTGAGCGAAGTAAGATAAGTAGACATACTGAGTCCCTCAATGAGCAAGTGCTCGCAAATCAAGTTAAGGGACTTCAGAACACCCTAGCCGATGTCTCAGGTGACTGTAAACACCTGAGACATACAGACTAAGAACAGGAAGCCATGTATAAATAATTGCATTCTGCTTTTTCTCCATATTTATTTAATGTTTTAAAAATCAAGGTATATCACACAATACAAATTTTAAACAAGAAAAAATTATCATTATCAATAAAACATCTCATCTCAAAATAATATATTCTACAAAACATGAAATAATTATTATTTATTTTGAAATTCCAAGTCTCGATAAACATTTCATTTGTGATGCTTTTTTGTTGTTTTGGGTCTATTGAAAGCAACAATGGACCAAGAACAAACAGGCATCATTCTTAGTCTCATTTAAAAAAAAAATTGTCAATATATTTTCAACATTTTATTAATTTATTTTTTCTTTAAATGGTAAAATACTTACTTCCTAAAATATAAATACTTAAATTTAACAATTAAAATGCCTTAGTTTTATTCTCTCAACATAAATAATTAACAGTTTTAGCTCTTATTTTGCAGTTCAAATTTTAAAACAGGCTTATAATATTTTTATTTTTATTTTTATTTTTTTTTTTTACGGCGCATCGACAAATCTTGGCCATTAGCGCCAAGATAATAATAATATTGTTCAAATTTAGATTGTATAACAGAGATTAATGTAAATCCTTTTTCCAAAAATCCCAAAACCTGAAACTACTTTAAAATTTTAATAAATAAATATAAATATATATATATTATATATATATATATATATATATATATATATATATATATATATATATATATATATTGATGAACACTAATTATATTATCATTTGTAGAAAATGAAAAGAATAACAATATATATATATTTTTTTTTTTTCATTTAGCCTGGTAGGTTCATTTCAGCTAGGTTCCTGTGAGGAATAAAAAAAAAAAAAAAACAGAATTAATAAAATGCCTTCATAAATATGAATAGTTTTTACACATAAAATATTTTAACAATTTTTTAGATTGAGTTCATAGCTCGGCACCCATCTACTGTAAATAGAATTTTCAAATCCAAAGATTCATTAAAATTACTAATGAGCAGATAGAATGTAGTAATCAATGAGAAATATTCTTCAATTTTCTGGGTTGAATCTTTATCAAGATTAATGTTATATTTTAATAATAATAAATAGTAAAAAATAAAACTCCAACATTTAGCAGGAATAATAAGACAAACATTGATGCGAGAAATTATGATTCATTAGATATAAAAGAGTTTTCTATGAACAAGATGATCCATAATTCTATTGTTTATAATTGAAAAAGAATGTGAAAACTTAACTGGTTCATTATGAGAGAAATAAAAAAATTTAGAATGAATAAAAATAGTGGCTGATAAACTACAAAAGTAAAATACGCTTAACTTAGTCGCAAAGGTTAGATGGTTGGTAACCAGCTTTTTTACCTGTCGTTGTAAGGAAGGAAATCTTGGGTATGATGATGAATTTTGGAGTTAAAATGCAAGTCCTTGGGAGATAGCGAGATTTTAGTTGGTGCGAACACTAGAGTTGGAACCAACACAAGCAAGAGGGATAAAGGATTCCGAGAAATTCAAAGAACTGTATAAAAACCCAAAATTCTCGATAACTGGATACACTATTTTATGTACTGAATAATAGTATTAATAAGCCTTACAAGTAGGAAATCCATCCCATTAGTAAGTTCCATTAACCCTTAAGAGCCGGTAATCTGCACAATCTTAGATGCCTGTGGAGCATCTAACCCTCCTGGTTTCACAGGACGCCATTAAAATATCAGTCTTCTGATTTCTCGTAATTCACTTTTGTTATTTCTTTATTTAAAAAGTTGTCTGTCACCATTTTTTCATTCCGTACTTCAGACCAGTCAACTGCTGGCTTAAAAACATTTTTATTTTTTTGAAAAATTGTTTGAAATTTTTTTTTTTTCAATAATATCAAGTCAAAAATCTCTGCCTTGGAATAATATCTACGGAACATGATCTCTATGTACACATCAACAGCTAAAAGACAAATAAGGCCTTTCAGAGGACAAAGGAACTGGGTTGGAGAGGGAAACCCTCATAAAATAGGCTCAAACTGCATTTTCATCAACTCTAGCAGATGTAAGAATGACTGGGGCTTACAAAACTTACCGCTAAATATCACAAAAACCTGTCACAGCAGTGGCTTTCAGTTCTGAAGCTAAGAAATGGATTTGTCGAAAGTTATTATCAGGCCACAAGACTTGCTGGCCCATTCAGTATCGAATAGGTTAAAATCAATACACACCTAATAGTGCATTAAAAATGTTTAAGAAATTTCAGTAGGTTAAGTAACAAGATGAAAATATAATCATTGATTCATTGAAATGCATGCACACAACGGCTTTAGAGTCCACTTACATTTTTAAGGATTTATTAAACAAATAAAACTATACTCACTAATTAAAAAATGATACAATTTTATCTGGCACAACAATCCGGCAAGATTCAATTGGGCATGAATACGGTCCTTTTGCCTATAAATTAGAAAGTATGATTTTTAAATTCCAAAGTTATTATTCAAAAATCATAAAATTAAAAGTGAACACTCAGATTCTCGAGAGTATTTTTCAAATCATTTAAGTGAACAGAATAGAAAATAATATTCTTACCTCCATAACTACATGAACTGCATAGTTTGCCGTTATACATTCCACATGGTACATATGGCTGCAAGGAAGTATTATAGAATCACCATCCTTAATTAATTCACCACAATCATCACATTTTGGTAGATTTATTATAGTGCTTCTCCTTGAAGAAACATTCATCCCTCTTTCGAAATGTGTAAAAGAAGTCTCTGAGCGAAATATTTCTGAGTAAGAAGAGCTTGTTGAGCAACAAATTTCACGAAATGTATCATAATCTGGATTAAGAGAGAGGGAGCTTTCATCATCCTTACCAGGACAAGAACACCTGCAAAATAATAATATCAAAGTAAAATAAACAATTTGTATTAATAGGCATAAAGCTATTATGCCCCACCATTTTTTTATGGAAGAAGTCACCACCCCTAGAATAATCGAAAGCCTTTGAAACTACCGTATGCCTAGATACAAATGTTATTTCAATGATTTTTTTTTTTTTAATATATAATTCAGTGAAAGGTTTTCAGTCTTGATGAGAAAGAAAGCCTCCCAAAAGGCGATGATTTAAAAGAAACATTTTCATTACCAAATAATACAATGAGCAGTGAATGAGGAAAATTGGTAGAGCCATAAACCTATTTACAAAAAAACAAAGTAAGTTTGAAACTCTGTGCCAAAGGTTCACTGGGGCTTACACATTTCGGACTGCAACACTATCTTATGGATTAACCCGTAACAAACTGGGGGTAGTGCACCATACGGAAGGCCCCATCCAATCTGACAGGATTAAATTGGAGCAGGTCAGAAATGGCATGCTGTCCAAGCAAAATTCAAATTGTGCATAAGAGCTACTCATGTGCTGAAGTTGCTTCTTGTGCGTCCAACAAACTATTGAGTGAGCATAACATTTTAGATCTGCCAGGCTAAATAGAAGAACAGAGAAATGAATTGCTGCTTCAAAATCCTGAATGAGTGGTCACACATAAATCGCCAGCCAAAACATGGCATCCAAGCAGCATCATTGCAAGACTGCAGCACCTTCAAGTAACATAATATTAAAAGGTAAGCCGTATATACAAGACTCTACATGAGCGTATATAAGGGGGGCTGCTGACCCCCCCCAGGAAATTTTGATTTGATCGGTAAAAATGTTATAAAACCCTTAAAAATAAATGAAATAAGATCATTTAGTTCATAAAAAATATTCTATTTTGCTTGTAATAGCGTTTTAGTAGGCTAAAACTCTTCCAAGATCTAAATAGTTAGTATTCCATATACCGGAAATGGTCTCAGCCCCCCCCCCCCGAAATTTTCCCAGCCCCCTCCGAAATTATTTTCCATATACACCCATGAGACTCTACATTTAGAAGATATCCATAGGTTTCTAAATAGAAGAAGTTTGCTTCAATCAATTTACAAATCACTCTTTATCAAATATCCATACCATTATTCATGCCTGTCCATTCCCATTCCATATAGAAGTGGATTGTATGGCCTCAACTTATACAAAGCTATTATACTAACTAATGTAGAATTACTTCAAATAAGATTTTAATAATACCTTAAGCCTGACTCTGTTAACCCATTCGATGTGACGCCTGAATATAATCGTAGGAGAATGCTGTGGCTCAGAGGTGATGCCCAAGTATTGTCACCACAGCTGTATCTCTTGATTACGAGCTCTCTTTAGCCTTGAGCGTGTACAGAGTGCTCTAGGGGGAATGGGGGATACTTTCCCGTTTAATATTTCAGGGTTAGGTGTCATAAGTATTCATTTCGGCACAACTTAGGGCCATATTTTACCTGTGCCTGTACCATACTCTCTCTACCGATCCTACTTCCTCCAGCAGTAGCTTGGCTTTAGTACTGCCTGGTTGTTTTGCTTCATAGTCAAAATGAAGATCGTAATCGAATGAGATTATGGGGAGACGACAAGCTTTTGGAAGGGAAATTCGTCTGATTCAATGGTAGAAGTATCCAATGATTTATTGGAAGAATTGGAGGTAGAAAACGAACCTGAACTCCCTATAACTCTGCTATTCAGGTCCAAACTCTTATGAAAAAGGAGGATGGGAACATTTGTCACAAGGCTAGAAATTAAAGTCCAAGCGAAAAAAATATGGTGCCTACGGCCGCTCTAGGAGTGGGAGTTTCGTCTGCCTGCGGAGGATGAGAGGTAGTGGGCGCATCCCGCCCTCAGGGATATTGTCCTCCCTACCCCACGTCGCATCGATAATGTTAAAGAACATGATAATGGGCTTATAACAAAAGACTATGTTTTATATAAGTAATTATTTGAAATTTATATATTCGTTTGTTGGACAATTAATTTAGAACGCACCTATTTATTTACTTAGTTGCATTAATAAATAGCAAGCTAAAATTACTTTTATCAAAGAAGTCTAAAACACAATTTATAAAATAAATATTTAAATTGTTGAATTACTTAGAATGCCTTGTGTTCCTGGTTTTTTCTATGGGGCTTCTCATACCTGAGGATGTTTCGTCGGTAGTGGAAGATTCATATAAGCTGTCAGGCTCATGATTTTTTCTATTTCCTAGGAGCATACCAAACAGAGGAGATAGTGGTGGTTCGCTTACACTGTAAAATGCAAATTATTACTAAAAAAAAAAAAAAAATCTAGGATATAATAATTAACAAAATCGAACCAATGTTTTTCAATCTCAAAAGCAACAAATTATTGCGTTCATGTGACTCTTTGAAATGATCTAAATAGATAAGATAATTTGGTGTGATGGTGATGTGGACTATTTGAAAGATGATATTGGTTAGAGATCTTGAAATCTAATTGCATATGGTGATAACAATTCATTGCTGCTTAGTAAATATTTTTCTGTACAAGTACACAGTAATTCCTTGGATTAAGTCATTTTCAATTAAACATCACTCATAAAAAATTTATCTATATATATATATATATATATATATATATATATATATATATATATATATATATATATATATATTGTTGCATGAGAAGAAGATCACTGAATTTATGTTTTACATAATCACTTGCTTGTTGTGTTCTGTGTAAATGCTTTGCAGAAGAACATGGATTCTACACATGTCAGTAAATTCAAAGTTCCTTAAATGTACATTAAATGGAAGATATAACTTGAAAAAATGGTTTTCTTTACTTTTCTCCCAGTCCAGAAACTTTATAAGAATTATTCGTTTCCCTAGCCCTTTTCAGATTAGGCAGATTTTTGCCTTTGCGGGACTATACTGTAAGTCTAGCAATTTTTTTTCAACAGTGTGGAAAGCCCCTCCCCAAACAAATTAACTTAGAAAGCCAGAAAAGTGATGATAGGCTCAAGAGCAGGTATACCAGCCACCTGTATACTCCTGTAATGAGATCAGACCAGCGTCATTTCACGTTTGAAATTTAAAAATGCATCTTCTTTTTCAATAAATTTTCGAATTCTTTTTTCCCCTTTTACAACGAGTTCCTAATTTTTATTTATGCTTTATTTTTCTATGTCATAGAGTTTTAGTCATTTTGTTCTATATATTTTCAACTTTTGTTCTTTCCACTTCTAATAAGAGTTCGTACTTATTATTTATGTTTTTATTTTCAATATTTTATAGTGTTTTAAATATTTTCAATTTTTTATTACATATTTCATTATAAATAGTCAAATATATATGTACATATTTTGAATTTTACTTTCAACTTTACATGAACATCCGTTCCCTACTTATAGTAATAAAATGTATTTATCAGTAAAACAGGATGCGTAAAATGAGAACCATTTTTTCTGTGTGTAGAATAGAGCTTTCTGAGCGGAATTCGAAAATGCTGTGGGAGTATTTTCAACTACTGTACTGCTGTTGTTTTTTTGAATATTTTTTTCACCTCTGTTCATCTCACTTTTTAATTGGTTGTTTTTTTTACAACAACCAATTAAAAAATGTTTATTGCAATTATTAATTAATTATCCTGTAAGACCTAACTTTTTACAAAATTTTAAGTACACTTATTCCAAGCTTTCCAAATGACATCAGGGATAAGAAGTATGGAAACAAGCTAAGATGACGCAGTTCCTGTGAATCGCACATTTTTCTTATCTACAGATGTTGTAGTAAAACATTGTTTTTTCTATACATCCATAGTTATTTAAGTGGTGAACTTGGAGCATCCATTCCTTGAGGTGTTTCTTTTTTGTCGCTTTAAACTACTTTTCTTTTTTAAAATCATATCCAACATTTAAGTTAAAGCACAGCATTTGGTTCTGATTTGTAGTCAGACTTTAGTCCTAATCTGTTTTTACATTGCTCATGAGCCGAAAAATGTATCGAGTGCAGTACACGCTAAATATAATAAGAGAAAAATGGCAGCATTGTGCCTGTTAGCCTCATCATTTGCAAAGAAAAACAAGAAGTGTTGGCCGATGATTTATTTGTTGATCGCATGAACTATTGTGACACAAAGTTGCTGAATATTATTGATGAGGATGATTATAAAAACTACCTCAGAATGGGCAATTACGCTTTTGCTGGAAAGAGGTGGTCCATTCATTTACAAAAAAGATACCTCATGCGTGATTGTGTAACAGTTGAACAACACCTGGTAGCAACTTTACGGTTTTTGGTCACTTGAAGGTCATATGAGGACCTGAAGTTAAGCTGTAAAATATCTCCACAACTACTCATACCAAAAACATTAATTTAATTTTAAAGAATTATGAAAAAATACTCTAAAATAAATAAATAATTTTTATATTTAAATTACCCAGGATTTTCTGAGCTCTTGTTTTTTCCTGCAGGGCTTTGTCCACATGAGTGTTTTCTATCCACTGAGCTCTCAGGCTGAGGGCTTTTTTTATTTCCGAATATCAAACTATCAAGCAGTGAAGACCCTGAGGGATCAGTGGCACTGTAAAATTAAAATTGTTAACTTGAAAAAATAATAATTTTTGAATGAATTTTGATTAAATAATTCCAGAATAAGAGGAGTTACAGTTTCTTCAGACTGTTCTCTATTAGGCGATGTAGCGGTGACGCGCTCGCGGACTATTGCTTCAAGTCAGCGGAAATTGACATGGAGCTTATTGGGCATAGTTCGCGAGCGAGTCATTCGCTTGTTACAAATCAATCCGGTAATCTGACTTAGGTTACTCAGATGGTAACGAGAGTTGGTTATGAGTGGTTGCTAAGTGTTCCTGCCATTATATAATTTTAAATTTTTGATTTACTGTGAAAGACAATATACGCATAGTTGAATTTTATTTGTGTGTTTGTTAACAGTTACGTGAATAAATACGCAAAAATGGTGACCTCGACGTGATCGTTTTTCATGTGAGTACAAAATCACGTATTTTAATATGGACTCAAATATAATTTTTGATTTGATCACTATGGACGATGAAAATTCACAGCATCTCCCTCAAGAGCCAGTCTTAGTCCCTCAGACGATTGAATCAGCGTCCATGCTTACTGTGAGAGCTCAATTACCATCATTTTGCAGATCGGATCCCGAAATTTTTTTCTTGCAAGCTGAAGCGATTTTTAACCTTCACAAAATCACCAATTCGCTACGTAAATTTATGTTAACGGTAGCCCAGCTTGATAGAGCAGCCGTAAGGGATGCTATCGATTTAATTAGAACTCCCCCTGCAGATCACCCTTACGAGTGTCTTAAGGCGCGTATTATTAAATGTTATGGACAATCGGAAAGAGTACGCGTCCGGAAACTTTTGGAAGACCAGCAGCTAGGCGATAGGCGCCCTTCTCAGTTTCTAAGTGAACTTAGAGGGTTAGGTGAAACCGAATTGTCCGAAGATTTACTTAAGTCAATCTGGACTAGAGCCTTACCTGGTGGCATGCAGGCAGCTTTAGCGGGAACTGACCACACAGATTTGCTCAAACTCAGTGATATAGCTGACCGGATCGCGGAGCTGACCGTCCCAAAAGCTTATGACGTGGCGTCTGTAAGGCACAGCAAGGATACCGATCGAGATGACCTCATCTTAGCAGCCTTGGAACAACTCACCCAGCGAATCGCGGCTTTAGAGACCCGAAGCAGTAGAGCTGTAGAGCGGAAAGACTACAGGCAGCGGAGTGGCAGTCGAAGCAGAAGTCGAAATCGCCGATTTTTCTTAAGATGTGGTAAGAAGGCCACTAAATGTAGATTACCCTGCGATTGGAAACCTGCTAACCCACCTAAGGCTCAGGAAAACTAGGTGTAGCGACGGCAGAGGCGGAACCCGTCGCTAATACTCCCCTGCGCCGCCTATTTCTTACAGATCGGAAGTCCCAGCTGCGATATCTAGTCGACACCGGTGCAGCAGTGTCTGTCCTCCCCGTGAAGAACACAAAGCGAGCTGTGGTTAGCGAATTCGTCTTATTTGCTTCCATCGGAACACCCATCCCCACCTATGGAGATCAGCTGGTTGAGTTAGACCTTGGTCTTAGAAGGAAGTTCAACTGGCGTTTCATCGTAGCAGATGTAGGACAGCCGATTATCGGGGCAGATCTTCTTTACCATTACAAGATCTTGGTGGATCTGGCCGGATGCCAACTAGTGGATCGGATTACAGGTTTGACAACTCGTGGGAGGCCAGCTGATGTCCCCGTACCAACCATCTACTCAGTTCCTCGAGGCGAATGATACATGGATCTTCTTCAGAAGTATGTCAGCATCACCCGTCCGACAGTCTACACCAAGAACCCCATCCATTCCGTTGTCCATCATATTGAGACCCGCGGACCACCAGTGACGGCGAAGACGAGAAGGCTTGCACCTGAGCGTTATGCGGCTGCCAAGAAGGAATTTGAGCAGATGATGGAAGAAGGCATCTGCCGCCCTTCGAAGAGCTCATGGGCGAGCCCGTTACATGTGGTGCCAAAGAAACATAGTGGAATCAGGCCTTGTGGAGATTACCGGAGACTAAATGAAAAGACCATTTCAGACCGGTACGCAGTTCCAAATATAGCGGACTTTAACATCAATCTCCACGGAAAGAAGATCTTCACCAAGCTCGACCTCACTAGAGCGTATTATCAAATCCCCATCGCCGAAGAGGACATTCCAAAGACTGGGGTTATAATTCCCTTCGGCCTTTTTGAATTCACTCGCATGTGTTTCGGCCTACATAATGCGGCGCAGACCTTCCATCGATTTCTAGACAACGTACTCCGAGGTTTGGACTTTGTCTTCCCCTTTATCGACGACATATGCACCGGATCTAAGGACGAAGAAGAACACAAAATCCACCTTGAAGAAGACTTCCGCCGCATTCAAGAACATGGCCTTACCATCAACCTGGCTAAATGTGTGCTTGCCAAGGAAGAAGTTGAATTTCTCGGGCACAAGGTCAACCAGCATGGAATCACCGCTATGCCTGAGAAGGTCGAGGCCATTACCACCTATCCTCGCCCGGCAACCGTAAGTGACCTCCGAAGATTTCTAGGCATGGTGAATTTCTACAGGTGCTGTATTCCCCATGCATCATCCCTTCAAGCAGCACTCAACGTCTACCTTTCCGGAGCGAATAAGAAAGACAAGACTCCGATCGCATGGAATGAATATAGCATAAAGGCTTTCGAAGCATGCAAAGAAGCTATCAGGAAAGCTGCCATCCTTGCTCACCCTATCCCTAATGCGGAGTTAGTGCTGGCCTGCGACGCGTCGAACACCGCGATGGGTGCAGTGCTTTAGCAGAAGGATGCGTATTCTTGGAAGCCCTTAGGATTTTTTTCTCGGAATCTCAACAAAGCGCAACGTGCATATTCCACGTACGACCGAGAGCCCCTCGCCATTCACCGGGCAATTAAGCATTTTCGTCCCTACGTCGAAGGCCGGAATTTTTGCATATGGACGGACCATAAACCCCTCACTTTCGCATTCCAGCAGAAGCCCGAATCCTCTACACCCATGCGAATCCGGTTGGTAAACTATATCAGCCAGTTCACCACCGACATCCGCCATGTAGCTGGTTCGGAGAACGAAGTGGCCGATGCTTTTTCGAGAGTTGAGGAGATCACCGGACCCGATGACATGGAAGCGATAGCGGAAGCACAAGCCAAGGATACTACGATTCCAGAACTTTTCAAGAATCCACGGCTGCAATTAAAGTGGATAGAACTTCCTCACGTCACCAAGCCTATCTTGTGCGAGACGTCAACTCAGAAGGCCCGACCGTATGTTCCAGAACGCGCGCGTCGCGGAGTGTTCGCGAGCCTCCATGGGCTGAGCTACCCAGGTGTTCGCGGATCACGACGGCTTATCGGGCAACGATTTTCCTGGTCCAACCAAAACGTCGAAATCGGAATGTGGACACGATCTTGCCTAGCGTGCCAGCGTTCCAAAATCCAGCGGCACACAGTCTCGCCTCCCGGGACTTTTCCATTTGCATCCCGATTTGAGCACGTCCACATCGACATTATTGGCCCTCTTCCTTCTTCGTGTGGTAATCGGTACTGCCTCAGCATGGTTGACAGATTTACTCGATGGCCAGAAGCTCAGCCGATTGAGGATATATCTGCGTCTACCTGTGCTGCAGCTCTCATGTCAACATGGATTCCACGCTTTGGAGTTCCGGTTCGAATAACGACCGATCAAGGAAGGCAATTCGAATCCGATCTCTTCTTGCAGCTTTCAAGAACCCTTGGATTCCAGCGCGTCAGAACTACCGCATATCATCTGCAAGCCAACGGATGCGTCGAACGGTGGCACCGCACCTTGACTACCCAACTTGACAGTGACAACTGGACTCTAAGGCTGCCATTGGTGTTGCTTGGACTCCGTTCAGCTGTCCGCGATGACAATGTCACCAGCGCAGCCGAGATGACTTATGGACAACCTCTTCGGCTACCTGGCGAACTTCTGGAAAAGTCCAGGAAGCCCCAGACTACTGAGGCTTTTGTCAACCAACTTAGAGAGCATATGGAGCAACTACGTCCAGCAGCTCACAGACAGTCTACCAAGAAGACCTTCGTGCATCGCGACCTGCAGAACTGCTCCCATGTCTTCCTGAGAGATGATACCGTCCACCGCCCATAGACCCCGCCTTACACTGGTCCTCATGCAGTCATCAGCCGAAGCGACAAGAACTTCACCATCCAGCTGCCTGGAGGACCTCGCACGGTGACAATGACCTGTGGATTAGCACTACGAATACCGAGTTTCGTCGAAATATACAAAAAATCACGGCTGGTAGTGGCGAATTGGTATGTGGGTCCGGAGTAAAGCCCCCCTTCTAATGAACCGATTTAGTTCATTTTTATATCTCACTTTTCTCTGTATATTACCACTACGAATACCAAGTTTCGTTGAAATATAACAAATATTACGGCTGACATAGTCAAATTAGTGTTTTGGGTTCGGGGTAATCCCCCCCTTCCGGGGGACCGACTTTGGTGGTTAACGAACTCGTTCAATCGTTTGCTAATTGAATGCTATATACCAAGTTTCGTGACGAAAAAACAAAAACTCTGGCCGCTATCGTGTTAACAGACACACATATATATTGTAATGATCTAAAAGGGGGTGCTCTAGAAAGAGTCAGTTTCTGGCATAGCAAAGAGTAGCTTTCCTATTCAAAATAAAGGCTAAGTTATATTCCATAAGTCCATCACAAATATTCTCCTTTGTCAATCAATTAAATAATTAAAAGAGTAATAAAAGGGATAGCAATTGGCAGTGCTTAGCTTGGCAGTATTTATTTTTTATAAAAAAAAGGCAGTGTGAAATAAAAGAGTCCAAATATCTCGGCTAGGAGCGATAAGGTATACAAGTTCCCAGGAAGATAAGAATAGATGTGCTTCCAAAAATGCACTTTGAACATCGAGGTGGCGATCGCTGAAGACAGACACCCTTGGTGTGGTGGAGGTAACGCCTCTATAAAAAGGGCCTTCCCCCACCACTCAGCCCCATTCGAGCACCAGAGGCAGAGGACACACGGTCTCACTGCAGAACCAGCTGGTCAGCTGACACCAAGCTCACTTCACCTGGACATGATGGCCAGACACAACTCCAAGATCTAGCAGCCGACCATCATTCTCCTCAACATAACTACAAGCAGTCTGCCTCTTCACTTCCAGAACATCATCCGTAAAATAAGCTGAGTATAACTCACTAACTGCCAATCTTCAATTAAAATTTAAAAGCTATCTAAAATTTAATAATGGCCAATATTTATCTTTTAATATATAAATTAATATTTTAATTATGTTCTAACTTTTCTTAAATAACCCAACATTGATACAATTATGTGAGTCAAGCAATTTTTTATATTCTTTTTATATCACAGCCATGCCAAATCATAAATTATATATTTTTTATTCAATATAAGTCAATTATTTCCAACTCTATTTTATTTATAATGAACCTTTTTCCTGGTATTTAATATGGTCTCAACACATAAAAGGACAGATGGTAAGAAATGGTTCTAATTATATATTTCTCATGCTTTTCTTTCAGGGAATTTATTAAATTAATTCAATTGTTCAAATGATTTTATTCATAAATCCGTATGTGGTGAGTTTGGTAATTTTAAATGAACCCTGAGATATAATCAAAATATACTAAAACATATCAAATCAACTTTTCCTATAATAACTTAAAAATATATTCAAATTTTCTTTTTCTTGCCCAAACCAAAACACCACAATATATATATATATATATATATATATATATATAAATTTTAACGGGGGTCATTTTCGGTGTCTACTAGGTAGGATCGATAAAGATTTGAAGAAATTTTTCAAAAATTCCATCATGAGTCCAACCTCAATAGCTCTTTTCCTTCGGAGGAAAGTGCTAATAGATCCAAAATATTTACAATGGCAAATAAATCTGAAATCTATTTTAAAATATGAACACAAATTTAACTGGTTAAATACAAGTTTTACAATTGTTTAAATACAAAATACTTAGTATAAATACAACAAAATGATTACCTACATGCAACATAAATAAATACTAAACTGAATGACCATGAAAAAATAGTCATGCAACAAAGGACATGCAAGTATAAAATAATAAAAATATGTGGCAACAGACAATGAAATGTATTTACCTTAAGTCTTCTTCAGCACCAAATATAGAATATTACTGTGAGAATAATTATTGCGAGACAGTGATATTATTAGTTCACTAAGACTGCTGCCTTTAATTTCCTTTACACCAAAAAACATGATTGTTCAAGAATTGCTTTACAAAGGAATGGTGTTAATAACCTTAAGGGATATCATCCCATAAAAAAAACAAACAAAAAAAAAAAAAAAAAAAAAAAACAAGAAAGACAAAATGGATAGAACAAAACCAACATTTTCGAATTTTAAGTGAACACACCGAATGAGATCGTGTCATCAAATAACAGGAAATGTAGTAAGCTTTTAAAGGGTTACCATCCTCTTACCACAATATCCCAACCGTTTTTGAGATATTTAAGAAAATATAAACGAAAATGCTAAAACTTCTCATGTCTATTATTTTTTTTCTAATACTTCCCTAACTTCAAACATAAGCACAATTTAAATATGTTAGTTCATATGAATGTCAAGCAGAGAGAAAATGTTCCAACTGTATCCAGCGTTTTTTAGCATCCAAACTGAAAAGTAGTTTTATTCACGTTTCTTGAACGCTTAAAAACATTGCCTTCAAAATGGCTTCATTCCCTTCCTTGTGGAAGAAAATCTATATAGAAGTGTACCTGGAACCTAAGAACGCAAAGCTGCAAGCGTTATAATTTTTTTTTTTTTTTTGTGCGAATTTAACTGAAAACCAGTGTTCTCGTGCCCGAATTCTGCTCGTTAACAAACTTGACCTTTTAAATTAGACAAAGTATTTTTTAACCAAATGTTAACAAAATCAGACCAGTTGGAAATTAAATGGACTGTAATTTAAAAAAGAAAAATGCGAGATTGGGCAAAATATTTGTATGGTTGCTGGTTCATGCGAGTGGGAGTGGTTACGTTATGCATTAAAAAAATAAAATGAAATATTTTGATCATCTTACTTTTGATGAGCAAATTTCATACCTGTAGCTATATATAGCAGTGGGTGGAGACTGAGAAAAACAGAGATCTGAGCAAGAGTGCACTCGTGTCAAGGCTGATTCCAACCGAGTAAAGAGATGAGTGGGGGCAGGCACGCCAAATTAGCAAGAGTGCACTTGGGCCAAGGCTGACTTTTACCGAGTAAGGAGAAGGGTGGGGTCAGGCACGCGAAGTTAGCAAGGTTTTAGTATAATATATACTTGAAAAATCATTATTTTCTTGATCTATGTATGGGTATTGAAATGTGAAATTTTTTAGTCGGCACTTAGTCACCAGATTGCACCATCCTGTCGACGTCATAAACGAGTTTCCTCTCTATGGAGGGAGAGAGGAAATTCACTAAAATGTGATATTTACTGTTGAAAAGGAAGGAGATTACTCCAATGACATTTGGAAAGGAAAAAAAATACCATTTTTTTCAAAATCATTTTAATTCTAAATAATTTGTCTCAGTAAGACAGTACAAAGTTACTTAGTTATGCTTATTCCAAAATAGATTGGACCACACCTCCAGAAATCAAGCGTTTACAGCTTAATATAGGACAATAATATTCCGCTTTCCCCTAAAATGTAACAGAATGATGTTATAATAATTTCAAATGAAAATACAAATATCAAGACATAAGGAAAGAGATTAGAATGTAGTATTTGATAAAACATAAAGTCAATTATAAAGTAACATTATTATATATGAAGTAAAATTATAATAACCGGGTGTCTACTACTTTTGTGAAAGCCAATTTCGGGACTTTTTCGTGACATTTTAATGATCTGAAAAGCAAAGAGTCTCACCGAGTTTCCATAAGAAATCTGCACTAGCGTCTTTCTTGACTTGGATGTATTTATTTTATTGCTTGTTCCTAGAAATAATTTTCCGTAAATTATCAAATCTCTAACTATTATAGTTTTGAAGGAATAAGGGTTGAAACTCCTAACTTCGTAGTCGTGTTTCTATGAAACTATACTAGATATTTAAATGAAACCAACATGAATTGAAGCTATTAATTAGGTGTACCTTGCATATTTTTTTTTCATAATTTTCGGACCTCTTATAAGGTAAGAAAAAATAATTGTGAAGATTTGAAGGATGGCTTTCCCTAACTACCCCTCGAAGCACACCTACCAAAAAATCATGTAAAATTGGTAGTTTCTCAACTATTATCCGTAAAAGTTTCATAGATGTGTGAAAGGTGCATCATACCTGAAATAATAAAAATCCTATATCGATACCTAAACACTAAAAACACATTTATCGCAAATATCTCAAGTTACTCTTTGGACGTTTTTGTTACCTAAATAAGAACCTTCAGAGTGCATAATCGAAAAACAATTGTCATATTGCAAGCTGACAATGCTTTACTTGAGATAAAATTGGAACAGGGTTTGTAATAAATTCTAACAAAAATAATTCTAAAAATTTTTATTTTCATTACAAACTGAAGAAATAATTTAATCTTCATCACTATTTTCCTCAATAGTTAATGTTTCAGTAAAAATGTTAATGTTTCCACGGTTTTAATGATTTTTGATTTGTAACGACCAAGTGATAAGAAAAAAATTATCGAGGCTACATGTGAGCAGCAACCTATGGTCCTATTTTCATTAGCGCAATCGCAAGCATATCTTTTTTCTTGCTCTTGTAATTGTTCATATTTGGTACATATTCAATGAAACATTGATATGTCTTGCTATTGATGGACCGAGAACGAAATTTTATTATTTAAGTCTGCATATATTTAAAAAATGAATAATTTATCTGTAAATGCATACAAAAACGGCGACAATTACAAATGCCCCGAAATACCGGGATTACATTATACTCCGGTAAGAACTGAAATTTTATGACTTGGTTTCAAAATTCATGACTTTTTTGTGCCCTATTTTCATGACTTTCTCGTACAGTAGACACCCGGAATAATTTTGCCTAGCCTTTTTCATAATTAATTTATTTTCAAAATGGCAGTATGTTAAATATTTTAATTTCATATTGAAAATAAAATAAAGCAAAAACAATATTAAACTTAAAAAATACATCCCACAGGAGTTGCATAAACTTATTATATTCCTCAGTTAGACAACAGCTAAATAAACCAAAAATGCAATCTATTATATAAAAATGAATCACTAAATGTGTTGCTATGCGCAAATCTCGAGAACAACTGAACCGATTTCGCTAATTCTTTTTTTATAATATTCCTTGAAGTAGGAGGATGGTTCTTATTACAAAAATAAACAAAATAATAACAAATTAATGTGAATAGACAACAAAAGGGAAAACAGACAAAAACATAGATTCAAATCAATCAACAAAATGTTTAATTCCTAATTTTTTGACAAACAGTGAGTAACAAAGATATGAATAATCCCTAATGTCTCTCATGTGACTAATCCCAGTGCTAGAAATAAAACTGGCCTGTTAGATAAACAAAATCTTGAGATATATAGGTGTTGAGATTTTGTTAACGGGGAGTGTATTTTATAAAATAAAACCATTTCCTTGAATAGAAATTTGCTCTTGAAGAAGTTTAAAGATGTCTTCAACAAATTAGTACATCATAGCAGATCATGCAAGATAAAATACATTAATTAAAGTTTTATCAATATAAACTAATAAAACATTTCTCACCATTGTTTTTTGAACAACATAATTGGAGAGTATACAATTCTTATGATATTTATGATTACAATCAAGATCAATAACATTTTCTGTAAATTCCAGATCTCGGTTGCATATCTTACACTTTCCATCTTCGTATGACATTCGAGTGCTCTGACTCAGAGCCAAGCTGGCTGGCTTTCTATCTTCAATAGCCAATGAACTACTTCTGAAACTTATCACAAGGTAATAAATAAAAGAAACAATACAGTATTGAAAAAAATATACTTCAAAAGGCCATTCTAAGGCAAATCAATATTTGTCCAACATCAACCTCAACAAAATATACAGAATTAGTTCTGCCAACTAAAAAGTTGCAGGAAAAAGAAAGATTTAAGTAATCATGAAAACATGTTTTTGATTTCATTACTGAACTCTTGGAATTGGCATGATGGAAAACTTTGATACAGTACATAGAAAACTGTATTCAAAAATTTGGTCCCAAAGGCTAAACATTTTTTCCCCTGTAATTCTTAACATCAGGCTTTTTCATAGTGACCTAAAACATAAAGATGATACAACATCTTTGTCAATATTTTCCCCCTACTTCTAGCTAGTATTTCTCCTTTTAACTTATCAGAAGTTACAAACTCTACCTGATCAAATTCCCGGAAGGTATAATGTTGAAATAATACCACTATTACACGTTTTAAGTTCCTCCTCAAAATCTGGACAGCAGAAAGAATGTCAACTTATGGTCATCATCTTACATTCATGAATCTATTCATAATAAAACAAAGTGAGAACATTTTACCTGATTTTGGTAGGTAGGTGAACATGAAGGCCAGGGGCCTTGGCAGGCCATAATTAATAAAATTCATGGTGTATTTAATGCAGTATTAGTAAGTGAGAAACCTTACTCGTCAACAGGAGGTTAGTGGTAAGTTATTAGTGTTTTATGCACCTTGAAATTTTGCTATAATGTACCTCTTGGGTAGATAAGAAGGTCAATATGTGTTTCCTGAACACCAGGTACTGCGCATAGGGAAGAGGCGCAAAATAATATTGTCCAAAAATAATGTTTTTCTCGGGGGCAAGGTTAGCTCAGTGGTAGAGCACTGGACTAGTAAGCTGGAGGCCTGAGTTCAAATCCCGAGCAAGCACTAAAGATTTTTTCTTCTAGTGTCTTCGTACATGGGTTGAATTCGGCCTCCCTGGCCATCCCTATGCCAACCCAGCCCTTGCAAATTTAATTAATAATGGTTACCTTGGGTGCTAATGACTCTAACAGTCAAAGCAGCCAAGGGGAAAATCAGGCGGCCAGAGTATAGTACCGACCACACTATCTCCCTAGTGTGCCGTATGGTCATGAATCAGATAACTCTATAGTATCTTTCCCTCAGGGCCCTCGTGGCCTGGTACGGGACTGATTTTTTTTCCCCCCTCAGAAGCCAACTATCATTATAGTAACAAAATTGCAAATTTTTAAGCAGCGTCTTCAATAATCATTTTTGAAACTAACAAAAGAGCAGACATCTTTGTGGGGGTCAATTATCAGGAAACATAAAAATAAATGTTGCTAATGATAGACTGCAATACACTGTGCGTAACCCTAAGAATGTATGAGAGCACCGCGCTCGGATTGGTTCTTGCTCACATGATCTTGTACAGCTGTTCCAGTTTAAATGGCAGTGTGAATAAAACTCTCATTTAATATTAGAATAAAAACAATTTTTTTTTTTTTTTTTTTGCATGTTATACCCCTTGGAAGGGTCTGCTTTATTTATTGTTCACTGTAAAATTGCCTTAATTTTACATTAAAGATAATTGGCTTCAGAATAAAACTCTATTTTTGGAAAATCTTTTTTTGTACTGTTCCCCAATGCGTAGTACCTGGTGTTCCAAGGTATGTCCAGGAACACATATTTTCCTTTCATCTACCTAAGAGGGAAATAATAGCAAAATTTCAAGGCGCATAAAACACTTCGTGAAACGTACGATTACTGGCTCTTGCACTAGTGTGCCCTATTTCCATTATTGTATGAAATCTTTGTTTTCCCTGTGAGAACTTACTTTTGCTGTTTTATTTCTATACCTTAGTATATTTATGAGTAGTTGAGATAATCATCTATTTTCTCATTCCATTTTAACTTTTCATTTCAACCAAGTCTTTAATTAGGAATAAGGCGCCAATCACTTCAACTTTAAACTAATTGAAGTGATTGGCTGTGAATTTGAGCTGCCTCTTTGAGGTACGTCTTCATTATAAGTACTTTATGGGTTTAAAGTACAGTTTCATTTTGGGTATCCTCCACTGTGATGTTGAATATTCATAATCTTTGTTCTCCAGATACCGGATGTGATACATGAAAGTTGTTTCCTGATCTCCAGTAGAGCTCAGTGATTAGGAATTTCCGTTTGAAGGACTGTCTATATTTTGAAGGTGGGTCAATGTATTCTCTTTTTGCGGAAGAATAGACCACACTACAATAGTCTAGTTATATTGTCGAGAACTTTTATACAATATTAATATGGATTTATGATCTGCATTTCATGATACTCTGTTCAGTGTTTTCATTAACTCATTAATTAGTCTGTTTTTAACACCCCTTCAAATGTTGTCAGCAACTTAAGCAGGCAATAAGGGGAGTAGAATAAGGACTTCTAATTATAAATCTACGAGCCAATTGGGAACCCTTATTATAGAGAAATAGAGAGGAACCAGTGAGAGGAAGACGAAAAGAGTTTTGCAGGAATAAAGGTGGAGGGTGGGGGATGGTTAAAGAATGGTAAAAGGATTACCTATGGGCGTTTCTTTAATGAATATAATGATTGCATTATATGCCCGTTCTAATGTTGCAGTGTAAATATTGTCTATTTAACACGCTATTTATTTTGTATTATGAGTTTTTGATAAAGATCAAATATTCCCTAGTGCATTTGTAAAATAAAGGGTAAGTGGAGCTTCATGAATTATCTTTGCAATGTGGTTTTCTAGTAAATTGATTTTCCTTCATTTTTCTTGTGTCGAGAAATCTAAGACATTCTCTACAAGTGCTTGGATGAGATAAAAATATCACAGAGTGTTCCATATATAATTTTTAATGAAATGTCCTATTTGCAAAAATTCGATACTCCTCGCAGTATTAAGGGGTAATACTACCTTGTGCGATCAAAATCAAAGTAATTTTTTTGAATTTATAAATAAATCAATAATTTTCAATTCTTTATATCAAACGTTTTATAAGGGATGTTAAAGTATCCAAAAAATAAGTTTCAATTCTTCGAAAAAAAACTGTGTCTGACGAACAGAAACCCTCTTTTTTCACTGGCAATATTCTACAGGCGGTAATTTTTAGTCTAGAGCAGGGGTCTCCAAACTACGGCCCGAGGGCCACATCCGGCCCGCGGACAGATTTTGTCCGGCCCGCGGAGAGCTAGCATACTTGAAAACTCCTTTTAGAGAACATATTTTTTATAGCAAATTAAATTTAGTTTACTGAAGTATTCTAATTTTATGTTGAATAATTATTATTGATATGGTCATGGGCTAACTACTCATAACATTGTTGTAGGCTTATTGTTATTATTTTTGTGATAAGTTGGATAAAGAAGCACAGAATTGTAATGAGTAAGTCATGTATAATATGCAGAAAATTTAACTTCAGTATATAATAACATAACATCTGTTAGCGATCTATTTCCGCTTGTGTCCACCAGATGTCGTGTCACATTACTCCTCATGGCTCGTACTCTACGACTAATCTAGAAATTACAGATAATGACAGGAAAATTAATAATATGCAGTGTTGCCGTTTTGCGGACTTTAGTCCGATTTGCAGCCTTTTTTAAACGTTGCATACTTTTTCGGACTTTTTTTTTCATCAGTGGACTATTTCACTTTTTACCACCGGCAACAATGATAATATGGTTTTGGCCCTTGGAACCTACTGGAGTAATCAGTATGGCCCTAAGGCTGGAAAGTTTGGAGACCCCTGGTCTAGAGCAAAAAACTAAAATTATTTCGAAAGAAGAAGGTTAAATATAGGAAAGTACGTAGGATGTTTAAGAAATATTATTAATTTTTTCGAAAATGGTGAACAATTATTCATGTTCAATAAAAAAAATCAATCGAAAATGGTATTCACAATTTTGAAATACAATGTTACACTATAGTTAAAGAAATAAACGTGTTTTTTTTTTAAATCATTATTACTTGATTTGGAATGGCCCTCAAATAATGCAGGTAAAAAATGTAGTCTAAACAAGATTTACAGCCTTATTAAATTTTAAGAAAATAATACATAATTATATCAATTAATATAAAACTTTTATTACTTACCATAATACAAAAACTTGTTTTTTCCTTGTTAATTGATCTCAAAAATTTGGATTGCAAACTTCATCATGAATGACTAAATCAATTATTGTTAGCTAAATGAGAGATAGAAAAACTGGTAGTCTTTGGTTTAGCATCATCTAACAAGTAGTTGAAATTTGCAAGACTATTTTTATGTACACTTCTAGCTTGCTCATTACCAGGCTTTATCAGGAATAAATTGGGAGGAAGTGGAAAAATAATTATGCAAGTTAGGCCTTTTCAGAACAAGCTAGTGATTTATGTAAGTTTATGTGTGTATGTTTAATTATTTGGCTGAGTTGTAAAAATGGCTTAATGACGTAAAAAAAAATATTTAATTTTGAATGGAAAGGTTATAGTCATTTAGAAAGAACAAATAAGGAAGTAGATAGAAATGAATAAACATTTTAGAAGGTAGTAAATCCCAGTTCTCTTAGAGCCAACCTATTTCAAACTGGCTTTCTGAGAAAACATTTTTTTTTTTTTTTTTTTTTTTTTTTTTTTTCATAGCTCTATGAGTTAAGGAAAAGTTTGTCTATTTGTAAAAACTGAAAGGTTGTAATTTTAAGTGAATAAAAAACATTTATTTTCCAATAAATTAATAGCCAACTCCACACATGAAGTCATAAAATTAAATCAAGATACAATGTATAGTGTACAGACATTTGAGACGCAAAATCTTTTATTAATAGCATCATTGTTAAATACTGAAATTTAAACATTTAAGACACATAACATCAGCACAAACATAAACACAAACAAATATATTTTAATTATAATATTATATTTAAAATTACAGTCTAGCACATGCAGAAAGATATTTGCAACTTACCATGATGAGACTTGATTTTTAAGGGAATTAATAACAGAATCTGGAATTTTGAAGAAACACTCTTTTTCAGGGCACAAAAATTGTTTCAAACTCTGTAAAGATCAAAAGAAAATTATAACAAAACACATCTCCAAATGATATATCTATGCATACAGTTAATTTCTATAATGTTAACATCAATTCAATAAATAATTGGACCAGAACTTGGATATTTGCTTACTACTATCATCTGTGGTGAGTTCGGACAATAGTGCATGGCGCAAGAAATCATGTGACCATGAACAAGTTTTTCATCAGGGACATAATTGGCTAGACAAATATGATTTGTGTTGCAAATTTTTCCCATACGGTTAAGCTAAAATCGTTGTGAGAAGCACTTTGAAGTGAGTAACGAATATTTTAACATGAGTTGTAATTTCCATGATTTTCGAAATGCTAGAAACAAACGTCTGTGTAGAGGTTCTGGAAGTAATTTTATCCTTATTTTCCATATAGTATAGTAGGTTTTTATGTTGTCTAATCTATATATATAAAAATCACGGGTCTGTCTGTTTTTCTGTTTGTTTATTTATTTATTTGTTTGTTTGTTTGTTTGTTCCTTATAAAAATCTATACCGTTTGACCGATATTGACCAAACTTGGCACTCAGGTAGGTCTTGATACGAGAAATCTCCTAGGCTAGGTCAAAATAGTCAACTTTCAAAATTTGGTCAAAAGGTTAAAAGTTTTGTTCAAGAAAAATTGGCTACACTGAACCATTCAGTTTGTGACGGCCATTTTGTATCGACTACTACTGGCCTCTGTCGGCTGTTATTTTTTTTTTATTTTTTTTTTTCTGTCGGCTGTTAGATGAAGTGCTGTTGTGCTGGCCTCTGATGATATCATTATGAACTAAAACGAATTCACATCGTTTGACCGATTTTCGTAACTGAGTATAGACATCCTGGGTATCAAGTAGATTTTGATAAGGGGAGAGTCATAGACAGAAAATAGGTGTAGCATGGCACACTGGGTAACAGCTAGTGATACAGAAATAAATATATTTATTTTTTTAGTTCACAAACTTTTTTTCTCGTTTAAGTAAAAAACTTGCATAATAATTCTTAATTGCTGCATTCAAGTACTTTCGGCTCAAAGGAAAGAAATATTTATTCCTAAGAGGCTTTGAAAAATGTGATTGACGATGTCAAAACCAAGATGAAGATTCTGAGAGAGGCAGCGGATCGATTTAGGTATTTCGTGGTAAAACAACTTACCTAAATCAACTTTAAATGACAAAATTAGAGTAAAGCACATTAAAAAAAAGTGTTGGCCAAACAAAATTAAGTCAACAAGAAAAAAAAAAAATAGCAAAGGGAATATTAACTGCAGCTGAATGGGACTTAACATTAACTCAATTAAGATATTCGCCAAATAATTTATACTGTCCGTTCGTCCCCCTCTAATTCTTAATTTATACATCTAAACAGGAGCGTAAGTAATCTACGTGTGTGTAAATGTCTATGGTAAAATTGAAGTGGCAATTTCTTCAAACCAACAAAAAAATATAAAAAGTTTGACACACGAACTGCATCAGCTAGTACGTATCCATAACGTTCTTATCCTAAGTGATGTTTGGAACAGATATGGCTGATATTTTGTAAAAAACGTAAACACCAACTCCAAATTAAATTTTAAAGAAAACGCACCAATATACACAGAAAACTTACAGTAGCGAAAATTATTCACTTGGCCTTTTCAACACAAACAACTAAAAATTGTTTCTCATTTTACTTGTCTTATTTTACTGCAAAATTAATTAAGAAAAGAAGTGGACATAAATTTGTTTTGATACCCTCACTACACTACTTTCCAAAAACATGATGTCCCAAATATTTTCAATTAATCAGTGAATAAAAAAATTATGTTTAAATAAATAAAAAAAAATAACATATATTACTCAATCATTCCTAATAAAAAATGAAAATGTAATACCCAGTTTTATAGTATATTAATGTATATTATAAACAAAGTAAAATTAAATGCCTTTCAAATATTTACCATCATTGTGTGCTGATTGTAAGATGATAGTAGGCAGCTCTTGTGATACAAATGGTTGCAAAGCAGTTGAATTTTATTGGTATCATTCAGAAATTCTTTGCCACAGGTCACACATTTTTCAATCCTCCTACAAAACATATTCTTGAATATTGATTTCTTTACTTGAAAACCAAGGATGAAAAAGAAATAACAATACTTTCTTATAAGTTAAGTTCTCAATATGTTTTCTTCTACCCTGAAATGAGTCTATAAGGAAATCTGATAAAGACTTCAACCTCATCCTCATATCATTCGTTTTTAAATGATGAACACAAAAAAAAAAAGAAAGAAAAAAAAAGAAAGTTAAACATATAGAGGTAGTATATGGCTTAGATGTGTGGTGACTCCACCAATTGGTTAGACCTCAATTAACCCTCAGATCAATTTGGCTTTGCTCTCCACAATAGGTAGAGACAGAAAGGGAAAGTCAAGGGGAGGAGAGTGGAGGGGGAGAGGGAGAGGGAGAATTTAACCCTTAGGCTACGTTCATGGTGAGGATTCATTCTGTGATGCTACGATAGCTACTCCGATGTGCGCTGCCCCGATGTATTCTACATCGATGGAGGGTGTTCATGATGACTCTCCATCGATGTTCTCCCCACTCCTTTTTAAAGGCTATCTAGTTTCTTCAGTTAACGGTCTAGTTTCTTCAGGTCACGAGAAGTTAATAAGCCAGGATGTTATCGAGCGACAACGACAGTGACAGTGATGTTTCGGCTTTAAGAAAGGTGTGGGAGTTTAGTTCTCTGCCAAATCGTAAATACAGTGTTCACCCAGTAAACATGGTTTCTTTGAGGAATCATTTTTATCTTAATTATGACATTTAAATGTAACATTATTTATTGACAGCACTCATGAAGATGGAAGAATAGTCCGAAACATCAAAATTATGTAATAAAAGCATATGTTGAAATTTGAAGATTTATTCCTCACCTTGGATTGTATTAACTGCTTCAATCTCTGGAAAAAACCTATTGTTGTTTCTTGAGATACACGTTATATAATATTGCTGAGGTAATAGATAATTTCATACTGTAATAATGTGTCTAACTACAAACAGTAATTGTTGAAAAAGTATTATAAGTTAAAAATATAACCTTCCACCCCAAGTTGTGTGGCAATTCTTCCCCACTCTTTCGCCAGGACATGCCTATTGTGATGGTTTTTGTCCCGTTTATCCCAGGAGGCATTTGCTGAACATATTAATTCAACTAATTTTTCTTTCAATTCGACAACGGAATAACAACGAAAGAATAATCAAACAAGATGAGGAAGTAATGAGAGAGGGTAGGTGACCTGCGCACTAAAGTCCTTTTGAAGGAACCAATCACAGTCAAGCCCCCGCCGCGGCTTCCCTCCTCACTGAGAGGAGAAAACAAAATATTTGTTCTTCCCCGATGTCACTGCATGGGTGCGAGAATAGCATCGGAAGTAAGGATCGTCACTATGAACACTCCCACCTTAATACATGTGTTTGTTTTACATTGGGGCAGCGCTCATCGGAGTAGCTATCGTAGCATCGCAGAATGAATCCTCACCATGAACGTAGCCTTAGCATATGGCTGATGGTAGGAGCTGGCTGACCCTGCAGTTCAGTGATCTCTCTACTGGTAAGGGCCAGAGTTCAAACTCCTTCTTCCTACCTTAATCAATATCTCTCCTATTATCGCCTTCAACAAATGAATGGTTAAATGCAATTGAATTAATCGTGATTAAATCACTTACAATTAATATGTTGAATCACGACTAAATTAATTGCAAACGGCAATTAACAGAGTTAATAGCAATTAGATTTAATTGTATCCCTCTTTTAAAAATGAATCACAATTAAAATGTTAATTGTTTGATCTTATGATTGAGAAATGAATTGATTGATGCCCAACTCTGTTCAGTAATACTTATGTATTATAACAATATTAACAGAGTGAGAGACAATTTTAATTTACACTTAAAACTCATCAAACAATTATTTCACACTCTCTTAAAATAATTTTTTAGAGAATTTCTTAAAATAATTATTTCATTTATACTTATGAAATAATTATTTCAGACCCCTAAAAGTAACTTAAATTACTGGTTAAAATAATTATTTCCAAATAAATACTTAAAATAATTATTTCAAATTAAATAATTATTTCAAATAAAATTATTATTTGAAATACTTTTGATTATTTGAAATACTTTTAATTATTTGAAATAATATTATTTATTTCAAATGATTCAAATATCATGCCTCTCTGTAAAATATTATTTTGGTGATTTTTTGAAATAATTTATTTGAAATACAGCAAAATACTTGTATTATTTTATTTCAAAATACTACATACAAAATAAACTATTTCAAATAAGAAATAATTTTTCGACATTTTTATTTCAAATAATATTTGAAATACATTTTTAAAATAATTATTTCAAATACTTCCCTACTCTCGTACGGGCCCATGTTACGACACTATTCTCGCCCTTCTCTCTACCTGTGTGAACCCTTTCATATAATTTCCTTTCTTAAAATTCCAAATTGCAGGAAAGCTTTATTTTATTATTTATTTACTTTTTCTTTTCAGCTCTGAATATTTAGGTTGAATTATGTAATTATATGCTCCAATAAATGTTTTAATCGACTATATTTTTTAATAAGAAGAATACATTTTTTAAAATTGTATTCATTATTATTTATTTAGAGAAATGACCAGCAAACTAGTCATGTCTCTTAATGTTCTAATTTCTGAATGTCACAGATCATATTGTATATATTTAATGTATTTTAACAAAACATACCCAAAGAAACTATCTACCACAGCCTTAACTGGGCTGGCTTCATCCTGGCTTGATTTATACAAAGCATATCCAAGACCTGAAAACAATAAAGATCAATTCAGTACACAATATCACTAAACATTGAAGAGTTTTTAAATAGTCAGTTAGGGTGAAAACATAGTGGAGCGGCGAAGGTAGAGGGTAGCCGAGAGGGGTTTGATCCTCTCAAGTTTTGGCAAGTGTAAATACATGCATTATTTTCAACCCTCTCGGCTACCCTCTACCCTCGCCTACCCTCTACCCTCGCCGCTCCACTATGTTTTCACCCTTACATATTCTACTGTTATTGTGTATGTCAGGCACATAATTATAGGCCAGGGATGGGGAAATAAGGTCCTATGGTCGTATATCTAAAGAAGAATCTATTGGTAAAGAAACTATTGCCTATCTTGGACCACTAGACCCTATGATACTCCTGACAAACTTCCTTCCTCTGTCTAAGAACATCCTAGAAAGTATAAGCTAATAAGGTGATCAAGGGGACTTTCCAAAGGAGCAAGCCCCACTCATATTCCCAGGGAACCCAAATCAGTGTTTCTTCTAGTAATGTTATATGTTGCTGAGAGCAGGACAGAATTTGAGGATCACATGTCAGCATAATAGGAGATTCTGAAATAAGACATCTAAGGAAAACTAAAAGGAAGACCACATGTGAAACATTAACATTAGAATCCATAGAAATTAAACCAGTGAGCCAAGACTTGGAGTAAGCTGAAATGGACATGTGTTTTGAAAGGAGGACAGTAGAAAGACCCAGAGGGCTGATGGAATCAAAACCAGAAGGAATTCACAGTACTTGTGTATTCACAATAGTTGGTAAGATTTAATGGCGCTATTGCCACTACTAAGTATGCACCTCAGAGAAAATAAGAACTTGAAACAATACTAAACAAAGTGTTGAATTTATGTACTACTTAAATTATGATTATTTTGTATTCCAATAGAAATGAAAGTCAATTCTTTTTTTAGTTTGCACCTCGAACGCAGACTTCAGAAATACAAAATGTAAAAATTATTGTAAAACAAAAAAATATTTTAGTTTCTTTTCCCCCAGAAAACCAAAACATCTAATTTTCTATTTATTTGGTACAAATTTGATCCAATTGTAGAGTGGTATGGTAGAACCAGGTGAGAATCTTATATGAATTACAATGATCTTTCGAAATATAAAACAGTTTCCATTGGCTGCTATTATAAACACATTTGTCACACATTTGATATTTGTATCTGAGTGATGGGTGTCCTTCACTGTGAGCCATTAAACTGAATTACTGATGCACTTTTTTTTCTTCAAATTTTTAATTACGAAACAGTACTGACAGTCGTATATTTGGCTCACGGGAAACTTAACCAAATTGTGCTGGGCGAGAAACATGATAGGAAGCAATTTCACAATCTCTGAAAGAAAAAAAAAAAAGTTAATATTTCTTCAAGAAAGAAACAAAAGTTTTTGAATCAATACCTGAAGTTCAGCACTTGTTATCATGAACAACCTGTACAATAAATTTACTCTTTGCTGAAGGATTTAATGATTCACATTTAATAATACATGAGGGTCTCCCCATGGTCTTGTGGCTAACGCAGTAGTTTCTCATGCGGCAGATGGTGGCTTCGATTCCCACCGATGGCAGGAATTTTCTCATCTCATGGTTCATTGAGAAAATTCCTCGCTGCCTCTTGGATGTCAGCGCTAATGGCCCAGTCGTCGATGCAAAGAAAAAAAAAACAAATACATAAATCAGTTCCAGTTAGAAAATCTGTGTTTATTTTCAAAGATAAAAAGAAGGACATTTATGGAGATAAGAATATTTCTTCCTTATCCTTATTTCTTTTATAACTAATATTCACATTTTAGCACTTTCCTCCGAAGGAAAGTAGCTATTGAGGTTGCACTCACCGGTTTTTTCATGCCGGTTGTAAAAATTAACTAAATTAGTCTGTCAGAAGAAGGGGGATTTACTTTTTACTATGCTTGAATAGAATTCTCCTGCCAAAAGCTCCCACTAGGAGAGAGTACTGATATCTATCACTAGGAGGCGCTGTATCTCCTTCCTGAGCTATTACTGAATCCTGTTCCTTCTAATATTCATCAAGAAGAATAGATGAAGGTGTGAAGTTTTGGTATATTTATTAAGTAGTACCACGCCTTCACAAAACTCTCGAAGGAAATTAATTACCAAATTAATAATTGAAACAAATGTTTAATGCGTTATTATAAGAAAATTATGTTACTCAGGAATACGTTATTCAGGAATGCACTCAACACTAGCCAAATTCTGAGGAAATTGCTTAGTTATGCAGCTCCTGCACAACAGCCTTTTTTTATATAAACATACACAATTATAATTCATAAAAAAAATATGAAATAGAAAGAGTAATCACCTGCCAAAACTCCAACACCAACTGCTGCAGTTGCAGCTCCTCCTAAGGACCATGCGTTGTCATTACGTCTATTAGACATTTTTAATTTCTGGATGAAAAAGAAAATCATATCAATCTCAAGAAAAAATAATTTATATTATATAAATGTCAAATAATTCCTTAATGGGGAGATTTCTCTATGTCCACTATGAGGGAGAAATAAAAATTAGGAGGAAGAAAAAATTATTCCTAAAGGTTTTTCTTAAAAATTATTTTCTGGAGAGAAAACACTTCTTTTTTACAAATAATATGGCTGAAGCCCCCATCAAAAAGAAACATATTATAAAAATAATTGTTAGCGCTTGATTGTTAGTTAATATAGGATTTGTTACAAATACTTAAAATTTAAGTCAAATTCAATGTTGGCCAATATAGTTTGAAATCCTTCCAGTTTTTCTTCAGTTAATTTAATAAGCAGCAAAAAACTTCAGAAATAATTAATCTTAATTTATTTATGCCAGCAATAGTTTTTTTATTTAATTTTAAATAATTTGGGACTGACTTCAAATAAGAATTTAAACTTCTCTATTCACTATTGACAATACAGAGTGCTTACTACCTTTGTGGAAGCCAATTTCAGGACTTTTTCATGACATTTTAGTGAATTGAAATGAAAACATGATACCCATTAAAAAGAAAATAATTTCATTTAAGAAGAAAAAGCCTTAATTAATAACTTGAAATTATTTGTAACTTTACACGGATTACCGTGATATCTATAAACTTAGAATTTTACATACAAGTAAAACAATTAATAAAACTGTATAAAGTCCGTCTCGCAGGAACTGCATCATCTTAGGGCGGTTCCGTTCATATCCCTAGTCTAATTTGGAAAGATTAAAATAGAAGCAGTTATTATTTTGGTTCCACCAGTCTTTTTTTTTTTTAATTAATTATTATAATGGCGTGTCAACCCTTAAGGTCACTAACCCCATTCCTGTGTGTAGTAAAGTCTTGAAAGGTCATGATTTACAATCATACCTGGAAGGGTCGGCTAACACTAGGTCCCGCTAGTTACAAGGTCTTGGAATCTTGGAAATCTATATTTCTAACAATAAATTGTTTTTGTTATTTTACTTAACCAGTTTTATTGTCAAATACATTATCCAACTATAAATATTATATATATATATATATATATATATATATATATATATATATATATATATTTATAGTATATTAATATATATATATATTAAAAAATAACAAGGAGTAAAACAGAAAAAAAGAACCGTTCGAATAAACGAAATCAATTAATTTAAAGTTTTAAGCACTTATTTCTCCGATTGACATCGCCTAATTAAAACTTTCTTCAGAACCTTTCTTGTAGAGCATTTAGAAAGCTTTCGAATGGTAATCATCCGCTTCACAAGATTGTCAACGGTTTTCGAGATACTAACGGAAGTATACAAAGTTACCAAAACTTTTTTTGTCTGTCAATAAAATATTTTATTCTAACCCTTCCTTTAATCTAAACGTAACAAAAATTTCAAAATATTAGTGTTGATGAAAGTAGAACATGCAGAAAATGTTTCAACTGAATCCCATGATTCTAAGTACCCAAACCAAAAACGGTATTCAAAAACTATTTTTCCAATTTTCTCGAAAACGGTTAAAGCTATCACCTTGAAAGGGGTTTCATTCGTTTTCCTACCCCAAGATGCATATAAAACGAGTACTTACAAGCTTATGAACTCAAAAACGTAAGTGTTACGATTTTTTTTGCGCGAATTTCGCCCCAAACGCCATCTTCCAGTAGGCGGATTTTGCTGGTTAACAAACTTGACCTTTCAAATTAGACGAAAGATTTTTGTACCAAATTTCATCAAAATCAGACCATTCGTCTGGGAGCTACAGAGCGAACAGACAAATATATATATATATATATATATATATATATATATATATACAAATTTGAACCACCGTTATTTTCGGTCTCTAGGGTTTCTGAAACGCGAAATTTTCTAGTTGGCACTTCTGGATTGTTTCATTGTATCAACCTTATAAGCGGGGTTCCTCCCTATGGGGGAGGGAGGAACCGCGCTAAAATGAACATCGTATGTTAAACAGGATAGTTAAATTAAAATTAAAGTGATGAAAAAATTATACTAAATATTTTAGAAGGACTATGGAACTAGTAGCCTCAGAAATATTGAACAATGGTAGCAGAATTCAAAATTTCTAAAAATATGACTAACTAAATATTTAGTCTCAATATACATCATTTAGTACATTAAAATATACAGAATTTCAATATTTAAGTCTGCATTTATGTAAATAATTGATAATTGATTAGGAACTAGAGGAAGGGAGTGGCAGAGGCAGATTGAATTGAGTCGTCGTATGAAAACAGCAACAATTAAAAATGTGTGAAAGTAGTTAAGACTCTAGTGAAACTGAAATTTTATGCAATGGTCTTTCATGGCCATTTTTTTTTATAATTCATGACTTTTTCATGATTTTTGTGCCCTATTTTTAATTTCTTGACATTTTCGAGCAGTAGACACCCTACAATAACGCATACTATTGTTACCATTATCTATCTTGTCAATTTGTTTTAGTCTTGTTTTGTGGTAAACAAACCACATTACTTGATGTACAAAATAGATTTTGTAGCCATTTACTTCTTCCACAATGCGCTAGTATTAAGGCCATGATCTTTCATTGGACGGTACTGTTACTATGAAATGAGGGAGGTAACTAATGGTAATTTTAAGGTAACTATAAAGAAGATACCACTGTTATAGAGAACCAAAAAGAGTAAGGAAATTACGCCGAATATTTTTTATATTTTCTAGGGTGTACTTTTATTAATGTCCCCTACTAAAAAATTTACGATTCCAGAATTTTGTTTATTAAAACATCCATATTTTTTAAAATAATGAGGAGAGATTACTATCTGTTGTACCTTCGAATGCCGCATTTCTGTGGTAACCCAGGAAACAATTCTTAAAGTTAGGATGCCAGAGAACCATACAAAAAATAAAATTTTGCAATGTACCATTTTGAAAAACTGTAGGAATTTATACACAAAATGTTGTTTGATTATAGAATTGTCAAGGGACCAGCTAAAGGACATTGAATTACCCTTATTGCAAGAAAACATTAATAAGCTTCGGTAACAAGTCCACAATATACTTATATAAATTAAATTAGAAAATTAAGCAAAATAAATAAATATTGTATAACACAAAATGAATTACTCTGGGGTAATCTGGCATCCAAGAGTTGTAGTTAACTGCCTTTCTTTAACCAGAACAGATTTTACACACCTGAAGTAAAGGCTTTGTATATGTACATGCAAGTACAAATATTTAGATTAAAAAATTGTAAATACTACATATAAATAAAAATGTATTTATGAACGTATACAATGAAAGAATAGTTACAGATAGTGTAAAAAGTATTGGAACACCTATGAATATTTTACTTTTTTAACATTTGCGACTAAAATAATGGTGCTTTAGGTAAATAGAAGGCATCAATAACACGGTGATAAGCTACATTTTAAATATTCTCAAAAAATCAACATCAAACAATGGTATTTGGGTTATTTATTAACATTTTAACAATAAAATGCAATATTCTATGCGCAAAAAGTATTGGAACACCTGATTTCTTTACTATTGCAGCTAGACTTTGGAAGGGATTAATTCCATTTTATCGGTGTACTTTGTCCTGCAGGATGATTTGGTATCTTATATGTTTTTGAAAACAAGGAACCAACATTTTTAAGAGGAAATTTTATTATTATTTTTTCATAAAAGCTAAAATAATGAAACCACCTTCTTAAGTCTTATAAAAGACGAATTTACTGGATTTACAAGACTAAGGAATCTAAAAAAGACAAATAACAATTCAGCTCAAATAAGGAGTGTGAATATTTATAAGAACATTTTTTTTTTGTTTAAATCAACATATACATCTGTATATTTTGGGTTAATGAGCTTTTTTTTTTAAATCAATAGAACTTGATAGTAAACAAAAAATATTTAAATTTTCATAGTAGTCTTTTCTAACCCATCTTAAATAATAATTAGATGTGAAGAAAAGTATATTTTATCCTACTTGTTTAAAATATGTGAGCAGATTAAATGACTTAGCTTAACTTATCAAATAGAAACTATCTGATTCCTTGAAGTGGGATCATGTAAATTTTTAAGTAGGTTTTTTTAGAAGTTAAAATGAATAAACCAAATGTATAGGTTAAATAGTTTTTCGGAATAACATTAATTGGAAGAAGATAATTCAATAAATTTAAGGAGCTTTTTCATTCTAAATCCAAACTTTAAAGTAATAGGGCATAATTGATTAGTACAATTGGATTAATATTCCTGGAAACCATAGTTTAAAAAATTCGTTGATACCATAGTTAAAAAATTCTTAGATGTCATATTTTAAAGTAATAACACTTACCAAAATCAGTATTAGCTCTAGGAAACTACCCGACTGTACTAAGCCTGTAATTCACAGGAGCGTTAGATCCTTGGAGGCGAATGAGAGGTGGGGGGATTGTTGAATAGGAAAGAACGAGTTTGAAGAACGAGTTCACGAGATTAGATCTTTTGGGATCTGTGATCTATTTTTAGTGAAATATTTGATTATTGGACGAAAAAACTTAAATAATTTTAGTCAGGCCCAGGCCAATCCTAATTAGCGCTGTTCAGAAAATTCTAAGCGCCTTTTTAGAGAGTAAACTTCCTTGTAGTTAACGCAACATTTTTTCTTCTTAAATTATATATGTATGTATTTTTATATATATATATATATATATATATATATATATATATATATATATATGATCTTTTTTTTAAAAATCAATAGAACTTGATAGTAAAAAAAAAAATATTTAACTTTTCATAGTAGTCTTACATAGGCATAAACGTATATATATATATATATATATATATATATATATATATATATATATATATATATATGCCTGAGCCTTTGAGAAAAAAAAACACACTGACACACTGTTACGCCCAGCGTCGGCAAGTAAAGCAAAGCTCTTGTCTTCTCTCGCCTCCCCCCCCCCCCTCCCGTCAGTATTCAGTATATTCCATGCCCCCACCTGGTGCCTCATGGGCGTTCTGTCGGCCATGGCCCCGGGCGCTATGAACCCTCCCTGTATATATATATATATATATATATATATATATATATATATATATATATAACTAGCTGACCCGGCAAACTTCGTACTGCCTAACAGTCGATTCTTTAAGTAATTTATTTTTTTTAATACTTATTCTGCCATTCGGGACACCGGGTAAGCTAGTAAGATAAAAAAGAAAAGAAAAAAGAAACTTAATAAGTCAACAATTACATTATGTCAAAAAATAATAATTATAAAACACTTAAAATTCTTTTAATAGTCATTAAAAATCACAATGAAAATTTCAATATCAGATTTCTTATTATGATACCTACTTATTATATTCCATTTTATTTTTACTTATTCTAAATTAAGTTTCATTTTTATTGTAGTACTTTATGGTACACAATATTTTTTGTTTGATTACCTGGCGCGTAAGAAAACATAGCATATGGTTTTCCAACACGATGATAGGCAACATACAATTGACCATGCGAGAAACATGGGTTTTCTAGATTAATACCAAAAACACTTAATGACTGCCCCTGGGATTTGTTTATAGTCAAACTGAGTTCATAGCAACACAGCTGAAGGCACTGTAATGAATTCACAGCAGCTCGATTCAAACTTGCACCATTATTAGTCGAAGGTCGCGCTTCGCGGGTCTGTCTTAACCAAATTCTTTCACGTTCATTGCGATCTTCACGTTCCTGGGCAGTACGATTAGATTGATAATTAATTTGATGCGTTGCATTTCGGGTTCTTCTGCCTAACTTTGACCGCCGCCTTATTGGAGGCATATTTAGTAAGTCACAAACACACAAAACTTTAGCAATTTTATAAAAATTTGTGGCTTTTAGATTTAGTAATATTATAGATGCACAGCAAAGAGGTGTTTACATTTCAAGTGACATTTTACCATCGACAATTTACATTTTACCATAGTGAATTTGTTTTTGAGTAATGTTACCATAGTATAAATATTGACAAATATTGACATTAATATTTATACGATACTAATGTCACTCAATTGTTTTGGCTTCCCAGAACCCCTCCACTGACACTTTATGGTATGGTATTAAAGTTATAATTGACCTTTAAGTATTATTACGAACTTTTGTATGGGAATACAGAAAAGTGGAGTCTTTTTTACTTCGTTAATGCAAATATAAATTAATTTAAATTGCATTATTAACATGTGATTCTAATACCACCTAGTGATTACATGTTCTTATTTATTTAATTTTTTTTTGCTTATACACAAATAACCAAATACGTTAACTGTTAAACATATTATAATTGAGAACGGGTCTTTTTGCGAAGACCACATCCAGTTACTTTTGAAGTAACAGTAGTGATTGTATCAGTGATTCAGCGCATGCGCATAACTCCTTTGCCTTCCTATTGGAGGATTCGGATGACCAATTGCTTCGGTTCTTGCTGGGAGTAAAGTAACCTTCAACAGTGAATTAGCTTTTGTTTATGAAAAAGCTCTGTTTATGTTAGTAAGAAAAATGAGTTTTGCAATTAGTTCGCGATGTTCATGACAAAGAAAAAGGGATTGGTTTCTTACTCGGAAAAATTAATGGAATTCTATTAATTTTAGCGAGTTGGATAGACTAGAGTCGCTAAAATTAATGTAATTCTATTATTTGTGAGTTGGATTGACTAGGGTTTTGATATCTTCTTGAGCGAGCAGAAACGCATAGCATGTAATGCCTAATAAATGTAAAAAAATCCAAAAAAGAGAGAGAAAAGGAATAAAATATGTTTGTTCACAAATAACGTTGTTTGTTATCCTACATAACCTGCAAAACAGTGAACTTTAATGCTTAATAACTTATTTCATAGTGAATATGGAGATAGTTAGCCGTTGCAGAGATATGAAGACAAGGTATAGTTGGGATTCGGCTAGGAGAAAAACGTCAGACTTTCAGGAAGAAATCTGTATTTGGACGTTTTCGTATTTTGGTACGTATCTATATATTAATTTTTATAAATTGTATTCACTTATAGAATAGATTGTATTTTCTCACTATGTGAAAAATGTTCCTTTTTTGTACTGATTAGTTTGTTGTACTGCTTACCTACTACTTTCTACATGCTGTTTACTTTCCAACTACCGAATTTTCATTGTTTAAAAATAAGATTGGTTAAAATTTATTGTCTTGATGTAGATACTACGCTCATTTCTGCCTGTTTTTTACTTACAAGTTGTATATTTATTTTTTTACTTATAAGTTGTATTTTTTTAGCTGAAGAAGGCTGCCAATGTGCAGCCGAAACGTCCAAATACAGATTTCTTCCTGAAAGTCTGACGTTTTTCTCCTAGCCGAATCCCAACTATACCTTGTCTTCGAACTTATTTCATAGTTGAGAGAATGGATTTTGATCATATTAACCTTTTTATTAATAAATATTGCTTGCCATTTTCTAATATGAAATATAACCGTAGATAACGAGTCAAGAAGTAGTAGATAACCAGCAAAGAACCTATAAGGTAATCAGTAAGCTTATCAGCGAGTACGAGTAACTGCTATAAATCACTACTGCTACTTCAGAAGTAACTGGATGTGGTCTTCGCAAAAAGACCCCAATTTAGAACTTGGAATAGTTTTAGCCAAGTAAAACGCTATTGCATCTAAAATAAAATATCTGTTATGAACTATGTAATCCTATTTAATTTATTTTTAAAGGTTTTATGACACATTTTTTATTAAAATAAAAATTTCGGGGGGCTGCAGTCTCCCCTTATTTACGCCCATGCTATTAGTGAAGCTAGGATCTAGCTGGTTACATCGGCGTATATAAGGGGGACGCTGAGGGGGCTGCAGCCCCCCTCCGAAATTTTCATTTGATGGTGAAAATGTGTCATAAAAACCTTAAAAATAATTTAATTAAGATCGCTTAGTTAATAAAAAATAGTTTATTTCAGGTGTAATAGCGTTTTAAAACTATTTTAAATTCTACATTTTTACTTCCATGCCCCGGAAATGGTTCAGCCCCCCCCCCCGGAAATTTTCACAGCCCCTCCCGAAATTATTTCCTATATACGCCCATGACTAAAAGTCTTTCATCTACTTTGTAATCACACTACCTTGTGGTTATGAAACTGTGGAGCTTCCGTATATAAGAATCGACTGTTAGGCAGTACGAAGTTTGCCGGGTCAGCTAGTTATATATATATATATATATATATATATATATATATATATATACAGGGAGGGTTCATAGCGCCCGGGGCCATGGCCGACTGAACGCCCATGAGGCCCCAGGCTGGGGGGTATGGAATATACTGAATACTAACGGAGGGGGGGGGGCGAGAGAAGACAAGAGCTTTGCTATACTCGCCCACGCTGCGCGTAACAATGTCAGTGTGTCCATTCTGTTTTCGACCAGCCCCACATAAAAAACATCTACCCTATCCTTATAACGAATAAGAGTGGTGGAATCTCTTCATTACAAGGAGAAGACAAGAGCAAGAAATGGTCTCAGCCACCCTCCCCCCGAAATTTTCCCAGCCCCTCTTGAAATTTTTGCCTCACATAACTACAAATGAGGTGTAGAATAAACCCCTAAAGTTATGGCATCTCAATGCGGGCACCCTGTATAACAGCGTTAATTTTGATAATATTTACATTATTTAAAACAATAAAATAACTACTTATCTGCCATGACAAAGCATGGGTATTCAGCTAGTAACATATAAATTGAAGGTAAGGGTGGGGCAGGTTCAATGGGGTTTCTTGAAGTAACTAGCAGGAGTTGCTCCCCAAAATTGTTTAATCAATTAAGTTATAATTTCAATGTTTCGAACCTGTTTAGGTTCATTTTCAGGCATCTACAATATAAATAAAAACGAAGACAGGTATAGTTGGGATTCGGCTAGGAGAAAAACGTCAGACTTTCAAAAAGAAATCTGTATTTTGGACGTTTCGACTGCAACAATGGCAGCCTTCTTCAGCTAAAAAATATATACAACTTATAAGTAAAGAAAATGCACAAGTAGTTATTGTCCGTTTGTGTTGTGTTATGCGGGAGTGAATATAATTTTTGGTTTCACCTATGTATACAGCATTACAGGAGGGGGTTTGGCAGGGTATTTGGTAAGCAACGTGGGTGGCGTAGTCATATGACTACGCCCCTCCTGTAATGCTGCATACATAGGTGAAACCAAAAATTATATTCACTCCCGCATAACACAACACAAACGGACAATAAAAAACAAAGAAATCCACAAATCCGCCCTCGCAAAACACGCCATAACTAAAAAACACACTTTCAACTTTGACGACACTAAAATACTTTCCACTGAACGAAACACCAAAAAGCGACAGATTTCCGAATGCGTCCACATTAACTTAAACCCCAATAACATTAATTACAAAACCGACAAACAAAACATCTCCCCTGCTTACTCCTCCGTCTTCCATAAATTGTCCTGACCTCCTTTTTTATCTTTGTTCCCAGGCTCCAGACAATTTCTCTACTTGTGTGTCCCAAAGCTCTTAACACCTTTTACAACCCGCGTTTACAACCCAGCAATTGCACCTCTTTCATCTGCACCGATTTACCGCCTCCCCGCGCCTTTTTCATAACTATAAAGACCACCGGTGTAGTTGCTGTCGTTCATACTTCTAACCATGGTTACCTAAGTTGTCCTCGAGGTCTTCCTCCCTCCCCCCTAGGCATTCTCTAGTGGTATGTATCTATATATTAATTGTTATAAATTGTATTCACATATAAAATATATTTTGTTTTTCACTATATAAAAAATGTGCGTTGTTTTTACTGTTTAATTTTTTTTGTACTGTTTTTACTAACAAGTTCGACATGCTGTTTTCTTTCCAACTACCGTATTTTCATTGTTTTTAAAAATAAGATTGGTTAAAATTTATTGTATTGATATATATACTCCGCTCATTTCTGCCTGTCTTTTACTTACTACTTGTACATTTTCTTTACTTATAAGTTGTATATATTTTTTAGCTGAAGAAGGCTGCCATTGTTGCAGTCGAAACGTCCAAAATACAGATTTCTTTTTGAAAGTCTGACGTTTTTCTCCTAGCCGAATCCCAACTATACCTGTCTTCGTATCTCTACAGCGGCTAACTATCTCCATCTACAATATAAATAAAAGCTAGAATAAGGGGAAAACTACTCCTATGTCATTATAATAATACAAATACAATATATAAGGTATATAATACTACTACAAAATATAAGGTACCTTAAATTGAGTCATGATAAGATCTACTATAAGACTTATAATGTAGTCAAATCCATAATTTTGAAATTAGCGAATAATCCGGGTAAGAATCCCTGAAAGGGTTTTCCAAGTGTTGATACGCTATTAAACATAAATTAAAAATATATTCAAAATAAAGTAGGGAGTAAATAAATTAAGTAAGCAAATGGATGTACCTACAAAACTTAGGTATATTTGTCTAGTGTAACATGTAATGTTTCTGTGTAAGTTTACCATTAAACCCTTCTATATCATCACACACACTAGGATCTTCAGAAAAGTTCTGCAGAATGCTTTTAAATCACTCTGTATCAGACTAAGAGTAGACTCCAAATCCTACATTTTGGGCTGGGAGGGTAACTTTATTGTTTGTTGAGTATTCTCTTGTGATGTTTAACCGAGTTTTCAGAAGCAGAGGAGAAATTAATAAGTTTTGCTTGTCATAATCTGCGAAGTCCCAAAATGTGTTGGAAATTTTCTTTCTTTCATCTAATGTTACCTTCTCATTTCATTTGCATTTAGAATGAAAGTCACGAAATGCCTTTCTGTATTCTTTGTTACCCTTATAGTTATAATATGTTTGATTGTTGTTCTTCCGTAGAGTTTTGTTTCTTTCTTTTAGCACTTTCCTCCGAAGGAAAGTAGCTATTGAGGTTGCACTCATGACGGAATTTTTGAAAAATGTCTTCAAATCTCTATCGATCCTACCTATTAGACACCGAAAATGACCCCCGTTAAAATTTATATATATATATATATATATATATATATATATATATATATATGTGTGTGTGTGTGTGTGTCTGTTAACACGATAGCGGCCAGAGTTTTTGTTTTTTCTTCACGAAACGTGGTATATAGCGTTCAATTAGCAAACAAGTGAACGAGTACGTTAACCACCAAAATCGGCCTACCGGGAGGGGGGTTTACCCCGGACCCGAAACACTAATTTGACCGTGCCAGCCGCAGTTTTTGTTATATTTCAACGAAACTCTGTATTCGTTATGCTGATCTAAAGAGAGACATACGTTGTAAAAATAAACTAAATCGGTTTATTAGGAGGGGGGGGTTTACTCCGGACCCACATTACCAATTAGCTACTACCAGCAGTAATTTTTGTTACATTTCGACGAAACTCGGTATTCGTGGTGGTCATCAACAGAGAAAAATGGGTTGTAAAAGTAAACTAAATCAGGTTATTTGGAGGGGGGGGGGGGGTTTACTCCGGACCTTAAGTACTAATATACTCATACCGGTCGTAATTTCTGCTGTATTGTAACGAAACGCGGTATACGTCGTGGGTATCTCATAAGAAAGAAGTGTTGTAAAAATGAAGTAAATCGGTCTATTGGAAGGTGGGTTTACTTTAAACTCTGTTTCATTAGAATTAGCCGGCCAGACGTAGGTTCCCAAAGGCGCCACGAGAAGCGCTATCTCCCTCAAGGGGGACTGTATCCTGTTCCTGCGTCAGATCAAAAGATGGAAAATGAAGTTTTTGGGTAGTACAGTATCATGTATTAACATAACTCTGGAAGCAAATTATTTAAAAAATTAATAATTGAACAGTTCTCATAAGAAATGTAAATGAGCAGAACTATTCACGTTTTTACTTTATTTATATAGCTAATTTACTGCAAATTACACTGTTCTGCAAAAAAAAACTTTTCTCCCCTCCCTTGAACAATTTTGCCTGTTTCTCATGTTTTCAGGTGTGCTGAGTCCGAATCTGAACTCAGAAAAATTCTATCACCCTCTGATTTTGAGAGAAAAGAGGAGAAACTTGGAAAAAATGAAAAATTGTATTTGAAAATTATTGCCTTTATCATAACAGATTTTTTTTTTTCTTTTTCAACGGTAAAATATAATTAATTGAATCCTGCATGCTATCAGGTATAATACTAGATATGACACAACTAAAAAAATATACACACATCGTCAATGAGTATTTTTTTTTCTTTTGTACTCTTCCTCCTCTGTCTCCCGCTGCAGTGTCCAGCAGTAATCCGCCAGCATCTTCTCATTCCATTTGCCAGTATATCTTTTTTCCATTCTGGATATGTCTTGGTGGAATCGTTCTCCATGTTCGTCCGAAACTGCACCCAAATTTGGGGCGAAAAAGTCTAGGTGACTATGCAGGAAATGTATTTTTAAGGACATATTGCATCCCAATGTTTTATATGAAGTAAGCAGTTCTTGGACTATTTTTCGGTAGTCTCTAGATTTTTCGTTTCCCAAAAACTTAGCACATACCTCTCGAAAAGCAATCCAAGCCTTTTTCTCAGTAGTATTTAACTTTGCTTCAAAAGTGAGGTCCTTGAGTAGATGTCGAATTTGGGGTCCTACGAAAATTCCCTCCTTTATCTTAGCATCGCTGAGATGCGGAAAGTTTTGTTTTAAGTACATGAAACCTTCTCCTTCCTTGTCCATCGCTTTTACGAAGTTTTTCATTAGCCCCAATTTTATTTGGAGTGGGGGTAAAATAATTAGGTTTTTGTCCACTAATGGAGGGTTGGTAATGTTTTTTTCACCTACTTTTTCCTTACGCACTGGCCATTTTTTTTACGACAATGGTCTCCTCTTTTTCTGCTGTCCCACTCGCACAAAAAACAACAAAATTTAGTGTAACCACCTTGGAGTCCTGTAAGCATGGCTACCACTTTAAGATCTGCACAAATGCGCCATTTGTACTCATGGTACTTGATTTTTTGTAGAAGTATCTTCATGTTGTCATATGTTTCTTTCATGTGGACCGAATGAGCTACTGGGATAGATGGATGTTTGTTTCCATTATGAAGGAGTACTCCTTTTAAACTAAACTTGGAGCTGTCAATGAATAGTCTCCATTCCTCTGGATTGGTTGGCAGATCAAGTTCCTGGAGCAAATGAAATACATCATTGCAAAATACAAGATTTTCTTCCATCGAGAAAAAGCATAGAACTCATGATTGCCGTTTTCTGAAGAAAGATATATTCACGCCTCCTTCCAAGAGATTCCATTGTTGCAACCTTGACCCAAGCAGCTGAGCTTTTGATTTTGGGAGATCTAAATCACGAACAAGATCATTCAATCGCCTCTGATTTATGAGCTGTGGCTGAGTTTCAGAGGGGCTGGACGAACTTGAAATTTCTTCTTGTTGACTGGTTCCAGGTTGAGGTGAAACGCTTTCAGAATAGCTGCACTCCTCAGAACTAAGACGGAACTTACTCGGATTTGGTGGGATGGGCATGGAGGCATCATGTGGAGTTGGTCTCATGGCAGAGGGGATGTTGGGATAAACAATTTTCTTTTTGCTCTTGAACGAGAAACCTTTGATTGTTTCGCCATATCATGGGAACTGCAAATGGCATTGACTTATGTGTCCCATTTAGCCAACCAGTCAGAGAACGTGAGCATGAACTACAGCATATTTTAGGAGCCCAGGATTTGTCCTGATCCCTTACTTTACATCCAAAGTATAACTCGTATGCCTTCTTCACCAGCGGAGTCAGAGGTTTCTGAGTGGACTTGAATGTGACTTCACCACAAACATAGCAAAAGGAATCAGGCTTATTTATACACTGTCGTGACATTACAGAGAAAAAGTGAACTGTTCCCAGAACAATGATAGCACAACTGAATATCCAAATAAGTGCGTTTAGCGAAAGCCTCGAGAGTACTGATCAAATCCTAGAAGAAAATAGTGACAAGAGAGGGGCTGTTGGGGTATTGGGAGGGGGTTGTTGGGAGGGGGGGGAGTTGGGGTATTGAGGGTGAAAGGGGGGCAGGTAAGGATTTGAATGAAAAGGATACCACCATAAAAGAGAAAGGAAGGTCATTCCCCTAAAGATCCAGGTAGAGACCAAATCCCTGCCTCAAGATCAAAAACTGAAAAAACACTTTTAGCCATATTTCTTCAAACACTTGTAATATTCCCTTCAAATTTTTTTTCGTTCAAATATACTTCATTGCGCTCAAAATCATCGGGCTTTTGAATTTTTTTCACTATGTTTTGATGCCAAAAAAAATTCGTAAAATTTACAAAAAACTCACATTTTTGGATAAAAAACTAGAATTTCTCAAGAAACTGTGTGTGATAGACAGAATCTGACTTCAAATTCGTGTTCAGCACATTTGAAAACAGTAAGAAAGCATATTTTGGTTTGAAGGAGGATTTTCGTGCAGAACAGTGTTATTCAGTAATGTAGTCTTCACTACAAAAATTCTGAGGAAAGTGCTTAGTTATGCAGCTCTTGCGTGACGGACTTTTTATTATAGTTGATAGTATAGTGTCATAAACTAAAAGAAACCCGTTTTTTGGTTCCTTTCTGTTTATTACAGCATTTCACTTTTTTTTTTTAATATTTTTTCTTGCTTAAATGATAACATTTTATTTCAATGAGTTTCTCGTTACTATATAAATTCTATAATTCTCAACAAGATAGCACCAATAACTCAATTTAGTTAAAAATGGTGCTGGGTTCCTTTCCGTTTAAAGGCGTCCAAATATAAATTGAATTTTATTATTTATAATGCATTATTCTTTTTAAAATATATTATATTTTATATATATTATAAATTATATATTAAAAATGCATTAAAAGTGTTTTTTCCTCAACAATTATATATTGGACAAAACAAGGTTTATTAGTTACAAATAATAGTAAATATAATTATTTTTTAGTAAAAAAGGATGGATTTCGGTAAGTATTATAATTCTATTTCAGAAACTGTCTATTTATTAATTTTCTTTGTAACTTGCAAGACAAGTTTAAAAAGAAACTAGTCATAATAATTGATAAGGTCATTCTACAGAACACAGATATAATAAGATCTTAAAGGGTCTCACCGTGTTTCCATATGAAATCTGCACTGGCGTCTTTCTCGACTAGACATGGGATGTTTTTTTTTAATTTTAACATTTACAAGGCCATAAAAAGATACACGTGCGATTACGCTAATGGAAATAGGACCATAGGTTACTGTTCACATGTAGCCTCGATAATTTATTTCTTATCACTTTGTCATTACTAATAAAAAAAAAATTAAACCTGCAGAAATATTAACACATTTATTCGAAGTTAAAAGTGATACCAAAACTATTGAGGAAAATAGTGATTAAGATTAATTATCTTTTGTTGAAAATGAAGATTTTTAGTATTTATTATTTTAGTCGCTTGCAATATGACAATAGTTTTTCGATCTGTATAATATAGATTATGCACTGAGCAATTTGAGGGTTCATATTTAAATAAAAAAAACGTCCTAAGAGTAGCTTGAGATATTTGCGATACATCTGGTTTTTAGTGTTTAGCTATGGATATAGGATTTTTGTAATTTCATGTATGATGCACCTGTCACACATCTATGAAACTTTTACGGATAATAGTTGAGAAATTACTGATTTTACGTGATTTTTTTGGTAGGAGTGCTTTGAGGGGTAGTTAGGGAAAACTGCCCTTCAAATCTTCACAATTTTTTTTCTTAACTTATAAATGGTCCGCAAATTATGAAAAAAATACGCAAGGTACACTTAAATAATAGCTTCAATTCATGTTGGGTTCATTTAAATATCTTGTATAGTTTCATAGAAAAACGACTTTGAAGTTAGGGGTTTCAAGCCTAATTCCCTCAAAACGAGTACAGTTAGAGGTTTGATAATTGACGAAACATTATTTCTAGGAACTAGAAATAAAATAAATACATCAAAGTCAAGAAAGACGCCAGTGCAGATTTCATATGGAAACACTGTGAGACCCTTTCAGCACATAACATAATTTGACATATTCCCTTTGTACATACTAAGAGCGGCCCATACTGGGAGCTCAGTCTGAGTCAACACTCATGGTCAAAATCGAATACGCCTGCGGAGGGAGGAGAGTAGACGTCATATTGGCTGGGCTTGGGGTAGCATCAGCCTCCGGAGCTAGTAGCCACCTCTCTCTGGTTAGCTTGCAATCCTGGGGTTAACCTGATATATAACTTTTATATATATATATATATATATATATATATATATATATATCATTTCCATAGCAAACAATTAGACAAGTTTATTAACCAGCAAAATTGGCCTATTAGGAGGTGGGGGTTTACTCTGGACCCAAATTACTAATTTTCCCATACCGGATGCAATTTTTTTATATTGCAGCAAAATTGCTAAGTACACTAAGGGTGTTGGCGCTAATAGCCAAACAGTTGATGCGCCGTAAAAAAAAAAAAAAAAATAAATAAAATACACTAAGGGTGCGTTTACACTAGGATAGTTATTTCAGGATATTTATATCAGGGAGAAATTCTGACTAATGGAAACCATGTAAAATTTATGTCTGAAATAAATTATACATGGTTTACATTAGTCAGAATTTCTCTCTGATATAAATATCCTGCAATAACTATCCTAGTGTAAACGAACCCTAAGGCTCAGTGCAACTCTAATACTGAGAATAGAATGACAAATATTTGCCCAAGTACCCCAATGAGGACTAAGGTGGTAGGGATGGAAGGCCAGAAAAAAATAAATAATTAGCAATAAGTATTAGAAGGGATTATCTGAGTCAGCCCTCTGGAAGATAAGCAGTATTTCTAAGAAACAGGTTTTGAGCCTATAAAGTCAGAAACAAAAGTCTGCATAAGCCTCAATATAATTTAATGGGGACTAAGGACGGGAGGATTGGGAAATATATGAAAAATGGTAGAATTCAGTGCAAACTTATTTTAATTATATATATAGTTTTAAACACATTTGGTTCAAAAGGAGTTGAATTTGGTTCTTTTAAAGAACTATAATTTAATAATAATAAATTAAAAGAATTAGAAAAACGCAATAATCAAGAGGAACAAAAATCAACATACACTAGAAAAAAAAACCACAAATTTTGAAATAAAGTACTTTGTTGTTCCTCTGTTGGCTGCAATTACAGCAAAATGTTTTCGAGCTCAGAATGGGCAAGATCCTTTGGAATATTTGGAGCTACTTTATTCCATTCCGCCACTATCACACTTTTAATGTATTTTTATTTAGTATTTTATTCTTTGAAATATTCTTCTTAGTGTGACTCCATAAATGTTCAATTGGGTAACTGATGCAACTGTTGGGGTGCGTTAAAGAGCAACCATTCACAAGTTGAGCAATATGTTTGCGGGTCACTATCCAGTTTTTCCTAAACCAGACTTTTGCACAAGTAGTCAAATCTATCCGTAGTTTTCTCAATGAATACTGGATTTCCCACTCCAGCTGAGGACACATTTCCTCAAACCATTGTACAAATTTTGTTTGAAAGTTTTTGAATAATAATTTTGCAATTTAGGTACAGCAAAAAAGTTACGATTTTTCAAATTGTTGCAAAATCCAAACCCAGTCTAAATGCTTTACATATTTAAAAAAAAGAAAAAAAAATCATTCAAAAACCTTTTACGGATTCAAAATCAGTCAGTTTGGTGGCATCAGTCATATATATATATATATATATATATATATATATATATATATATATATATATATATATATATATATATATATATATATATAAGGGGAGGGGGCCTGCACAGAAACTCTGTGTCAAAGGTTCACTGGGGCTTACACATTTCGGACTGCAACACTATCTTATGGATTAACCCGCAACAAACTGGGGGTAATGCACCATACGGAAGGCCCCATCCAATTAGACAGGATTAAATTGGAGCAGGTCAGAAATGGCATGCTGTCCAAGCAAAATTCAAATTGTGCATAAGAGCTACATGTGCTGAAGTTGCTTCTTGTGCGTCCAACAAACTATTGAGTGAGCATAACATTCTAGTAAAAGGCGAAAGATTTATGCGTTTTGAAGGGAGACCAGAGTTAGGGTGGTAACCTATAGATAACCCGTCCTAAAATTCCTAGTTAATAATAAATGGACGTTAAAATTTAAATTAAATTAACATTTTAGATCTGCCAGGCAAAATAGAAGAACAGAGAAATGAATTGCAGCTTCAAAATCCTGAATGAGTGGTCACACATAAATCACCAGCCAAAACATGGCATCCAAGCAGCATCATTACAAGACTGCAACACCTTCAAGTAACATAATATTAAAAGGTAAGCCGTATATACAAGACTCTACATGGGCGAATATAAGGGGGCTGCACCCCCCCCCCCCCCGGAAATTTTGATTTGATCGGTAAAAATTTCATAAGACCCTTAAAAATAAATTAAATAAGATCATTTAGTTCATAAAACATATTATATTTTGGGTGTAATAGCGTTTAAGTTGGCTAAAACTCTTCCAAGATCTAAATTGTTAGTATTCCATACACCGGAAATGGTCTCAGCCCCCCCCCCCCCCGAAATTTTCCCAGCCCCCTCCGAAATTATTTCCTATATATGCCCATGGCATCAGTCTTTTTTTTTAAAGATCCTAAATGCTTTTTAAGCCGCCGAAAAAATGACTATTTTTACTCTTTTTTTTCAGAATTACTGCTATTTTCCAAAGCAGTGAAACAATTTTAACATTTCTAAATAATCAAACATTGTAGTATTTTCATGGAGTTATGGGCGAAAGACGTACAACAAAAAAATATGTAATTTTTTCAATTTATTTTATTTTTAAAAAAATGTTCCGGAAGTTTTTTGATTTACGCATACCTAAATTATTGAATTAATCTGAAGATATTCTCGCAACCTCTTGACACCCGAGTATATCAATGTTTTAGCACTTTTCGAAGGAATGTAGCTATTCAGGTTGCACTCATGAAAGAATTTTTGAAAAATGTCTTCAAATCTTCATCGATCCTACCCACTAGATACCAAAAATGACTCCTGTTAAAATTTATGTATATATAGGTTATTTTAAGCAAATTATTGAGGAATGCAGTGTACACTGCTATTCTTCTGAGGAATGTGCTGTTATGTATCTCCTGCATGACGGACTTTTTATACTTGAGCGAAGTAAGATAAGTAGACATACTGAGTCCCTCAATGAGCAAGTGCTCGCAAATCAAGTTAAGGGACTTCAGAAAGTCCTAGCCGATGTCTCAGGTGACTGTAAACACCTGAGACATACAGACTAAGAACAGGAAGCCATGTATAAATAATTGTATTTTGCTTTTTCTCCATATTTATTTAATTTTTTAAAAATCAAGGTATATCATACAATACACATTTTAAACAAGAAAAAATTATCATTATCAATAAAACATCTCATCAAAAATAATATGTTCTACAAAACATGAAATAATTATTATTTATTTTGAAATTCCAAGTCTCGATAAAGATTTCATTTGTGATGCTTTTTTGTTGTTTTGGGTCTATTGAAAGCAGCTATGGACCAAGAACTAACATACATCATTCTTAGTCTCATTTAAAAAAAAAATGTCAATATATTTTCAACATTTTATTCATTTATTTTTTCTTTCAATGGTAAAATACTTACTTCCTAAAATATAAATACTTAAATTTAACAATTAAAATGCCTTAGTTATATTCTCTCAACATAAATAATTAATAGTTTTAGCTCTTATTTTGCAGTTCAAATTTTAAAAGAGGCTTATAATATTGTTCAAATTTAGATTGTATAACAGAGAATAATGTAAATCCTTTTTCCAAAAATCCCAAAACCTGAAACTACTTTAAAATTTTAATAAATAAATAAATATATATTTATATATTTATATATATATATATATATATATATATATATATATATATATATATATTGATGAACACTGTAATTATATTATCATTTGTAGAAAATGAAAAGATTAACAATATATATATATATATATATATATATATATATATATATATATATATATATATATATCGTTGTCCAAGATGGAGGACAGTGTAGAGGTCATAGAAACAGTGCTCCGCCTTTTGGTACCAGTAGGGGAATTTTCAGTGCTAAAAAAAAACTTAAAAAGTGATGTATACAAAGCCATAGGACTCCTTCAAGATTTACAAAAGACTATTCAAGACAAACGTGAAGATCCTGGAGTATCTACACACATAATGACTACAAGTGAGGTTAGCAGTAAGAAATCCTATGCAAGTACATTAAAAACTAAAATTAAACCTACAAATAGTTCTTTTAAGCTTATTGTTAAAAATAATAATGAAAAGGATAGCATTGAAGATACAAAAAATCAATTCAAATCAATAATAAAACCACAAGAATTAAAGATTGGAATTAAAAATTTAAAAATGACATATAGAGGACATTTAATTGTAGAAACTCAAACTAATAACGATATAGAAAAAATTCACCAAACATTGATAAATTCCAATTCAAATTTAAAATCAGATTTTATTAAAAAATTGAGACCAAGAATTATAATAAAAAATATTCCTTCGGAAATTGATGAACATAACCTATCAGAGACTATTCTATCACAGAATGAGGAATTAGGATTAACTAACGAAGATTTAGGTCACTATTTCATAATAAAATCTAGATATAATGAAAATCAAAGACACGCAGTACTGCAGGTTTCACCACAAGCTAGGAATATCATCGTGAAACGTGCAGAGAAGCTCAAGTTATTCTACACGATTAGTAAGACCGATGACTTCCTTTCTGTCCGACGCTGCAGGAACTGCCAACGGCTCAACCATTCAGGACTTTGCAGAGGAACCCTCACCTGCCCTCATTGCACAGAGGAACATGAAGCCAAGGACTGTCCACGAAGAGAGAAGATAGAAGAACACAAGTGTATAAATTGTATTAGTTTTAATAACTATTGCAAACCACACCAAAAGGTATCTATCTCCCATTCAGCTCTTAGTAAAGGTTGCCCATCTTATCTTAATGCCTATAATAGATTAATAAATAACACTGATTATCAATGAATAATACAACACTGATTTATAATATCTTTATTATTATAATAGAGCATTTATCAAATCCTTCTTTAATAAACACACAAACAAAACATAAACTCCAGCTGATAAACAAAACACATTCGAGCTTTATTATGCATTTTCTGAAAAACGAAATATTCATTCATATACTAAATCTAATGTTGATTGATGTGCGATTGTTTTTGTTTGGTAGAGCGCATATGTTTCTTTCCAACTCTAATCTAATTAATGTATCTTGTTTACTAGTTTCTTTTGTTTATGATTCCAATGGCTGTTGAAGGAATTAAAACATATGATCAAAATTATGAAATTAAATTTATTCAGATTAATATGAAACATAAAATTAATTCTACTGTATTTTTATATGAATACTTAAATAATAAAAAAATAGATATTGCTCTTTTACAGGAACCTTACATTGGTAATAAAATTAAACCTAAAAGATTTAAGATTTATTCAAGCGTTAGTCATAAATCTCGTTCACAAATAATTATTAATAATAACCAAATTGATGCATCCCTCCTTTCAAAATACAGTGATCCAGATACAACCGTTGTTGAAATCATATATAAAGAGAAACAATTAATACTGATTAGTGCTTATTTTGATATAACGCATGATATTGATGAAGATTTAACGAAATTAAATAAAATTCTAAATGAATTAAAAACTAAAGATATAATTATAGCAGTTGATAGTAATGCTAGATCGAAAATTTGGCATGACAGTATTACTAATAAAAGAGGAAGACGATTGGAAAATTTCATTGTTTTAAAAAACTTAACAATATTAAATGAAAACCAAAATTTGCCAACTTTTGATGGCCCACGTGGGCAAAGTAATATAGATTTAACTTTAATAACACCAAACCTCATAAATAAAATAAATAATTGGAGAATCTCAACTTCAGAAAACTTTTCAGATCATTTATCAATTAAATATAACTTTGCTTTAAAACAAATAAAAAACAAAATAAAAGGTATAGGATTAGTATATAATACTAGAAATGCGAATTGGGATTTATTTCAAAATAATTTATTTGCAGAAATCTGTAAGGAATTTAAAATGACTGAAAATATAGAAACTAATATGATTCAATTTTTATTAAGTAATAACTTAAATATGACATTGAATAAATTTTCCAAAGCCATTTCAAAAGCCTGTAATAAGACTTTTAAAATTAGAAATTACCAAAAAAATAATACTAAAACTCGCTTTAATCCGAAACCTTGGTGGGATGAAAATTTGACTACTCTTCGAAAAGAGACAAAGAAATTAAGGAAAATATATCAGAAAACAACATGTAATGAATCTTTGAGACAGGAAAGAAAACAAGTCTATTTAGAAACAAAACACATCTATGAAAAAAACATTAGAGCTAATAAAATAAAATCATGGAAAGAATTTTGCAATAATATAAGTCCTTGTAATCCATGGACATGGCCTTACAAATATGCTAATGGAAAATTACATGAACAATTTACACTTAATACAATAAAGAAACATGACGATTCATACACAAATAATACAACAGAAACATACCAATATATACTCGACTCACTCATTAAAACAGACAACATACAAAATGATAATGAAATACACAAAACAATTCGCAATAATATACCAACAGACCTACAGACACATGACGACCTACAATTAACCGATTCAGAAATTAGTTATATTATTCAAAATTTGAAAAGAAATAAATCCCCAGGTATAGATGGAATTACAGGAGAAATATTCAAAAATATATATAGTTGTTTTCCAGTTTTCATCAATGAATTATACAAAAACTCTTTCAAATTTGGTATTTTCCCCGAAATATGGAAAAAGTCTAAAGTAATTCTTCTAAATAAACCCGGGAAATGCAAAAATGATATTTCATCGATTCGACCCATTTCTTTAATTCCTACAGCTGGTAAAGTCTTGGAAAAAATAATTCATTCCAGATTATCTCATTATCTGTTCTCGAACTCGCTCTTACATATCAATCAATTTGGATTTACCTCTCAAAAATCAACAATAGATGCATTACACAGTACACTACAATTCATATCTGAAGCCAAAAACACTAAATCACATACAGTTCTCATATCACTAGATATTAAAGGAGCATTTGATAATGCATGGTGGCCATCAATTTTAAATTCTTTAGCAAATTCAAATTGCCCTAACAATATATATAGATCTGTGAAAAATTACTTACAAGGCAGACAATCCTTTATTATAACACCAAATATGACATTTCACAAATTTCAAACACTAGGAACGCCTCAGGGGTCTAGCCTTTCACCATTATTATGGAATCTAATTGTAAATAATTTGTTAATGATAAAGTTACCTCCAGACACAACTATTTTAGCATATGCTGATGACATATTAGTGCTAATTAAATCTAAAATATTCGAAAAACTACAAGTCAATATTAATGCAATTACAAATATTGTTGATAACTGGGCGAACCAGCATAAGTTAAAATTTAATATTCAAAAGTCATCTTTCATTCTATTTACACATAAAAGAATCCACCCACAAATACATGTAAAATCACAAGGACAAAACATTCAACAGGTTGAAACATTGAAATATTTAGGAATAACTCTAGACAGAAAACTAAACTGGAATACACACATTGACAGACTACAGACAAAATTATTAAAACTAGTAAATAATCTGACAATCGCTGCAAAGACTACATGGGGACTAAACACAGAAGCATTACATATATTGTATAAAGGAGCCGTACTCCCATCATTAACCTATGCTATTAATATCTGGGAATCTGGACTTGCTAAAAAACACAATTTAATGAAATTACAAAGAGTACAAAGATTGATGGCCATTAAAATGATAAAGGGTTTTAAAACAGTGTCGTATGAAGCAGCCTGCGTCCTAGCAAAAATAGTTCCCATCGAATTAATTGCAAAACAATATACAGCACAATTTAATCTTCTCAAAACCTCAGAAAACATAAACAATTTTAGAAATACTCAAATTGAAAAAGAATTGCAATGTACAATGTGGCCTCACCCATCCGATTTTCCAATTTTTAAAAATCCTTGCAAAAATAACGTCATAGAATTAACAATTTACACTGATGGAAGTAAGGAAGGCAAAAACGTAGGCTGTGCATCAGTGGTATTTATTAACGACGAACCCACAGACGTACATAAATACAGACTGGGACAAAACTGTACAAACATACAAGCAGAACAATACGCAGTACTTGAAAGTTTGCGACTAATAAAGACCAAATACAGACAATATAATAATGCAATTTTATACACAGACAGCAAGACGACCTTACAAAAACTGACTAATCGTTCGGTACATGACTCACTAACAGAAGAAATAAGGAAACATGTGACAGAAATACAAAACATTAACATAAACATATATTTTAAGTGGATAAGAGGACATTCTGGAAATATGGGGAACGAATTAGCTGATAAAGCAGCTAAAGCTGCCGCGAAAAGTCCCCAGTTACCAGTTTGTTATGATAAGATATCGAAAAATCACTTAAAATATATGTTACAAACTAAGACTATACAAACTTGGGAAAACCGCTGGACAAATACTAACAAAGGGACACACTTAAAACTATTCATACCTCAAATTCAAACATATTTAACAAAAAAACAAACTATGACAGATTTTTACACAACACAACTTGTCACAGGACATGGCTCAATAAACTCGTACTTATACCGTTTCAAAATCACAAACAGAAACACTTGTCCATGCGACTTTCTTACGGAACAAACTTACCAACACTTAATATACGACTGCCGACTACTAATACAGGAACGGACAAAATTACAAACGACAATTATGAAACAAAACGGAGTCTGGCCATCACCAGAACAAACTCTGTTTATGTGCCATAATAAGGCATTAAGAGAATTTGCTGAGCAGCTTTACATGGCAATGGGAAGATTGAATACCTATTACAAATAAAATGATATTAAACGTTTTTTGTGGTAATACTAAAATTTATTTTTTTCTAATTTTATATCTTCTATATTATTCATGTTTTGTTTTACTTCATTTTTATATTCTGTTCTTTTGTTAATTTTCTCCATTTGTAGTATTTTGTATAGTTATAATTTGTAAACTTTTAAATTTCAACTAAAACTAATAATATGTTTTTAAAAAAACAAAATATGTTAACATACAAATGCAAGTGATATGCTGATTGTTGCATGAGACTTGCAGACAAAAATAAACTCCCTTCTTGCAGGGTTACTGTAAGGAGGAAACAAATAATAAAAAAAATATATATATATATATTTTTTTTTTTTTTTTTTTTTCATTTAGCCTGGTAGGTTCATTTCAGCTAGGTTCCTGTGAGGAATAAAAAAAAAAAACAGAATTAATAAAATGCCTTCATAAATATGAATAGTTTTTACACATAAAATATTTTAACAATTTTTTAGCTTGGGTTCATAGCTCGGCACCCATCTACTGAAAATAGAATTTTCAAATCCAAAGATTCATTAAAATTACTAATGAGCAGATAGAATGTAGTAATCAATGAGAAATATTCTTCAATTTTCTGGGTTGAATCTTTATCAAGATTAATGTTATATTTTAATAATAATAAATAGTAAAAAATAAAACTCCAACATTTAGCAGGAATATTAAGATAAACATTGATGCGAGAAATTATAATTCATTAGATATAAAAGAGTTTTCTATGAACAAGATGATCCATAATTCTATTGTTTATAATTGAAAAAGAATGTGAAAACTTAACTGGTTCATTGTGAGAGAAATAAAAAAATTTAGAATGAATAGAAATAGTGACTGATAAACTACAAAAGTAAAATACGCTTAACTTAGTCGCAAAGGTTAGATGGTTGGTAACCAGCTTTTTTACCTGTCGTTGTAAGGAAGGAAATCTTGGGTATGATGATGAATTTTGGAGTTAAAATGCAAGTCCTTGGGAGGGGTAGCTCTTGGGAGAGAGCGAGATTTTAGTTGGTGCGAACACTAGAGTTGGAACCAACACAAGCACGAGGGATAAAGGATTCCGAGAAATTCAAAGAACTGTATAAAATCCCAAAATTCTCGATAACTGGATACACTATTTTGTGTACTGAATAATAGTATTAATAAGCCTTACAAGTAGGAAATCCATCCCATTAGTAAGTTCCATTAACCCTTAAGAGCCGGTAATCTGCACAATCTTAGATGCCTGTGGGGCATCTAACCCTCCTGGTTTCACAGGACGCCATTAAAATAGCAGTCTTCTGATTTCTTGTAATTCGCTTTTGTTATTTCTTTATTTAAAAAGTTGTCTGTCACCATTTTCTCATTCCATACTTCAGACCAGTCAACTGCTGGCTTAAAAACATTTTTATTTTTTTGAAAAATTGTTTGAATTTTTTTTTTCAATAATATCAAGTCAAAAATCTCTGCCTTGGAATAATATCTACGGAACATGATCTCTATGTACACATCAACAGCTAAAAAACAAATAAGGCCTTTCAGAGGACAAAGGAACTGGGTTGGAGAGGGAAACCCTCATAAAATAGGCTCAAACTGCATTTTCATCAACTCTAGCAGATGTAAGAATGACTGGGGCTTACAAAGCTTACCTCTAAATATCACAAAAACCTGTCACAGCAGTGGCTTTCAGTTCTGAAGCTAAGAAATGGACTTGTCGAAAGTGACTATCAGGCCACAGGACTTGCTGGCCCATTCAGTATCGAGTAGGTTAAAATCAATACACACCTAATAGTGCATTAAAAATGTTTAAGAAATTTCAATAGGTTAAGTAACAAGATGGATGAATTTATTGTCATCCATCAAGAACAAGAACAATAGAAAATTCAGAGTAAACAAGTTGTTACTTGTTTTTTTTTTTAAATATAATCATTGATTCATTGAAATGCATGCACTCAAAGGCTTTAGAGTCCACTTACATTAATAAGGATTTATTAAACAAATAAAACTACACTCACTAATTAAAAAATGACACAATTTTATCTGGCTCAACAATCCGGCAAGATTCAATTGGGCATGAATACGGTCCTTTTGCCTATAAATTAGAAGGTATGATTTTTAAATTCCAAAGTTATCATTCAAAAATCATAAAATTAAAAGTGAACACTCAGATTCTCGAGAGTATTTTTCAAATCATATAAGTGAACAGAATAGAAAATAATATTCTTATAGCAGAGTTGGGCAAACGTTAGCGCGCGCTAAAAGCTGAAACCTCTCCGCTAATTTAGCGAAACTGTAGAAAGCCAGCGCTAATAATTAGCGGTTAGCGGCGGCAGTGCGCTAACCGCTAATCTAATTATGAAATATCGTAATTGCTAATAGCTTAAGCTAAGTTACAAGTTGTAACTATAGCTTAAGCTATTAGCAATTACGATATTTCATAAATAGATTAGCGGTTAGCGCACTGCCGCCGCTAACCGCTAATTATTAGCGCTGGCTTTCTACAGTTTCGCTAAATTAGCGGAGAGGTATCAGCTTTTAGCGCGCGCTAACGTTTGCCCAACTCTGTCTTATAGTGCTTCTCCTTGAAGAAACATTCATCCCTCTTTCGAAATGTGTAAAAGAAGTCCCTGAGCAAAATATTTCTGAGTAAGAAGAGCTTGTGGAGCAACAAATTTCACGAAATGTATCATAATCTGGATTAAGAGAGAGGGAGCTTTCATCATCCTTACCATGACAAAAACACCTGCAAAATAATAATAATCAAAAAATCAGTCCCGTAACAGGCAACGAGGGCCCTGAGGGGCAGATACTATAGAGGTATCTGATTCATGACCATACGGCGCACTAGGGAGATAGTGTGGTCAGTACTATGCTCCAGCCGCCTGATTTTCCCCTTGGCCGCTTCGACTGCTGGAGTCATTAGCACCCAAGGTTTATTAAATTAATTAAAGGCTGGGTTGGCCTAGGGACGGTCAGGGAGGCCGAATTCAACCCATGAGCCAAGACACTAGAAGAAAAAATCTTTAGTGCTTGCTCGGGATTTGAACTCAGGCCTCCACCTTATTAGTTCAGTGCTCTACCCCTGACCTAACCTCGCCCCCAAAATAATAATAATATCAAAGTAAAATAAACAATTTGTATTAATACGCATAAAGCTATTATGCCCCACCATTTTTTTATGGAAGAAGTCACCACCCCTAGAATAATCGAAAGCCTTTGAAACTACCGTATGCCTAGATACAAATGTTATTTCAATGATTTTTTTTTTTTTATATATAATTCAGTGAAAGGTTTTCAGTCTTGATGAGAAAGAAAGCCTCCCAAAAGGCGATGATTTAAAAGATTTTTCATTACCAAATAATACAATGAGCAGTGAATGAGGAAAATTGGTACAGCCATAAACCTATTTACAAAAAACAAAGTAAGTTTGAAACTCTGTGCCAAAGGTTCACTGGGGCTTACACATTTCGGACTGCAACACTATCTTATGGATTAACCCGCAACAAACTGGGGGTAGTGCACCATACGGAAGGCCCCATCCAATTTGACAGGATTAAATTGGAGCAGGTCAGAAATGGCATGCTGTCCAAGCACAATTCAAATTGTGCATAAGAGCTACATGTGCTGAAGTTGCTTCTTGTGCGTCCAAGAAACTATTGAGTGAGCATAACATTCTAGATCTGCCAGGCAAAATAGAAGAACAGAGAAATGAATTGCAGCTTCAAAATCCTGAATGAGTGTTCACACATAAATCACCAGCCAAAACATGGCATCCAAACAGCATCATTGCAAGACTGCAGCATCTTCAAGTAACATAATATTAAAAGGTAAGCCGTATATACAAGACTCTACATGGGCGTATATAAGGGGGGCTGCAGCACCCCCCCCCCCCCCCCCGGAAATTTTGATTTGATCGGTAAAAGTTTCATAAGACCCTTAAAAATAAATTAAATAAGATCATTTAGTTCATAAAACATATTATATTTTGGGTGTAATAATGTTTAAGTTGGCTAAAACTCTTCCAAGATCTAAATTGTTAGTATTCCATACACCGGAAATGGTCTCAGCCCCCCCCCCCCCCCCCCCCCCGAAGTCCAAGCGAAAAAAAGATGGTGCCTGCGTCCGCTCTAGGAGTGGAAGTTTCATCTGCCTGCGGAGGATGAGAGGTAGTGGGCTCATCCCGCCCTCAGGGATATTGTCCTCCCTATCCCACGTCACATCGATAATGTTAAAGAACATGAGAATGGGCTTATAACAAAAGACAATGTTTTATATATTAGATAAAGTAATTATTTGAAATTTATATATTCGTTTGTTGGACAATTAATTCAGAACGCACTTATTTATTTACTTAGTTGCATTAATAAATAGCAAGCTAAAATTACTTTTATCAAAGAAGTCTAAAACACAATTTATAAAATAAATATTTAAATTGTTCAATTACTTAGAATGCCTTGTGTTCCTGGTTTTTTCTATGGGGCTTCGGTAGTGGGAGATTCATATAAGCTGTCAGGCTCATGATTTTTTCTATTTCCTAGGAGCATACCAAACAGAGGAGATCATGGTGGTTCGCTTACACTGTAAAATGCAAATTATTATTAAAAAAAAAAAATCTAGGATATAATAATTAACAAAATCGAACCAATGTTTTTCAATCTCAAAAGCAACAAATTATTGCGTTCATGTGACTCTTTGAAGTTATCTAAATAGATAAGGTAATTTGGTGTGATGGTGATGTGGACTATTTGAAAGATGATATTGGTTAGAGATGTTGAAACCAAATTTCATATGGTGATAACAATTCATTGCTGCTTAGTAAATATTTTTCGGTACAAGTACACAGTAATTCCTTGGACTAAGTCATTTTCAATTAAACATCACTCATAAAAAAATTATATATATATATATATATATATATATATATATATATATATATATATATATATATATATATATATATATATATTGTTGCATGAGAAGAAGATCACTGAATTTATGTTTTGTTGTGTTCTGTGTAAATGCTTTGCAGAAGAACATGGATTCTACACATGTCAGTAAATTCAAAGTACCTTAAATGTACATTAAATGCAAGATATAACTTGAAAAAATGGTTTCTTTACTTTTCTCCCAGTTCAGAAACTTTATAAAAATTGTTTGTTTCCCTAGCCCTTTTCAAATTAGGCAGATTTTTGCCATCCATAGTTATTTAAGTGGTGAACTTGGAGCATCCATTCCTTGAGGTGTTCCTTTTTTGTCGCTTTAAACTACTTTTCTTTTTTGAAATCATATCCAACATTTAAGTTAAATCACGGCATTTGGTTCTGATTTGTAGTCAGACTTTAGTCCTAATCTGTTTTCACATTGCTCACGAGCCAAAAAATGTATCGAGTGCAGTACACGCAAAATATAATAAGAGAAAAATGGCAGCATTGTGCCTGTTAGCCTCATCATTTGCAAAGAAAAACAAGAAGTGTTGGCCGATAATTTATTTGTTGATCGCATGAACTATTGTGACACAAAGTTGCTGAATATTATTGATGAGGATGATTATAAAAACCACCTCAGAATGGGCAATTCCACTTTTACGCTTTTGCTGGAAAGAGGTGGTCCATTCATTTACAAAAAAGATACCTCATGCGTGATTGTGTAACTGCTGAACAACACCTTGTAGCAACTTTACGGTTTTTGGTCACTTGAAGGTCATACGAGGACCTGAAGTTAAGCTGTAAAATATCTCCACAACTACTCATACCAAAAACATTAATTTAATTTTAAAGAATTATGAAAAAAATACTCTAAAATAAATAAATAATTTTTATATTTAAATTACCCAGGATGTTCTGAGCTCTTCTTTTTTCCTGCAGGACTTTGTCCACATGAGTGTTTTCTATCCACTGAGCTCTCAGGCTGAGGGCTTTTTTGATCTCCGAAGATGAAAGTATCAAGCAGTGAAGACCCTGAGGGGTCAGTGGCACTGTAAAATTAAAATTGTTAACTTGAAAAAATTATAATTTTTGAATGAATTTTGATGAAATAATTCCAGAATAAGAGGAGTTACAGTTTCTTCAGACTGTTCTCTATTAGGCACAAACCGAAAATTACTTTATTAAGTGCTGGTACACTTAAATAAAAATGAAACTTTTTGCAAACAAAAACTCTGCTGTGGATTAAAAAAAATAAACTTTAAATATTATGAGAGGTTTATGGTTAATTTTTATTGTCATCTGAAATGTTTCCTGGATTTTTTTCAGATTTATTCTTTAAAATTTTAGTATTTATTTTAGGAACAAGTTTGGTTCTAAAAAAGTGATGAAAGCAAGGCATCAAATCAAGGAACTATCTTTGTAGAAGCTGAAAATTACATATGTAAGAAAGGAACTGGAAAAAAAGGAATTTATTTTATTTATAATATCCTACCTGCATTAGTTTTATGATACAATCCTAGGAGAGGGGAAAGAGACCAATATACCTCCATGTGTAATGCCATAAATACAGGGTTGTCCGGAAAGTTAGCAAAGGAATTTAAAGAAAATAAAGATTCCTTAAAAGTTTAAAATGTATATATACAAATAAAAAATGATTACCGTCATTAACAAGTACCCTTTTGCAACAGCTCAGAAAGTCTCTAATCCCATTTTTCCAAAGAAACACTGCCTTTATGTCCTAAGAACAATCAAAGGTCTCTTTTTATGCTTTCTAGTTGCGGATTCCTCTTGCAGAAAATTTTGGTGTAGGAGCGATGTCAGGGGAGTAGGGTGGAAGAGGTAAAACCTACCATCTGAAGCTCAATAAATGCTCCCGAGTTTTTCTAAGACGCATAAGACAGAACATTGTTAAGTTGGAATATTATCAGTTTCCTATTAGAAAAACTTGGACATTTTTCTTGCCTTTGGTGAATAGAATAAGGAACAGTAAACCTCATTAGTGATGGTTTGGGTTTGTGAAAGTAACTAATAATTTAAGGGTCCCTTCCAGTCCCAGGAAATACAGAGCATAATTTTCCTTGGATGCAAATTGGTCTTTTGATGTTGTAGTGGTGATTTTCCAGGCAATTCTCCTGACTATTCCGGCTAGTGTTTTTGAGCAGAATCCAATTTTTCATCACCAGTCACGGTTTGTTTCATAAAAGGATCATCCGAGGTTCTTTCGAGGAATGCTAAACAAATGAAAATTTGTTCCACAAGTTTCCTTTCACTGAGCTCAGGGGGAACCCAAACATCGTACCTGGCCTTCTTCAGTCATTTAAAAATGGCCATTTTAGAAGAATTTAATCCTGTAGCTATCATACTGACAGTAATAGGTGTATGTTGTCAGGGTTTGGTCTTGTGGGTTACAAAACTACATTTTTAAAATAAAGAATTGTTATTTTGATATTCAATAATTAATTAAGGCTCTAAACATAGGCTGACAGACTTAATAATAATAATCATTTTCTAAATAGAAGGAATAAGAAAGACTGTTCAGTTTAGATGTGGCCCTGCCTGCAGAAGGTCTTCCTTTGTTGGTTTGCAGGGGAACAATATATGTTAAAAGACCTGATTCCATAAAAAAAATAGATCCAATATTGTTTAAAGGATGCCTTGTACTGCACCTACAATGGACAGATCAAAAACCCCATTAAAAAAAAACAGACTCAATATACAGTAGACTCCCTAATCTGGCGTCATCGTGATTAGGGTACAGTCGGATTAGAGAATTCAGTTAGAAACAGTCACTTATGTATTTGAAAAAACATATTATTGGAGGATATCATAATGTTTACCATTTTTAATGTTGCATATTTAAGTAAACACTAGTTGAAACATTAATTTTCTTAGTAAAAACACAAGTTCCTGCCTCAAAAATGAAACACACATGCCTTCTTTGACTTCCATTCATTGAAATACCACAAAATGTTCGGCTAGCTAGGTAGGGAAGGTTTTCTAGGCCGGTCGAGTTCCGAGATCCATCACCCATTCCTCTTGGAAACTGCCGGATTAAAAAGAGCGACGGATAAGAGAATGCCTGGACGGCGAGTCTACTGTACAAAAAAACGCCTTATTCAGACACGCTATCACAGACAGACATAACTTTGATTTCTCCATCCTCCCCATTGAAACTCCTTTCTGAATCCATATTGATTCATCTAGAATAATCCTGTTAACTAGCACTTCAGGTTTTATGAGACCTCTTTCCACCCCTATCATCATTGACCGCTTAACAATATTAGGTGGCGTAAATTACGATGCTCCCTTCTTAACCCTGATTTCTCACATTCAAAATTCAGAAAATTGTTAACTTTCGTAGAGATCAGTTATCCTTCTTCTCATCGGTAGGTTACCTATCATTTTATATTTCTTTACTCAGTACCTATTTCTCTGTAACACATACAGAGTTATATCAGTATCCATCTACCTCTAATTTAATTACTATTGTAATTGTACCACCTATTTACCATCTGTCAGTATTACTCTTCCTCTATGTGTAATAGTTGATTTTCTTTCTTATTCCTTCTATATAGAAAATTATTATTAGTATTGAATCTGTCCATCCTTGCTTACAGCGCTCATGAAGGCTCGAATCTCAAGCCGAAACGTCGGTATAAATATAACACACTTTGTTATCTAGAAAAAGTATTTTATTAACCAGACAACAATATCGACCTTCACAATCTCAACGGTCAACAGTCTCCTCTAATAGCTGCATTGTTAGCATCAACAGCAGTGATACCCTCAATTTCGATTGTTGAACTTGGGCACACCTGGGAAGATATTCCAGATCAAAATCTCCTGACCTGAAGAGCAAAAATTATTTCTGAAAAGTGCTGTCACCAACTGAATCGTCATTCATACACAGGTCAATCTTATTTGCAGATTGGAATGCCCAAATAAAACAATTTTTTTTTAAGGCTTGCTAAAATTCTCATCAGGTCATTTTTGATTGAAAAGGATTGGATGATGCAGAAAAACTTTCAATATTTCATTGAAGGGCTTTAGAACACAATTAGTAAATGGTCATTTGATTTATTTCATTTCAAAGTGAAGGCAGATGAAGAAGTTGATAGCACTGGTATATAATTATTGTTGACCACTTATTCGGTTAATGACTGAATTTATATTAAGAATTGTGCCGAAAATCTCTGATCAATGTTAATAAGTTGAAGAGTGCCGATTGCCACAAAATACTAGATATGGGCGATGGCATTAAATATCCTTAAAATTGTGCCATATTTAATATAATACAGGGAGCGCAATAGATTTATCACATTAATGATGAAAATTCCAAATACTTAGGGATGACCCATGTATTTTGTTTGCCTGTTAGAACATGAAATTATTGTTTTTCTTTGTTTGTTTTTTTTTTGTTTCTTTTTTTTTTTGTTTTTCTTGGCATCTTTAGTACAAAATTTAGTTTTCATTACGTCGCGTAAATGTGTTAATAGTCCAAACAATTTTTGCTACAATAACTCAACGTTTAAAAGTGTTTTTTTTTTTTTTTTGTTTCCATTATTTTGGAATTAAAATTAAGTGACACCACAATAATATGTATTTAAATTTTAACTTCCATTATTATGAACTACGAAAAAGCCACAATAAAAGAAGGAATCTTTATCTTTAAAGGACCAAAATTTTTATTCTGATTTACAGGTCTTAGAAAAAGAAGCACGGAAACCTTTTAGAGCAGTTGTTCATGGTTTTTTAGGCAATAAGAGAACTGAAAATTACGTTGAACTTGTGAAAAATATGTCCCTAAAAATTCAATTTCTTCATTCTCATCTCAAATTCTTCCATCTAACTTCGGTGATGTAAGTAACGAACATGGTGAACGATTCCACCAAGATATCTTGACAATGGAAAAGAGATACCAGGGTCGATGGAATGTGTCAATATTAGCGGACTACTGCTGGAATTTGAGAAGAGGTACCCTTGAAGCAATAGTCTTTTACAATAAACAAACAAAAAAGAAGAGAAATTCTTAATTAAACAGGTTTAAATATTTTGCTAATATTTCAAAATTCCCAATCTATATTTATAAAAATCACATGTCTGTCTGTTTGTTCCTTATACAAACCCACACGATTGAACGATTTTGACCAAACATAGAACAATGGTAGGTCTTGATCCGGGAAGTCTCGTAGGCTAGGTCAAAAATGTCTACCAGCTGTCTGTCTGTTTGTTTGTTATTTATAAAAATCCACACAGTTTGTCCGATTTTGACCAAACTTGGCACACAGGTAGATCTTGATCCTGGGAGTGTCATAGGCTAGGTAAAAAAAGTCTACGAACTGTCTGTCTGTATGTTTGTTCCTTGTAAAAATCCACACAGTTCGACCAACTTAACGAACCCAAATATTTACAGATTTGTGCTATTAGATTTCAATATTACTTATTTGGTTTCTAATTTATTTTTGCTTTTCTAGATGCAGAAAGTAGGTGTAGCATGGCATGCTCGGTAACAGCTAGTTTTATATAAAAAGTAAAAAAATAATAATAAATAAATATATATATTTTTTTTAATAAATTGTTTTGTACTGAAAGTCAAATTTGTTATATTAAGATATATTTTCAAAATAAGAGCTAATTAAAAAAATATATTCGTGTTTTCGTATTCTGTAACCTCAAAGCAGTATAAAAATTTAGTATTCAATTGAAAAGCAAACAAAGAGTTAAATTTTTTGGACCAGTGTTATTAAACACCCTGGAAGTGTCAAAGTCCTGTGTGTATACAAGAATTAAATGAGTGTGAATATACTTTCACCCTAAAAAGAAAAAAAAGTTATGTAAATAAATCTGAAATCTATTTTAAAATGTGTACAAAAATTTAATTGGTTAAATACAATTTTTACAATTGTTTAAATACAAAATACTTAGTATAAATACAACAAAATGATTACCTACATGCAACATAAATAAATAATAAACTGAATGACCATGAAAAAATAGTCATGCAACAAAGGACATGCAAGTATAAAATAATAAAAATATGTGGCAACAGACAATGAAATGTATTTACCTTAAATCTTCTTCAGCACCAAATATAGAATATTACTGTGAGAATAATTATTGCGGGACAGTGATATTATTAGTCCACTAAAACTGCTGCCTTTAATTTCCTTTACAGCAAAAAACATGACCTTGGTACTGACTAACAGTTGTGATCAAAAATTGCTTTACAAAGGAATGTTGTTAATGACCTTAAGGAATATCATCCCATAAAAAACAAAACAAGAAAGACATAAAATGAATAGAACAAAACCAACATTTTCGAATTTTAAGCGCCGATCACACCGAATGAGATCGTGCCATCGAATATCAGGAAATGTAGTAAGTGTTCAAAGGGTTACCATCCTCTTACCACAATGTCCCAACCGTTTTTGAGATATTTAAGAATATATAAACGAAAATGCTAAAACTTCTCATGTCTATTAATTTTTTTTTTTTCTAATACTTCCCTAACTCAAAACATAAGCAAAATTTAAATATGTTAGTTCATATGAATGTCAAACAGAGAGAAAACGTTTCAACTGCATCCATCGTTTTTTAGCATCCAAACTGAAAAGTAGTTTAGGAAAGATAGTTTTATTCACGTTTCTTGAACGCTTAAAAATATGGCCTTCAAAATGGCTTCATTCCCTTCCTTGTGGTAGAAAACCTATATAAAAGTGTACCTGGAACCTAAAAACGCAAAGCTGTAAGCGTTATAATTCTTTTTTGTGCGAATTTAACTGAAAACCAGTGTTCTCGTGCGCGAATTCTACTCGTTAACAAACTTGACCTTTTAAATTAGACAAAGTATTTTTTAACCAAATGTTATCAAAATCAGAATAGTTGGGAATTAAATGGGCTGTAATTTAAAAAAGAAAAATGCGAGATTCGGAAAAATAGTTGTATGATTGCTGACTCATGCGAGTGGGAGTAGTTACGTTATGCATTAAAAAAACAAAATGAAATATTTCGATCACCTTACTTTTGATCTGCAAATTTCATACCTGTAGCTATACAGTAGAACCTCTCATATCCGACCTTCCCATAACCAACTCCTCCCGATATCCGACCTTGTGCGATTCACAAGCGCCCCGTTGGCGAGCCTGTTCAGACCTGAAAGAGTGAGTCATCTACACTATGCTTTGTTTTCCTATCACAAACAGGTCTGACGTGATTGTTGATATTGTGTAATGTGCTGTAATCTTGTATTGTTCTATATTTGTGAACGAAGAGTGACTTGTTGAAGCTGATGTTTCAGAAGTTACTAATGAAGATCACCAAATCATTACTGTTGTTCAGATCAAAACCGTGGACGAAGAAATCGACTCGGATGAATACGAAACCACCAGTGACGATGCAGCGAGTCATTCTGCTGCTAAGGACGCCTTCGACGTAGCAATGAAATAAATCGAGCAACATCCAAATGCAACCCCAATGGATGTATTGTGGGCAAAAAGTGGAGGGAACTTCCGCAAAATCAAGATTAACAAAATTAAAACAATCCATAACTGAATTCTTAAACTAAAGTATGCTTAAATTTTGTTCGTCTTTTCAAAAGAGTAAATGTTTGAAATGTATATAGCAACAGTTCTACAATTACAATAAAGTTGTATTACAGTTTGTGCTGTACATTATAGCTGTTTTTATAACTTTGAAAGACGTTTTATTTTTTCCTCCTCCCGGTATCCGACCTTTTGGCCGTTCCGAACATGGCCCAGTCCCGTCATGGTCGAATATGAGAGGTTCTACTGTATATAGCAGTGGGTGGAGACTGAGAAATGGGGAAAAAAAGGGCAGAATTCAGATAGGAAAACTTAGCTACCAGAGGGACTAATGGGAGCTGCCATATGCGGCCGGGCATTATCATGCATAAACAATGCTTCAATGAGAGGCATATAAAGCACTCCATGATCTTATTATATCATTTCCACTTTCAGGATTGATGGCTTAAAAAAAAATTTCATACAGGCCTAAGTCTTCCTTTTGTATAGTTATTTTGGCAAATATAAAAAATAAATAAATAACCCCCACTCTTGTCTCATCAGAGAAAAGGATATTTTTCCATTCCATCAGCCCGAGATTGGTGTCACTTGCAAATCTTAGCCTCTGTATACAATGGTCTGCAGTAAGAAGAGGCTTTCTCTCTGTCTTCTTTTAATATTTTTCTAAATTTTTCTACCCCAGATTAGCGTTTGTATTATTTCACCATATTTGTACATAAGAATAGTAAATGTATATTTAGTTTGTAGCTGTAAGAAGTATTTAATTAATATGTAGGGAAGTAAAATTTATTTATTTTTTTTTTTTTGCATAATGAAAATTTTGTAAATATATGTCGATTTTGAAGAAAAAATATAAGTAACAATAATATCTATACATATAATAAAATTCTAACGGATCAACGGATCCACTGTAACGGGGTTACAAAATCCCTAAGGGGTGGCTCGGTCACGTTTAACAATCTTAGCAGCCTGTATGCTTGATCCCCCATGGCTATATGCCTAATATTACTTATAGAAAAGCATTAATGCAAATTAGATTTTTTTAAATACGCATAAAACAGTGTTTATAATCCAAAATAAACCAAAAGATATATCCAAAAATGCTACCCTAAGTCACTATCCACAAGGACGACAGCTAGTTAGTAATCAAATTAAATAAAAAAATAGTTTTTAGATATAGTCAATATGTATATTTCTAATCTATTAATAATTAGCTTAGGATAAGGTGAAAAAAAAAAACAACTTTTATTTACATTTACATTAATTGGGATGACGTAATAAAATTTCATTGTTGACATTTCTACTACAAATACCACCCTACAAATTTATTTCATGATAGAAATACTTACATAAGCACGATGCTCACAACCCACCAGGCGGGTCGTACATTACCACGGGGCCCGCCACCCCCCTGGCGGGTTGTACGTAAAAATGAGGTTAATATTACATATATCGATAGCGTAATGATTAATTTGATTTATTGTAGTAATTTTCGCAATAATGCCGCAAAAAACGATTGGGCCACTAGCAATTATACCGCTCACCTAATGGGCAATGAATGTGTTAAAAGGTCGTCAATGGGGTCATTGACTTTTGGACGTCCTGAATTTGGTCACCTTGAGTAACTTTTGTTATCTCTGTACTTTTTTATGGCCTTTGGAATTGACGAATATGTAACACTAAGATTTTCCTTCTTCATGAAGAGTAATTATTCTTATTGAATTTTTGGACTTAAACAACTCTTTATTACAAAAATAAACAAAATAATAACAAATTAAGCAAGAAATCGATATACACGGCCAACAAAAGAGAAAACAGACAAAAACATAGATTCAAATCAATCAAGAAAATGTTTAATTCATAATTTTTTGAAAAAAAAAATGAGAAACAATGATATGAATAATCCCTAATGTCTCACATGTGACTAATCCCAGTGCTAGAAATAAAATTGGCCTGTTAGATAAACAAAATCTTGAGATATATAGGTGTTGCGATTTTGTTGACGGGGAGTGAATTTTATAAAATAAAACCATTTCCTTGAATAGAAATTTGCTCTTGAAGAAGTTTAAAGATGTCTTCAACAAATTAGTACATCATAGCGGATGATGCAAGATAAAATGCATTAATTAAAGTTTTATCAATATAAACTAATAAAACATTTCTTACCATTGTTTTTTGAACAATGTAATTGGAGAGTATACAATTCTTATGATATTTATGATTAAAATCAAGATCAATAACATTTTCTGTAAATTCCAGATCTCGGTTGCATATCTTACACTTTCCATCTTCAATAGCCAATGTATTACTTCTGATACTTATCACAAGGTAATACATAAAAGCAACAATACAGTATTGAAAAAAATATACTTCAAAAGGCCATTCTAAGGCAAATGAATATTTGTCTAACATCGACCTCAACAAAATATACAGAATTAGTTCTTCCAACTAAAAACTTGCATGAAAAAGAAAGATTTAAGTAATCATGAAAATATGTTTTTGACTTCATTAGTGGATTCATTACTTGGATTCTTGGAAATGGCACGATGGAAAACATTGATACAGCAGATAGAAAACTGTATTCAACAATTTGGCCCCAAAGGCTATAAATTTTTTCCCCCTGTAATTCTTAACTTCAGGCTTTTTGATAATGACCTAAAAATAATTAAAACTGGAAATAAGTTATTATAATACAACATCTTTGTCAATATTTTCCACCTACTTCTAGCTAGTATTTCTCCTTTTAACTTATCAGAAGTTGCAAACTCTACTTGAATTCCCGGAAGGCATAATATTAAAATAATACCACTTTTACATGTTTTAAGTTCCTCCTCAAAATCTGGACAGCAGAAAGAATGTCAACTTATGGTCATCATCTTACATTCATGAATCTATTCATAATAAAACAAAGTGAGAACATTTTACCTGATTTTGGTAAGTAAGTGAGCATGAGGGCCAGGGGCCTTGGTAGGCCATAATTAATACAATTCATTGTGTATTTAATGCAGTATTAGTAAGTGAGAAACCTTAACTCACCAACAGGAGGTTAATGGTGAGTTATTAGTGTTTTATGCGCCTTGATATTTTGCTATAATGTACCTCTAGGGTAGATAAGAAGGTGTTTCCTGGACATACCTTGGAACACCAGGTACTGCGCATAGGGGAAAGGTGCAAAACAATATTGACCAAAAATAATGTTTTACTCAGAAGCCAACTATCATCAATGTAACAAAATTGCAAATTAAGGCAATTTTACAATGAATAATAAATAAGGTAAACACTTTCAAGGGGGTTAAAATGTAAATAAAAAACAAAACAAAACCAAGTTTTTATTTTTAATATTAAATGAAGTTTTATTCACACTGTGATTTAAACAGCGTCTTCAATAATCATTTTTGAAACTAATTACAAAAGGGCAGACATTTTTGTGGGGTTTAATTATCAGGACACATAAAAATAAATGTTGCCAATGATAGACTGCAATACACTGCGCGTAACCATAAGATTGTATGAGAGGACCGCGCTCTCTTTGGTTCTTGCTCACATGATCTTGTACAGCTGTTCCAGTTTAAATGGCAGTGTGAATCTAGGAGCACGTCGCCAGGCCAAGTTCCGGCCTAAGCATACTGTGTGTATATTACAGGCGGTCTTAGAGCCGATTTTTACCCTCTCATAACTTTCAACCAGGTAAACATAAAGTTATGAAATTTTACACAGGTATTATACTACTAGATGCAAGTAAAACTGGAAATTTTCATAATTCTACATCGTATAGTTTCTGAGATATAAGCGATCGAAAATCGGGATTTATAGGACTCACTCACTGACTCATCAAAATTATAAGGCACTTCCCATGATTCTAGAGACTTGAAATTTTGCATGAAGATAGATATGAAGACGTTATTAAAGGAAAAAATCGAAAAATCGCGAAAAGTTGTGTTTGACTCCGCTTCCGGGGCGGGGGCGTGCCAGTTTTGTACTTCCTTCGGAAACCCATCATTCCATCCGAAACCCATGATGTGGGGTATCAAATGAATTGTCTCGGTATGAAGAACCTATATTTGATGTTTTAAGAAACAATTAGATGCATATAGGCTCGGTAAAAATCTTATACCAGCTGTCTGTCTGTATGTTTGTTCCTCCTACAAATCCGTATCGTTTGACCGATTTTGACCAAACTTGGGACACAGATGGGTCTTGATACGGGGAAAATCATAGGCTAGGTTAAATTTCTATCAGCTGTCAGTCTATCTGTTTGTTCCTTATACAATTACACACCGTTTGACCGATTTTGACAAAATTTGACACACATGTCGGCAGTGATGTAGGGTGGGTAAATACCCAGTAAAATACCCAGGTAAATATAAATTGGGTACTTACCCACAGGGAAGGTAAATACCCAAAAAGTGGGTATTTTCAGTTTTTGAGCTTGATACAACTTCTTTGAATATTTTTTGGTGCAAACATGGACTGAAACTTACCCATTTGATCATAAAAGCTTAATGAACATTAATACTTACCCAGTAATATTTTAAAGAAAGTTAAAAGTCGGTCCGGGTATTTACAACTTAATGTATATCTATGAACTTTCATGATTACTTTTACAGTGGGGAAGGTTAATTAATTTTAAAAAGGTTTTAATGAAGCCTATTAAGTTATTAAGGACTTATTTAAATTTTAAAAAAGGGCCAAACACATTTTTAATGTTTATTATAATAGTTGAAAACCATTTTAAATTAATAGTGTAGATCGAGATAGTTAGCCGCTGCAGAGATACGAAGACAGGTATAGTTGGGATTCGGCTAGGAGAAAAACGTCAGACTTTCAAAAAGAAATCTGTATTTGGACGTTTCGACTGCACAATGGCAGCCTTCTTCAGCTAAAAAATATATACAACTTATAAGTAAAGAAAATATATATGTACTACTAGTAAGTAAAAGACAGGCAGAAATGAGCGGAGTATATATATCAATACAATAAATTTTAACCAATCTTATTTTTAAAACAATGAAAATACGGTAGTTGGAAAGTAAACAGCATGTAGAAAGTGTTAGTAAAATAGTACAAAAAAAATTCAACAGTAAAAACAACGAACATTTTTTATGTAGTGAAAAACAAAATCTATTTTATAAGTGAATACAATTTATAACAATTAATATATAGATACATACCACTAGAGAATGCCTAGGGGGGAGGGAGGAAGACCTCGAGGACAACTTAGGTAACCATGGTTGGAAGTATGAGGGACAGCAACTACACAGGGGGTCTTTATAGTTATGAAAGGGGGTGGGGATGAGGCGGTAAGTCGGTGAAGATGAAAGAGGTACAATTGCTGGGTTGTAAAAGCGGGTTGTAAAGGGGGTTGTAAAAGGTGTTAAGAGTTTTGGGACACACAAGTAGAAAAATTGTCTGGAGCCTGGGAACAAAGATAAAAAAGGAGGTCAGGACAATTTATGGAAGACGGAGGAGTAAGCAGGGGAGATGTTTTGTTTGTCGGTTTTGTAATTAATGTTATTTGGGTTTAAGTTAATGTGGACGCATTCGGAAATCTGTCGTTTTTTGGTGTTTCGTTCAGTGGAAAGTATTTTAGTGTCGTCAAAGTTGAAAGTGTGTTTTTTAGGTATGGCGTGTTTTGCGAGGGCGGATTTTTGGATTTCTTTGTTTTTTATTGTCCGTTTGTGTTGTGTTTTGCGGGAGTGAATATAAGTTTTGGTTTCACCTATGTATACTGCATTACAGGAGGGGGTTCGGCAGGGTATTTGGTAAACACAGTGGGTGGCGCAGTCATAGGGAAGGGGATCTTTGAGTTTGGTGTACAATGTAGTAAGTTTGTTAGTGGTTTTTAACCCAAAGTTTAGTGATGGGAGGGCTTTTTTTAAAGTCTTTGTGAGTTTTTCAGTCAGTCCTGGTGTGTATGTCAGGAAACGAAATATCTGGAGGGAGGAGTCGAGGGAGGTATTGGGGGAGGTGGCATTGAAGGATTGGGATTTTATTTGTTTTATAAGCCGGTTTATGAGGTTGGGGGGGAATTGGTTCAGTGTTAATATTTCGGTAGCTCTATTCAAGTTTTCATTGTGGAAGGACTCATGGGATAAGGAGAGGGCGCGGCGAAGAAGGTTCCGAGCTACATTGATTTTCATGTGGTAAGGATGGGAAGAGTGGAAATTGAGTAAACGTCCAGAATAAGTAGGTTTAGTATACCAGTTTGTGATGATAGTGCCGTCAGTCTGATAAGTAGAACGTCCAAGTAGGGGAGTTGTTGGTCTTGTTCAGTCTCCACCGTAAATTGTAGTCTGGGGGGTATCAAATGAATCCCGAGGATAAAGATCACAATAGGGAAAGTGCAGAAGGCCTTCAAGAAAAATATAAGAACAAAGACGATACATTGTGGGGGTTTGTGATCCTAAACTTTGTAATTTAGATGGCTCGACTTTGAAAAACTTAGTATCTGCTTTGAAGTATATTATGCAGTGAACTTCTACGACTTTATTTACTACATTTAAGAAAGAAGTCACAACTGTTTTTGTTAAGATGCGTCGAAATGTTTTTTAAAACATCAAATATAGGTTCTCCTTACCAAGACGATTCATTTGATACCCCACATGATGGGTTTCAGAAGGAATGATGGCTTTCCGATGGAACAAAAAGTAGAAAACGTCATAGGTAATATGACACTCCCGTATCAAGACCTACCTGCATGCCAAGTTTGGTCAAAATAGGCCAAACGGTGTGAATTTGTATAAGAAAAAAACATACAGACAGACAGCTGAAAGACCTTTTTTACCTAGCCTAGTGCATTCCCCGGTCCAAGGCCTACCTGTGTGCCAAGTTTGGTCAAAATCGGTCAAATACATGCAGACAGACAGCTGATAGACGATTTTGACTAGCCTATGACACTACCCGGATAAAGACCGACATGCAGTGTTGTAAAATGCCCGGGTATTTATTCTTAAGGGTATTTGCTATCGATTTTTGCTTTTTCTATTAATACTGGATTTAATTTGTATTGATATTTTTTATATGGGGTGGTTTCTGAAACTTTCAATTCGTGAAGATAATTTTTAATACATCCGGGTCTATTTTGAAAAATATTTTGATTCTGATGGAATATTTGTTTGAGTTGGATAGTTTGATGTTTATTTAGGATTGAACTACCTTCGTACAATATCTTATTGATTTGACTTTCAATGGTGTTTACCACTGGGGTATTTTGGTGCTCAGCTTTCAATATTTGCAGATTTTGAGAAGTTAATTGTTTTTTTATTGGATTTTCTGACTTAGGCATGACTACAGGTAGGATTTTACCTAATTCCACTTCCGGTTTTAACAAGATAATTATGGTTTTATTGTCATGATTTGCAATTGAAATATAATGTGAGTCCAAGTTTATAATTGCTTTAGCATTTATCAGAAAATCGATTCCCAGAATCATGTCATTAGTGAGATCATGTACAATCAATAAGTTAGCTTTAAATAAATATTTTTCGATTTCTAATGTTACATATAATTGTTTGTTTATGCAAACAGATTTTTTGCCTGTTGCTGACACAATTTTGGTTTTTGGTTTTGGTAATGTACTGTGTTTGCTGAATTTATGTTTATTTTTATTATAATATTCTTTATTAATTATTGAAACTTCCGAGCCCGTATCTATTAATGCCATACAGAATGTTTCTCCCAGGTTTATCTTAATATGGGGACATTTAATAGTTAATTTTATGTTTTCTTTTGCTGTCTCTTCTATCAATATATTTTCTTCAAATAAATTGTTTAAAATGAAATCCTCATCGGATATTAATAGATTGTTGGACCCGGATTTTAATTGTCATTTACACCTAGGACAAGTTTCATCATTTTTTATAAGAGGAGCAGGTTTAATTTCGTGAATTTCGACTGGCACTTCTATCTGATTTAATTCCAATTCATTTGGTTGTTTGTGATTTGTCATTTCGGGTTGTTCCATAATAAATTTGTTACATGATCGCTGCCTGTGGTAGCGGTTTTCGTTATTTTGTTCTGTTGGTCTTTTTTGAATCTCACGATTTTCGGTCTGTGGGTTGTTTTGCCCGAATTTAGCGTTTCCGAAATTTTTGGGATTGTTTTGTTGACGGTTTTGATCTGGCACATTTGGGCGAAAATGGTTGTTTTGTGGATTATTAAAATTGTGCTGGTAATTCCTGTTTTGGTTGTAGCTATTATTATAATTTTGATGGTTTCTAAAACGTTGGCGGTTATTACTATGATGGTTATGGTTATAGTTTTTGTAATTATTACTTTGAAAGTTTCTACGATAATTATTCGGATTATTATAATCATGTGAAGATTTTTGTTCATTATTTTCCGGCTGGAACGGGATTACATAATTTCCATGTATTTTGTTTGGATTATTAAATTGTTCCCGCCTTTGATATTTTTCTCGTTCGAACATCTTTAATTGGTTCTCAGCTCTGATTTCATTAATTATAAAATGACGGTCAAAATGGTTAATAACTTCGAATAATTCCGAGATATTTTCTACCTTTCTATTTAAACACACGTTAGAAATAGTACTACCAAAATGTTTGGAATATATTCCGCATACAGCATTTTCATCTAATAGGTTGGCGGTTATGAAACGGGTTGCATTGTCGGCTAAATATTTTGAAGGAGATAGATGACTGTGGTTTATATATGACTCATTTAAACGGTTAAAAATAAAGCTTTTGTAATCCTTTCCACAGAAAACAGATTGGAATTGATTTTTAAAATCTTCCCAGTTTATGAATTTGCTTTTATTAATTAAATACCAGCAGAGGGCATTATCATTTAACATATTTTCAATTACTTCTTTTTGTTTATTCCAGCTGGTTACACGCCTCATTTGGTGTTCTAATTTTAACAAAAATTCGCATGGATCTTCTTTTTGATAATTACTAAATTCTAAATGTTTATTAAAACTGAAATTGTCGCCTGAACCCCCCATTTCTACGTGTGATCCGAAATTTATTTTTATTCCGTTATTTTTTATTTCATCAAGGTCAATTTTTAGTTCGGTCACATTTTGGTCCAGCGTTTTAAGATTTTCGTTTGTGGATAATTTGTGGTCGTTTATGTCCTTTTTTACGGCTCCTAACTCAGAGGCGACATTTTGCTCAAGCCCTATTGTCTTTAACTCGCACAGTTTCAATGATTTGTCGTATCCCTCTATTTTATGGTCTAATATTTTAAATTTTTCGTTGGTATTTTTCTCCACTTGATCTATTTTTACAGTCGTCCGCGAATCTAATTGGTTAATTTTTTGATTAATCTCAACTATAGTATTATCCACTTCATCAAATTTTGTTTTGCATATGGCGAAATCATTTTCGATTTTCCAATCAATTTCTTTAAATTTTTGCTCAACGACCATGAACTCATTTTTAACCTCATCTTTGAACTCCGCCATTTGTTTTCCTAACTTTTCTGATTCTGATTTTAGATTTTCTTTTAATTCGGTTCTTGTATTTTGGAATTCTGTTTTTAATTCGGTTTTATGTTTTTCGGATTCTGATTTTTGACTTAACATTTGGGCCATCATTTGTTCCACATTAACTGCATATTCGTGAACCCCAAATTTAGTTCTTCCCTACTCTGTGTAATACGGCCAATACCCTGTAATGTATTGATACCCACGCTGTCCCAGTGAAAATCCGCCTCCTCTAATGGCAAACCCCTAACACTTCCCTGGGGAGTTAAATCCGAATCTTCTCCCTCCGACGTAAAACATTATCGGAATCATTAGTCTTACATTCTAAATTTTCTTGCTCATGTATTTTGTTTAAATGATCTTCGCTGCCTATATCTTCGTCTTTTTCCATATTGCCCGAATTATTAATTTTAATATATCAAAATTTATAAAATTATGCGACAATAACAAAATACATATATAAATAGACAAAAATAAATATATAAAATTATATCTATTATTAGCACACTTAGAATTATTTTCTTTTTGAAAATGCCATCACATTTCCCAACATTGATCCAATTATGTGGTCGTTGAAAAATTGTCAAGCTGACAAAACAAGTATATAAAAATAAAAAAAATAATTTAATAAACATCACAGCCAAAAATAAAATATTTGCTAAAAATTTAATATCACTCAAAAAATGTATTTTTAATAAAAATTCAAGTTTTGAACCTTAAAACACATTTTTTTGAATATATGGTCTCAATATTAAAATCTGAAAACATAAAAACAAAAAATAAAAATTTTAATTCTGGTTTTAAAACACGCGCGCGCCTACTGCAACTCTTCTCTAGGCCGGGCTGCAATACAAAGCTACGGGAAAGATTATGCGACTCAACATGTTCAGGATTTCGGCGGCAGGATTGCACTTTTTGTGGACTGCCACGCTTCTATAGCGCCTATATGGCATTTTTTTTTTTTTTTTTTTAGATTCAGCCCCACGTGAGGCGCCAAGATGTGGTGTTTTGGTTCGGCAAGAAAAAGAAAATTGAATTATATTTAAATGTTTTTATAGGAAAAGTTGATTTGATATGTTTTAGTTTAATTTCATTGTATCTCAGGGTTCATTTAAAATTACCAAACTCACCACATACGGATTTATGAACAAAACCATTTGAACAATTAATGTTGATTTAATAAATTTCCTGAAAGAAAAGCATGAGAAATATATTATTAGAACCACTTCTTACCATCTGTCCTTTTATGTGTTGAGACCATATTAAATACCAGGAGAAAGGTTCATTATAAATAAAAATAGAGTTGGAAACAAATGACTTATATTGAATAAAATATATAATTTAAGATTTGGCATGGCTGTGATATAAAATTAATAGAAAAAAGAAAAGGTGTTTGACTCACATAATTGTATCAATGTTGGGTTAATTAAGAAAAGTTAGAACATAATTAAAATATTAACTTGTATATTAAAATATAAATGTTGGCCATTATGAAATTTTAGATAGCTTTTAAATTTAATTGAAGATTGGCAGTTATTGAGTTATACTCAGCTTATTTTACGGATGATGTTCTGGAAGTGAAGAGGTAGACTGGTTGTAGTTATGTCGGCATGTTGAGGAGAATGATGGTCGGCTGCTAGATCATGAAGTGGTGTCTGGCCATCATGTGAAGATGAAGTGAGAGCTTGGTGTCGGCTGACCAGCTGGTTCTGCAGAGAGACCGTGTGCCCTACGTCCTCTGCCTCTGGTGCTCGAATGAGAGCGAGTGGTGGGGGAAGGCCCTTTTTATAGAGGCGTTACTCCCACCACACCAAGGGTGTCTGTCTTCAGCAATTGCCCCCTGGATGTACAAAGGGCATCTTATGGAAGCACCTCTATTCTTATCTTCCTGGGAAAATTGTATCTCTCGATGCCTTATCGCTCCTAACCGAGACATTTGGACTCTTCTTTCATTACACATTGCCTTTGTTAAAAAAAATAAATACTGCCAATTGCTATCCCTTTTATTACTCTTTTATTTATTTAATTGATTGACAAAGGAGAATATTTGTGATGGACTTATAGAATATAACTTAGCCTTTATTTTGAATAGGAATGCTACTCTTTGCTATGCCAGAAACTGACTCTTTCTAGAGCACCCCCTTTTAGATCATTACTATATATATACGTCTTCAGCCTGAAAATTATCCCTATTTCCGAATGGATGATAAGCACGCTGTGTACCTAGCAACCCAATTTAATTGGGCAGCCCATTTTATTTCGTTTTAAATAAAGTTTTCTCTCTAGTTTAAAAATTACACATCTATATTTGAGAACACCAAGATAGCAACTGATTTATTTAACCTCTACAATAATAATAATACAAAAACATATGGTCAATTCCATATGACATCTTCCCCCTGAAGATTGTTAAAGATCCGGCCGAGTAGGTGGTTTGATGGTCCGTCCGTATCTGGATACCTTGATGTTCTGTCCTTTATCTTCTGATGGTTTTTGAGGTGAATGATGTTCACGACCTGTGTTCTCCTCTGCTTGAGGAAAGAGCAGCATTTCTGCTGGTGTCATCCTGTCCTTGGGGTTAGCTTTAGTGAAGGACCTTTTCATCTGAGCAGTGTTTCTCCTCAGGAGCCTCTTGTCACTATCTCTGGAAATCCAGTAAGATAAATTTTGGTTGCTATGCTATGATTCTAAATCACGGCTCATTGACGGAAATGCAGATGCCTCGCTTTCTGTAATCCTTTAGTAAATCCAGGATGTCCTTTGTGTATTGAATGTGATATCGGTACCTTCAAACTCTCAGGTACAACTATTTTCTCCTGATAGAACAAAATTCCATCTTCAAAAAATAAATCTTCTTTTATCTTGAAAAAAGGTACAAGTTCCGTTTGTAACTTATTTTCTTTAGGCCAACCATCAAGGCAGTATTGTAGAACCTTAACCAGTATTCTGTCAGTAGCGGTTGCCAGTCGCAGTCTCTTCTTCTGGTCACTGCTTAAAGGCAGATGTTTACTGACACTATGCACCATATCAAACCTTTCTTCATCTTCTTCTGTTTCTTTTAAGAAGTTTCTTCAAAGCAGATCTGGAAAAAGAAGTTGTTTGCCAGGAATATAGTTCACTCTGAGGTTATAACGGAGTAATTTTATTCTAAATCGTTGAAGTCTAGTAGATCCAATTTTGCAAATATGTTTTTGAAATATTTTCGATAGAGGCTTATGATCAGTATGAACAATAATTGATGGGAGACCATAAATATAGCGATGAAACTTAGAACACCCAAAATATATTGCAAGCATTTCTTTTTCAGACTGGCTATAATTGAGTTCTGAAGAGTTCATCTGCCTAGAAGCACACGCCACAAGTTTCAGATGACCATTATCTTCTTGAAAGAGACAACTTCCTATTCCATTTTTTTGCATCGCATTGTAAGGTAGTTTTCTTCTTAGGATCAAATGGAACTAGTGCTGGTGCATCACAAATAAATTGTTTTAATTGTGCAAATGCCTTTTCCTGAGTTTGTGTTCAAAGCCATTGGGAGTTCTTACATAATAATTTTGATAAAGGAGCAATCATTTCGGCCATCATGGAAATATATTTTCGCACATAGTTAAAAGAACCAATAACTTTTTGTAAGTCTTCTTTATTCTTTGGAGATTCTAACTTCATCGAGGCTTCAATACATTTCGGGTCGATTTTCATACCCTCCTTATTAAAGAGATGCCCGACATAGCGCACTTCTGTTTAACAATATTGCACCATATCTTTATTAAAAACAGCACCAACTTCACGAGCTCTTTTCAAGACTTTTTCGACTGCAATATCACAATCTTCTTTTGACTCCCCCGCCACCAAAAGATCGTCTATCCAAATTATTACATTTTCTATGTCCCCAAAATATTTCTCTGCTGCATCCTGAAATTCTTCAGGAGCATTGGATACCCCAAATGGAAGAAAGATATACCGGAAAACTCCTAAAGGAGTGGTATTTCGACGAAGACTCTTCAGTAAGTGGTAAATGATGAAAACCCTCAGAGAGATCAAAGACCGAAAAATATTTTTTTCCTCTGAGCTTTAAGGCTACATCTTCTACTGTCGGCAAGATTTTAGGTTTTCTGACAATAAATTCATTTAAATCCAGTGGATCTAGACACAAACGTATCTTCCCATTTGGTTTTTCCACAATTACAATTTTATTAATGCAAGCCCTTGGTGAAATTTGTTCAACTTTTACTATTGCATTACGGGATTGAAGCCTATCTAACTCCTTCTTTAGCGGTTCCAATAACACATGTGGAACTCAGGTTGGTGGGTGAAATATTTCAGAATTTTCAACTCTCAATGGAATAGAACAAGGATGGGAAAATTTCCCAGAACCTGTAAACACACCTAGGTTCTTTTTAATAAAATTTTCAGAAGATAATAGACAATTTTCTTTAGAAACGGTCTCTACCCTTTTGAATAAATTGAGGACCAGACAACCAGGAAGACCCAGTAGCATACTACTACCATTTATAATCATGAGATCTTCAAAAGCCTCTTTGCCTTTATATTTCCAACAGGCATTGACACTGAGCCATTAAATCCTTCTAATTTAACCTGAGTAGATTTAGGTTCTATACCAGCTGATTTACTTATTTTATGAAAAACCTTTATAGGTATTACACTTACATCAGCCCCAGTGTCTAATTTGCACTTAACAACCACATCTTCAATTAATATATTTTCATACCACGAATGAGTATTACCAAATTTATTTGTTTTAATTGTCCAGCAATTTAAATTACTATCATCGTCGGGGTTACTTGATTGATCCACATCTTTATTCACAGATTTTACTTTTTTTGAAGGACAACATGAAGCAAAATGATGTTTAAGACCGCAGCTGTTGCAAGTCTTCCCAAACGCAGGGCATTGGTTGAGGACCATGTGAACGATTACATTTACAGCAGTGAAACGTCGGCTTTTTTTTTTTTTGTTGGATTTAAGGCTCGTCAACCTTTGTGGTCATTAACGCCATAAACGTCGGCTTTGCCACTTTTTTATTACCAGGACTTTCTTCAGTAAATTTAGGTCGAACAAGTGACACACCTTGCATTGAAGACGCTAGCTTTTCTACCTGCTGTTTATTTTGTTCACTTGCTCTACAAAATTTAATAGCATTAACTAAAGTTAACCCATCTTAAAAATACCTACCTATTGATAGCTTGAATAACCTCATTATAAACCATGCTATCTTCCTCAGATAAAGGTAAAGTAGCGACAATCCGGGCTGCTTCTGTACCCATCATGTTGCTTAAAAGTGATAATTTTACCTTATCCGCTGATTCATCTTGACCTGTTATTATCAGGAAGTCATTAAAGGACTGTTTCCACAACTTCCATTCACCTGCAACGTCTTCACCTTCAAGACGTAAATTAGGTGGCAATTTCACAAATCCTTGTGAACAATCCGACTTCGCCATGTTTTATTCTTAAGTTTAAAAATTACACATCTATATTTGAGAACACCAAGATAGCAACTGATTTATTTAACCTCTATAATAATAATAATAATATAAAAACATATGGTCAATTCCATATGACATATATTTTGAAGGTGGGTCAATTCTCTTTTTGCGGAAGAATAGACCACACTACAATAGTCTAGTTATATTGTCAAGCACTTTTATACAATATTATTATGGATTTATGATCTGCACTTCATGATACTCTGTTCAGTGTTTTCATTAACTATGTCTGCTTTTAACACCTCTTCAAATGTTGTCAGCAACTTAAGCAGGCAATAAGGGGAGTAGAATAAGGACTTCTAATTATAGCTCTACGAGCCAATTGGGAACCCTTATTATAGAGAAATAGAGAGGAGCCAGTGAGAGGAAGACGAAAAAAGTTTTGCAGAAATAAAGGTGGAGGGTGGGGGACGGTTAAACAATGGTAAAAGGATTGCCTACGGGCATTTCTTTAATGAACATAATGATTGCATTATATGCCTGTTCTAATGGTGCAGTGTAAATATTGTCTATTTAACATGCTATTTCTTTTTTATTATGAGTTTTTGATAAAGATCTAATATTCCCTAGTGCACTTGTAAAATATAAGGTAAGTGGCGCTTCATGAAGGTAAAAATGCAGTTTCCAGCCCTCCAAACCGATTTCTTTCAAATTTTGTACAATAACGTATTTTGATGCACTAAACACGAATACGATAAAAAAAAACGTCGGATTTAACTAGGAAAGAAGTTATTAGGCACTTAAGTTCACTGTTATGCAGGTTATGGAGAGCTATCAATTATAGCGAGTTGGATTGACTGGGGTTTTGTTATCTTCTTGAGCGAGCGTAGCGAGCGGAAACGCATAGCACGTATGCCCTTAAGCGACAGGTGATGATGCCCTTAAAATTGACAATATTTTCGAATAAATGGTTTCAGAACATTTCAAATGAGAGTTATCTGTTTCCCAATGTTACATATCTGCGCATGCGCGTGTTTACAAATACGCTGATGACGCCTAGTTTTATAACCTTCCTAACTTTAGTGCTTAATATTATATTCTATTAATTTTAGCGAGTTGGATTGACTGGGGTTTTGTTATCTTCTTGAGCGAGCGGAAACGCATAGCATGTATGCCTTAAAGTCGTCATTTATGCCTTAAAGTCGTCACAAATTTAGTTGTTTGCATTAGCTCTCATAACCTGCATAATAGTGAACTTAAGTGCTTAATAACTTCTTTCCTAGTTAAATCCGACGTTTTTTTTTTTTTTTATCGTATTCGTGTTTAGTGCATCAAAATATGTTATTGTGCAAAATTTGAAAGAAATCGGTTTGGAGGGCTGGAAACTGCATTTTTACCTTCATGAATTATCTTTGCAATGTGGTATGGGACGTTTCTAGTAAATTGATTTTTCTTCATTTTTATTTCATCGAGAAATGAAGGACATTCTCTACAAGTGCTTAGATGAGATAAAAATATCACAGAGAGTTGCATATATAATTTTTAATGAAATGTCCGATTTGCAAAAATTCGATACTCCTCGCAGTATTAAGGGGTAATACTACCTTGTGCAATCAAAATCAAAGTAATTTTTTTTGAATTTATAAATATGAAATAAATCAATATTTTTCAATTCTTTATATCAAACGTTTTATATGGGATGTTAAAGTATCAAAAAAAAAAAAAAGTTTCAATTCTTCGAAAAAAAGCTGTGTCTGACGAACGGAAACTTTCTTTTTTCACAGGCGATAATCTGCAGGCGGTAATTTTTAGTCTAGAACGAAGAAGGTTAAATCTAGTAAAGTACCTAGATTTTTTAAAAATTTCAAGTTTTTCGAAAATGGTGAACAATTATTCATTTTCAATTAAAAAATCCGTCGAAAATGGGATTCACAATTTCAAAAACAATGTTACTCCATAGTTAAAGAAATAAAGGTGTTTTTTTTTAATCATTATTATTTGATTTGGAATGGCCTTCAAATAATGCAGGTAAAAAATTTAGTCTAAACAAGATTTACAGCCTTATTACATTTTAAGAAAATAATACATAATTATATCAATTAATATAAAACTTTTATTACTTACCATAATACAAAAACTTGTTTTTTCCTTGTTAATTGATCTCAAAAATTTGGATTGCAAACTTTGTCATGAATGACTAAATCAATTATTCTAGAGATTGTAAGCTAAATGAGAGATAGAAAATCTAGTAGTCTTTGGTTTTGTTTCATCTAACCAATAGTTGAAATTTGCAAGACTATTTTTATGTACACTTCTAGCTTGCTCATTAGCAGGCTTTATTAAGAATAAATTGGGAGGAAGTGGAAAAGTAAGGAAAAGTTTGTCTACTCTTAAAACGGAAAGGCCGCAATTTTAAGTGAATAAAAAACATTTATTTTCCAACAAATTAATAGCCAACTCCACACATGAAGTCATAAAATTAAATCAAGATACAATGTATAGTGTACAGACATTTGAGAAACAAAATCTTTTATTAATAGCATCATTGTTAAATACTGAAATTTAAACATTTAATACACATAACATCAAACAAACGTAAATATAAACAAATATATTTTAATTATAATATTATATTTAAAATTACAGTCTAGCACATGCAGAAAGATATTTGCAACTTACCATGATGAGACTTGATTTTTAAGGGAATTAATAACAGAATCTGGAATTTTGAAGAAACACTCTTTTTCAGGGCATACAAATTGTTTCAAACTCTGTAAAGATAAAAAGAAAATTATAACAAAACACATCTCCGAATGATATTGTAGCGGTTATCAGATAACCCAAGAACACATGTGATATAAATAAAAAAGTTTAGTTGAACCTTGCTCTAAGAAGGGTTAGCCTAAAAAAAGTTTCAGTGCAATCTCGTTCAAAACTAGATCCCTAGGCTGAATTTGCTCAAACTCGAAACTCAAGCCTAGTCCACGGTAGTACTCGGTCAAGGCTGGACTTGGGTAAGTACCAACCTTTTAATCAAGTTTCCTATAAACTGTGTCGGTGAAGGAGCACTAGACCTGACTACTAGCTCCAGGAACCGGATATATCGCAGCGCACCGTTTGAACCTCATATTTACATCCGATCAGAATCTTCAATCAGTTTTTTTTTAATAAAGTTCTATTTCGTTTAATAGTTTAAGTGTTTATATTAATTACCAAACTTAAACACTTAACATTGGTGACCCCTGATATTGAACCCCTTCTCGCCGTTCATCATGTCCAACAAAAACTCGTCTGCTTCCGATACAGATCTCGATAAAACCCAACCTGAGGTTAGCTTATACCAAGGGCCGAGTTCAAGACTACCGACATTCTGGAAACAGAACCCGACTTTATGGTTCGCGACGGTCGAGGCTGTATTTGCGACATCCCGAGTAACTTCGAGTCTAATCAAATTCCAGCTCGTCATACCGAATCTCGATCTGGATGTTCTTAGCCAAGTCTCAGATATCGTCATCCAACCGACTGAGCAACCATACGAGGACCTTAAAGCTAGGCTGATCAACACATTCGGAGAATCCGAAACGCTTAGAATTCGCAAGCTGTTGGAAGAAATGCCACTCGGAGACCAGACTCCTTCACAGCTCCTCAGAAAAATGCAACAATTAGCTGGCTCCGATGTATCAAACGAATTTATTAGCACCCTGTGGATGAAGAATTTACCTCCACATATTCGTCCCATCCTCATTTCTACTGGCCACACTGATATCCAACAACAGGCAGAAGTAGCCGACAAGATCTTGGAGGTATCTCCGTCAGCTGAAACGTACACTATCCGAGACACTTCAGAACCTCGCGCGATCGTGTCTTCCGCAACTACTACATCAGCCACGAACAGACGCGAACACCCTTCCGAAGATTTCCGAGCTCTTCGCCGCGACGTCGACGAGATCCTGCGATTTCTGAAGATGAAGAACCGCGAAAGAAGCTCCAGCAGAAGCCGGAATCAAGACAATCTCCCTTGATCCCAGTCGCGTGATACCTGCTATTACCACCAGAGATTCCGCGAGAATGCCCGACGCTGCACACAACCTTGCAACTGGAAATCCGAAGAGCCAGCTTTAAACCCGGAATTGTGAAAGTTGCGGCGGAAACTTTCACAACCCAGCAGCACCGCCGCCTATTTCTGTCGGACAGAACTACTGGCCAGCCCTTCCTCATTGACACAGGAGCATGCATATCTCTTCTCCCTGTACCCAAAGGATGGCGCAAGACTCCATCTGATTTCACCTTAATAGCAGCCAACAACTGTCCGATTGCGACCTACGGTGAAATCACTCGAGAAGTCGACTTAGGACTCAAAAAACCTCTCAGGTGGACCTTTGTCTTAGCTGACGTCGCCAAGGCTATATTAGGTGCGGATTTTCTCTACTGGCATCAGCTTACTGTGGACCTAAGGAATAGAAGACTGATCGACCAGCACTCTGGACGCAGCATTGTAGGTACCATATCCTCAGCAGAAATACCAACTTTCTCCATCTTTCCAGCCGATAATCGATTCGCCCGCATTCTAGGTGAATTTCCTACAGTCACTAAGATCACTCCCATCCGTGGACCATCCAATTCAACAGTGGAGCATCATATAGAGACCAAAGGACGACCTGTCACGGCTAAATGCCGCCGTTTGCCTCCAGGAATTTACCAGGAAGTCAAAAAGGAGATCCAGGACCTCATCAACAGCGGAATATTCCAACCTTCCAAAAGTCCATGGTCCAGTCCACTCCACGTAGTGAAGAAAAAAGATGGTACTCTCCGATTATGTGGAGATTATCGAGCTCTTAACGCCATCACTATTCCCGATCGATATGGAATACCCAATCTTCGAGACTTCACAATGGAGATACATGGCAAGAAGATCTTCTCCAAAATAGATCTCCGCAAGGCTTACTATCATATACCGATAGCAGTGGAAGATCGAGAGAAAACTGCCATTATTACCCCATTTGGTCTTATTGAATATAACAGGATGAGTTTTGGACTGAAGAACGCAGGTCAAAGCTTCCAGCGTTTCGTCGACAACCAATTCCGAGACCTACCCTTTCTCTTCAAGTTTCTTGACGACTTCTTAATCGCTTCGGACAACGAGGAACAACATGAAGCTGACATCAGAGAAGTACTTCGTCGTCTCGACATGAACGGCATAGCTGTGAACCCATCAAAATGCGTCTTCGGTGTACCAGAGCTCGATTTCCTTGGATTCCATCTAACACCATCTGGCATCAAACCTCTGGAAGACAAAGTTAAAGCTGTACTAGAATTCCCACTTCCCAAGGACGTTCGAGAACTTCGGCGCTTTATGGGTATGGTGAATTTCTATCGACCTTGTCTTCGCCACGCAGCATCAATCCAACAACCTCTCAATGGACTCCTCCATCAGGTTAAGAAAAATGATAGAACTCCCATTAATTGGAACGATAAAACGCTCAAGGCTTTCGAAAACACCAAGAAGAACCTTGCCGAAGCAGCTGAGCTCGTCCATCCGAATCCAGACACAGAGATCTCGCTGGCATGCGACGCATCTGACGTCGGTCTAGGCGCTGTCTTACAACAAAAACAAGATAACCAATGGTATCCTCTAAGCTTTTTCTCTTTAGCCCTCAATAAAGCGCAGAAGAATTACTCTGTATACGACAGGGAGCTTCTGGCTATTTACAAGGCTATCAAACACCTTCAACCTCAACTGGAAGGCCGAGTTTTCTCAATCATCACAGATCATCGCCCATTAGCCCATGCTTTCACTCAAAACCCTGAATCTACTTCACCTCTCCGCATCCGTTGGCTAACTTACATAAGCCAATTCACCACTACAATCATCTACAGTCCAGGCAAGGAAAACATCGTTGCCGACTCCCTATCGAGGATTGCGGAAATCCAGACTCCAGACGATTTTGTCGCCCTGTCCTTAGCCCAACAAGAAGACCAAGAGATCAGCCGACTCCAGGAACAAACTAACCTGAACTTTAGAGCCATCGAAATTCCTGGTACCGACAAGACTTTTCTCTGTGAGATGTCAACAGGCAAGGCAAGGCCATATCTCCCGAAGAACTTCAGGCATAGTGCTTTCATCAAGGTGCACAACTTAAGTCATCCTGGCGTCCGGACAACACGGAAAATGGTAGCGGAGCGATATTTTTGGCCAAACATCAATAAGGACGTAGCTGATTGGGCCAGGTGCTGTATAGCTTGCCAGAAGAGTAAGATACACCGGCATACCCATGCACCTCCTGGAACATTCCCAGCTGCCACCCGCTTTCAGCATGTCCACTTAGACATAATTGGCCCACTACCACCTTCCGATGGCCACCGTTATTGTCTCACAATGATAGACCGCCAGACCAGATGGACAGAGGCAATACCATTACGCGACATCACAGCCGAAACCGTCTCTAACGCATTCTACACTGGCTGGATCTGCCGATTCGGCGTTCCCTTAAGAATAACCACCGACCAGGGCCGGCAATATGAATCCCAGCTTTTTCATCAGCTGACTTCGCTTCTGGGAATCGAGAAAGGTCGCACAACTGCTTATCATCCCCAAGCTAACGGATGCATAGAACGGTGGCACAGGACACTCAAAGCCGCCATTACAGCGCACCTAGATAGCAACAACTGGACCCGCATATTACCAACCGTACTCCTCGGACTCAGAGCCAGCCTGCGAGATGATACCTCATCGAGCATAGCTGAAGCAGTCTACGGTTGTCCCATAAGATTGCCAGGCGAATTCTTAGAGCAACACATAACCACGGATGATCCGCACATACTCCTGCAGGAGCTGAAGGAACATCTACGCACCCTTCGACCAGCCGAGTATAAGGAGAGCACTATGAAGACCTATGTACACCAGGAGTTACAGAAGTGCACGCATGTGTTCATCAAAGAAGACTGTGTCCGACGTCCGCTGACACCACCTTACTCCGGACCACACAGAGTTCTTCAGCGACAAGAAAAATTCTTCTTAGTGCAACTCCCAGGCCGCGAAGCCACCATATCGATAGACCGGCTTAAGCCAGCGTTCCTTCCATTCGAACTGACTCAGGACACCCCACCAGTTCTTCCAAAAACGCAGTCTCACTCATGTATCAAGAAACCAGCTGTGGGTCGACCACCACCGCCACCTCAAGAGCCCTACCGGACCCGTTCCGGGAGAACAGTGAAACGAGTATGCTTCTCTGACTCCGTCATCTAGGAGGGGAATCCTGTAGCGGTTATCAGATAACCCAAGAACACATGTGATATAAATAAAAAAGTTTAGTTGAACGTTGCTCTAAGAAGGGTTAGCCTAAAAAAAGTTTCAGTGCAATCTCGTTCAAAACTAGATCCCTAGTCTGAATTTGCTCAAACTCGAAACTCAAGCCTAGTCCACGGTAGTACTCGGTCAAGGCTGGACTTTGGTGAGTACCAACCTTTTAATCAAGTTTCCTATAAACTGTGTCGGTGAAGGAGCACTAGACCTGACTACTAGCTCCAGGAACCGGATATATCGCAGCGCACCGTTTGAACCTCATATTTACATCCGATCAGAATCTTCAATCAGTTTTTTTTTTAATAAAGTTCTATTTCGTTTAATAGTTTAAGTGTTTATATTAATTACCAAACTTAAACACTTAACAATATATCCATGCATACAGTTAATTTCTATAATGTTTACATCAATTCAATAAATAAGTGGACTAGAACTCAAATATTTGCTTACTACCATCATCTGCGGTGAGTTCGGACAATAGTGCATGGCGCAAGAAATCACGTGACCTTGAACAAGTTTTTCATCAGGGACATAATTGGCTAGACAAATACGATCTGTGTTGGAAATTTTTCCCATACAGTTAAGCTAAAATCGTCGTGAGAAGCACTTTGAAGTGAGTAACGAATATTTTAATGTGAGTTGTAATTTCCATGACTTTCGAAATGCTAGAACGTTTGTGTAGAGGCTCTGGAAGTAATTATACCCTAATTATCCATATAGTATAGTCGGTTTTTATGTTGTCTAATGATACATAAATAAATATATTTATTTTTTTAGTTCACAAACTTTTTTTCTCATTTAAGTAAAAAACTCGCATAATAATTCTTAATTGATGCATTCAATTCCTCTTGGCTTAAAGGAAAGAAGTATTTATTCCTAAGAGGCTTTGAAAAATGTGATTGACGATGTCAAAACCAAGAAGAAGACTCTGAGAGAGGCAGCGGATCGCTTTAGGTATTTTGTGGTAAAACAACATACCTAAATCGACTTTAAATGATAAAATTAGAGGAAAGCACATTAATAACAAGTGGTGGCCAAACAAAATTAAGTCAAGAAGAAAAAAAAATAGCGAAGGGAATATTAACTGCAACTTAATGGGACTTAACATTAACTGGATTAAGATATTCGCCAAATAATTTTTACTGTCCCCTCGTCCCCCTCCAGTTCTTAATTTATACATCTAAACAGGAGCGTAAGTAATCTATGTATGTGTGAATATCTATGGTAAAATTATAGAAGAAATTTCTTCAGACCAAAAAAAAAAATATATATATATTGTAATGATCTAAAAGGGGGTGCTCTAGAAAGAGTCAGTTTCTGGCATAGCAAAGAGTAGCATTCCTATTCAAAATAAAGGCTAAGTTATATTCCATAAGTCCATCACAAATATTCTCCTTTGTCAACCAATTAAATAAAAAAGAGTAATAAAAGGGATAGCAATTGGCAGTGCTTAGTTTGGCAGTATTTATTTTTTTTAACAAAGGCAGTGTGTAATAAAAGAAGAGTCCAAATGTCTCGGGTAGGAGCGATAAGGCATCGAGAGATACAATTTTCCCAGGAAGATAAGAATAGAGGTGCTTCCAAAAGATGCCCTTTGAACATCGAGGTGGCGATTGCTGAAGACAAACACCCTTGGTGTGGTGGGAGTAACGCCTCTATAAAAAGGGCCTTCCCCCACCACTCGTCCCCATTCGAGCACCAGAGGCAGAGGACACACGGTCTCGCTGCAGAACCAGATGGTGAGCCGACACCAAGCTCTCACTTCATCTTCACATGATGGCCAGACACCACTCCATGATCTAGCAGCCGACCATCATTCTCTTCAACATAACTACAACCAGTCTGCCTCTTCACTTCCAGAACATCATCCGTAAAATAAGCTGAGTATAACTCACTAACTGCCAATCTTCAATTAAAATTTAAAAGCTATCTAAAATTTCATAATGGCCAATATTTATATTTTAATATAAAAATTAATATTTTAATTATGTTCTAACTTTTCTTAAATAACCCAACATTGATACAATTATGTGAGTCAAGCAATTTTTCTTTTTATATTTTATTTTATATCACAGCCATACCAAATCATAAATTATATATTTTATTCAATATAAGTCATTTGTTTCAACTCTATTTTTATTTATAATGAACCTTTCTCCTGGTATTTAATATGGTCTCAACACATAAAAGGACAGATGGTAAGAAGTGGTACTAATAATATATTTCTCATGCTTTTCTTTCAGGAAATTTATTAAATCAACATTAATTGTTCAAATGGTTTTATTTATCAATCCGTATGTGGTGAGTTTGGTAATTTTAAATGAACCCTGAGATATAATGAAAATATAATAAAAACATTCTAAATCAACTTTTTCTACAATAATTTTTAAATATAATTCAATTTTCTTTTTCTTGCCGAACCAAAACACCACAATATATAAAAAGTTTGACACAGGAACTGCATCATCTAGTACATATCCATAAAGTTCTTATCCCAAGTGATGTTTGGAACAGATATGGCTGATTAGTTGTAAAAAACATAAACACCAACTCCAATAAAATAAAGAAAACGCGCCAAGATACACAGAAAACTTACAGTAGTGGAAATTACTCACTTGGCCTTTTCAACACAAACAACCAAAAATTGTTTCTCATTTTACTTGTCTTGTTTTACTGCAAAATTAATTAAGAAAAGAAGTGCACATAAATATGTTTTGAAACCCACACTACACTACTTGTCAAAAACATGACGTCCCGAATATTTTCAATTAATCAGGGAAAAGTCCGTCTCACAGGAACTGCATCATCTTAGCGCGGTTCCGTTCATATCCCTAGTCTAATTTGGAAAGATTAAAATAGAAGCAGTTATTATTTTGGTTCCACCAGTCTTTTTTTTTTTAAATTAATTATTATAATGGCGTGTCGACCCTTAAGGTCACTAATGCCATTCCTGTGTGTAGTAAAGAAGGTCATGATTTACAATCTTACCTGGAAGGGTCCGCTAACACTAGAAACGGACCCGCTAGTGACAAGGTCTTGGAATCCTGGAAATCTATATTTCTAACATTAAATTGTTTTTCTTATTTTTCTTAACCTGTTTTATTTTCAAATACATTATCCAACTATAAGCAATTAAAAAATAACAAGGAATAAAAAATAGACAAAAAGAACAGTTCGAATAAGCGAAATCAATTACTTTAAAATTTTAAGCTCTTATTTCTCCGATTGACATCGCCCAATCAAAACTTTCATTAGAACCTTTTTTTTAGAGCATTTAATAAGCTTTCTAATGGTATTCTTCTATTTACCAAGATTCTCAACCTTTTTCGAGATATTAAGGAAAGTAAACAAAGTTACTAAAACTTTTTGTCTGTTAATAAAATATTTTATTCTAACCCTTCCTTAACTCCAAACGTAACCAAAATTTCAACATATTAGTTTTGATGAAAGTAGAACATGCAGAAAATGTTTCAACTGAATCCTATGATTCTAAGTACCCAAACCAAAAACGGTATTCAAAAACTATTTTTCCAATTTTCTCGAAAACGGTTAAAGCTATCGCCTTGAAAATGGTTTCATTCGTTTTCCTAGCCCAGGAAGCATATAAAACGAGTACTTACAAGCTTATGAACTCAAAAACGTAAGTGTTACGATTTTTTTGCGCGAATTTTGCCCCAAACGCCATCTTCCAGTAGGCGGATTTTGCTGGTTAACGAACTTGACCTTTCAAATTAGACGAAAGATTTTTGTACCAAATTTCATCAAAATCGGACCATTCGTTTGGGAGCTACAGAGCGAACAGACAAATATATATATATATATATATATATATATATATATATATATATATATATATATATATATATATATTTATATATATATAAATAAATATATACACACACACACATATATATATATATATATATATATATATATATATACATACAAATTTGAACCACCGTTATTTTCGGTCTCTAGGGGTTCTGAAACGCGAAATTTTCTAGTTGGCACTTCCGGATTGTTTCATTGTATCAACCTTATAAGCGGGGTTCCTCCCTATGGTGGAGGGAGGAACAGCGCTAATAAAAAAATGATGTTTAAATAATAAAAAAACATACTACTCATTCATTCCTAATAAAAAATGAAAATGTAATACCCAGTTTTATTGTATATTAGACATGCGCGCCGCGCCGGCGCCGCTACGCCACGCCGGGTTTTGAGTGGCGCGCCGCCGCTGAGCCTAGTCAGTCGGCGCGCCGATTTCGTTGGCAATACTGGATGAAAGGGTGTAGCGGGTGGGTTAGGGTAGGAAAACAGCGAGTGTACAGCATGGTGACCTGCCGCCATTTTTGGCTTACCTTCTCTTCGAGTAAACGCTTCTGTGTTGTGCTATTTGATTGGAAAAAAGCGGAAAATAAAATAATTTTAGGTATATAAAAATGGTATTTAACTCAAAAAATAAATCCAGCTTTTGTGGGAGATATTTTGAAAACCTCGCAATTGAAGAGAAAAACAAAAGTCTGACTCGCAGGAACTGCGTCATCTTAGCGCGTTCATATCCCTAGTGTCATTAGCTAAGTAGTAGAAGCAGTTGTTGGTAGGTTTTGATCTTTCGTGAAAAATTTAAAATGAATCTCGTGATATATATATATATATATATATATATATATATATATATATATATATATATATATATATATATTGTGGTGTTTTAAGGTTCATTATAAATAAAATAGAGTTGGAAATAATGACTTATATTGAATAAAAGATTTGGCATGGCTGTGATATAAAATAAAATATAAAAGAGAAAAGGTGCTTGACTCACATATTTGTATCAATGTTGGGTTATTAAGAAATGTTTAGAACATATTTAAAATATTAACTTATATATTAAAATATAACTATTGGCCATTGTGAACTTTTAGATAGCTTTAAGAGTTTAATTAAAGATTGGCAGTGAGTGAGTTATACTCATCTTGTTTTACGGATGATGTTCTTGAAGTGAAGAGGCAGGCTGCTGGTAGTCGTGTTGAGGAGATGGATGGTCGGCTGCTAGATCTTGGAGTTCTGTTTCCCCATCATGTCCAGTTGGTGCTCGGTGTCAGGCTGTGGTGGCGCAAAGGGTGCTCTCTCGCCCTTGGCTGGCGTTGGAGTGAGAGTGAGTGGTCTGGCCCTTCGTCGGTGCTGGAGTGAGAGTGAGTGGTGGGGGAAGGCCCTTTTTATAGAGGCGTCTCCCACCACACCAAGGGTGTCTGACTTCAGCGAGTTCCCTGGATTTTCCTGTTCATACTTGGAAACCATCTCTATCGTTATCTTTGTGGGAACTTGTATACCTTATCGCTCCTAGCCGAGATATTTGGACTCTTCTATTTACTTAACACTGCCTTTTTGAAAAAATAAACACTGCCAAATGGTATCTCTTTTATTATTCTTTTATTTATTTTATTGATTGACAAATGATAATATTCGTGATGGACTTATGAAATATAAGCTAGCCTTTACTTTGAATAGGAATGCTACTCTTTGCTATGCCAGAAACTGACTCTTTCTAGAGCACCCCCCTTTTATATCATTACATTTCGGGTGGGCTCCGGTGTAAAAAAAAAATTAAAAACTGCTTAGCATGTTTTTAAATTTTTTTTTTTTTTTTTTTTTTTTTTTTTTTTTTTTTAATTTTATTGGTCTAAATATTTTGTTTTCCGGCTCAGGGTAGCATTTCTATTCAAATACTGGATACTATTAACAGGTTTCATTTTTAAAAAATTTAAAATTTTTTTTTTTTTTTTTTTTTTTTTAAATGTTCTAAATTAAATTATAAATATACTAACAAGTTTACAGAATTATATCTTATAACAAAAAAAATTACATACAATAATAACATTTACATTTACAACACATGTTGCATGGCTGTATACATCCTATTCTGATACAAAGTCACTTATCCAAACATTTTTTTTTTTAAATAAATAAAAAAATTATTTTTATCTATTTATATATACATTTTTTTTTTTTTTTTTTTTATCTTTAATGTTACCCTTAATCCCATAATTAATCATTTTAATTTCTAATTAACAACATAATATAATCAAAAATATCTAATATATAAAAAAAAATAAGTATAGCTCAAAGCTGAGCCTCCCGGGCTCATTTAATCTTAAGTTTTATTTATATTTATTTATTTTTTTAATTATTTTATGTACAACAAGTTTTCTTTTCAAGTTCATTTTGGTTTTTATTCATATTTAATTATTTTACCCAATGCATTTGACATGACTCTAATAATTGTTCAAGAAAGTTTGTTCCCTCACTAGCCCATTTTAAAAAATTGAAATTTTAATGTAATTAAAATAATTTGTCTATAGTCTATCAGTCCTTGTCGGTGTCAACTCGTTTGTCAGTCACTCCTTCTTACTAAATTTCATTTAAAAACTTCTCCTTCCACTTCAATATTTATTAAACTCCTTCCACTTCAATATTAATTAAACTCCTTCCACTTGAATAACATTATTCAAAAATTATTGTTAATAAGTTTCCCCCCTTTATTATAACATAGTATAATATAATATTTCCCAATTCGTAGATAAGGTACTCCGGCCTCTTCATGGGTCCGTGAGCCTTTAATACAAAACAAATAATAGGTACTCCGGCCTCTTCATGGGTCCGTGAGCCCTTAATACAAAACAAATAATAGGTACTCCGGCCTCTTCATGGGTCCGTGAGCCCTCAATATAAAATACATATTTAATTCAAATATATCAATCAATATATTTCATAAATAAATTCAATTAGATTTATTTATTTCTCCTTCCCCTTACTTCAATTAATTATTATTATCTACTCCTACTTCTTCATTTATTTATTATTAACTTTTGAAAAGGTTTTTTCCCTTTAAATATTTATTAACTGTCCTTGTCAAAGTCTGTCTTTATCTTTATTTAAACAATTACTAAGTTTTATTTATTTTATTCTTTATTTAAAATGTAGTTTAACCATTAATTATTCTCTTCATTAATTCATTATAGCCTTATTGGCTTCAAAAATATATTTCTCATTTAAAAACATCCTATAGTTGGAGGGTTCTAGTTATATTGAATAGAGAGTGATGCGAGCGCTGCTCGGGGCTGTGGCAATTATAGGAACTTCTTGACAATGTAGAACACTAGCGCGGTGCGCGTGTTCAAAACTTGAACTAGCATGAGCCTGCTTTGTTTATGTTAGGGATTGTCAAACCTTTCTTCCCTCGAGGTAGATAAGAGCTTTTGGGAGTTAATCATCCTATTATCTGCCTTCCCGAGAGTTTTAGGGATTTTCACAGAAACTGGATTTTTCTGGTTTATCTTTTAGGTAATTATCTGTCGCTTAGGGGATTTGTAATTTGGGAGTTACTAATCCTACTTTCTGCCTTCCCGAGATGGGAATAGGATTTTAACAGCTACTGGATATTTCCTGATTTTAATCGAATCTTTTTGTCTTATACTTGCGTGTCTACAATTTTCTCACGACCGATAATGAAATAATTTTTTATATCTTCTTGATAATTTCTCTTTGATATTAATACTAATAATGACATTAGAATTTTATGTTGGTGCAAAATTTTAATTTTTATTAATAATTTTACTGCTTTTAACTGATAAAACCGGTTATCATTTTACTGAATCTACGACTAAAAAAGAATAATATATTGACTTTTTAGTAACATTTTTCGTTTTTAGTGTACGGTTGTGCACACGATTTTAAAAATAAAATAAAAATGAAATAAAATGTGGGTTTTGCCTCTCGTAATTTTGAAAATGGTATCTAAAAAATTATAAACATTGGTTTTTATCAATAAACCATAGAATTTTGATAGGTAATATAATTCAAATATTAATAAATTTATTATTTATTTGTCCCTATCCACTCAAATCCGGTACCCAACGCCGGAGGAGCTCCAAAACAGAGAGGTTTTATCGTTATACTTTACTGGTTAAATTTTTTATTTCATCATCTTTGGTCGGTTCATGATAATATTTAAGGAGAATCGAATGGAACATTCCCCGTATAATTCCATTTTTATTTGATAAGATGAAAGAATATTTTTTACAGGATGTTTCTACCAGGTTGATGTTAATAATGGGACATTTAATAGTCAATTTTAGGTTTAATTTTGCTGTTTCTTCTTCCAAGATATTTCCCTTAAACAAATGGTTTAAAATAGAATCTTCAACAGCCGTTAAACAGTCTTTGTTTAAACTTTTTGTTTGATTTTTCTTAAATAATTTGTTTAAAATATAATTTTCGGCGGAAGTGAATATGCTATTTTTTAATTTTGTTGTAATTTTATTTAATTTGAATAAATTATTTAAAATATAAATTTCATCGGAATTAAATAGATCGATGGACACGGAAGTTATTTTATGACTACTTTGATCATTTATCATTAAAGAAACAGGTTTAATTTTATGGATTACAGGAGGAGTTGGTTTGATTTCACGGAGCGTCATTATGGTCCTTAATTTTTCTGATTCTGATTTTAATTCGGTTTTGAATTGTTCTGATATTAACTTTTGGCTTTCCATTAATTCGTTTTTATTACTTAACATTTGGGCCATCATTTGTTTCATCATTAACTGCATCTTCGCGAACCCCGAATTTAGTTCCTCCTGGGTGTAAGGTCTATTATCTTCGTTATGTTCCATTTTGTTAAAATAAATAATTCTAATATATAAAAAAAAATACAAATACGATCCAAAAATTAATAAACAAAATATAAAAAGATACAGAAATAAATATAAATAATTATATCTATCATTAGCGCATCTTGCAAAATTGCCATCACATTTCCCAACATTGATCCAATTATGTGGTCGTTGCAAAATTGTCAAGCTGACAAAACAAATATATAAAAACATAAATAAAACTAATTTAATAAACATCACAGCCAAAAATAAAATGTTTGCTAAAAATTTAATATCATTCAAAAAATTTTAGTTTTCATAAAAATTTATGTTTTGAACCTTAAAACACACTTTTTTAAATATATGGTCTCAATGTTAAAATCTGAAAACATAAAAATAAAAAATAAAAATTTTAATTTTGGTTTTAAAACACGCGCGCCTACTGCAACTCGTCTCTAGGTTGCAGCGCCGCAATACAAAGCTACGGGAATGATTACGCGACTCAACCTGTTCAGGATTTCGGCGACAGGTTTAGTGGATCGCCCCACGTTGGGTCACCAATATGTGGTGTTTTAAGGTTCATTATAAATAAAATAGAGTTGGAAATAATGACTTATATTGAATAAAAGATTTGGCATGGCTGTGATATAAAATAAAATATAAAAGAGAAAAGGTGCTTGACTCACATATTTGTATCAATGTTGGGTTATTAAGAAATGTTTAGAACATATTTAAAATATTAACTTATATATTAAAATATAACTATTGGCCATTGTCAACTTTTAGATAGCTTTAAGAGTTTAATTAAAGATTGGCAGTGAGTGAGTTATACTCATCTTGTTTTACGGATGATGTTCTTGAAGTGAAGAGGCAGGCTGCTGGTAGTCGTGTTGAGGAGATGGATGGTCGGCTGCTAGATCTTGGAGTTCTGTTTCCCCATCATGTCCAGTTGGTGCTCGGTGTCAGGCTGTGGTGGCGCAAAGGGTGCTCTCTCGCCCTTGGCTGGCGTTGGAGTGAGAGTGAGTGGTCTGGCCCTTCGTCGGTGCTGGAGTGAGAGTGAGTGGTGGGGGAAGGCCCTTTTTATAGAGGCGTCTCCCACCACACCAAGGGTGTCTGACTTCAGCGAGTTCCCTGGATTTTCCTGTTCATACTTGGAAACCATCTCTATCGTTATCTTTGTGGGAACTTGTATACCTTATCGCTCCTAGCCGAGATATTTGGACTCTTCTATTTACTTAACACTGCCTTTTTGAAAAAATAAACACTGCCAAATGCTATCTCTTTTATTATTCTTTTATTTATTTTATTGATTGACAAATGATAATATTCGTGATGGACTTATGAAATATAAGCTAGCCTTTACTTTGAATAGGAATGCTACTCTTTGCTATGCCAGAAACTGACTCTTTCTAGAGCACCCCCCTTTTATATCATTACAATATATATATATATAGTTTGAAGCATCTATTTCTCGGATTGACATCGCCCCATCAAAAATTACATCTGAACCTTTTTTATAAGGAATATAGTGAGCTGTCGAATTTCCACCTTCCACTTACCACGATTTCCCCCCGTTTTCGAGATATGTAAGATATACGAAAATCCCAAAACCTTTCAAGTCTGATAATGAAATATTTTATTTTTTGTACTTCCTTAACTTCAAACGGAACCAAAATGTATCTACCGTAGTTTAGATGAATATCAAACATCTGGACCAAGTTTCAGCTAAATTAATCGTTTATGAGTACCCAAGCTGAAAATTACTTTGGAAAACGAGGTGTTTTAATGTTTCTCAAAACGGGTACAGATATCGCTTAAAAAATGGTTTTATTCGTTGTTCTACGTTAAGAAATCTATAAAACGAGTACCTGCAAGCATATGAACTCGAAAACGTGAACGTTACGATTTTTTTCGTGCGAATTTCGCTCCAAAAACCATCTTCCGGTTAACAGATTCTGCTGGTTTACGAATTCGACCTTTCAAATTAAGAAAAATATTTTTGTACCAAATTTCATCAAAATCGGACCATTTTTGAGACATCATGAGCGCGAACTGTGTCATCTTAGCGCAGTTCCACTCATATCTCTAGTGCCATAAGTTAAGGATACATACAGTTATTGGTAGGTTTCGATGTACCGTTAAGAATATAAAATAAAATCTCAAACAGAAGGATGTTTACGGCGCAACAACGAACACCCTGCGAAAACACTAAGTTTCTCATTTTCTTACTTCCTTTTACGAAAAGACTAATTTTACTGATAATTTCAATTTAAAACAATCAATTAAAAAGTGAGATAAACAAACCGACCCCCCCCCCCCCTACAAAAGAACAATATAAACGCTTTCGAAGTTTTAAGCCCTTATTTCTCCGATTGACATCACTCTATCGAAAATGTCTTTAGAACCATTTTTGTAGAGATATTTTGTAGCGAACAGACACATATATATGCTTGCCATACGTCCCGGTATTTGTCTCTTGTCCACCCGGGTTTATCAATGTCCCGGAAACGGCTGTAAGATGTATAAAGTAATGGATTTAGTTTTTAAGAATCATTTATGAATTGTTTACTTTTCTACAATGAATGCAGTGCCAAAGAAATGAGAACGATTGTAACTGTAATCAGAGAGCAAACGCAAGAACCAGCAAAAATAAGTAGCAACATTTCCTTTTTTATTTTAACGAAGTGGGGAGACGAATATACAGAACAGACATACACACACCTTTTATACGACTGCAGACTCATCGATGACTACAGGCAGGAGCTGGAACGCGTGGTTACAGGAGCCGGAAACCAGTGGCCGGCGAGCCCTGTACTGCTGTACAGGAACTTCAAGGGAGCTCTGATAACCTTCAGCAACCACATCACGGAAAACCGAAATCTTCAAAGATAGGAAGAATCACTTCGTTCATTTAATTTATTTATTTATTTATTTTTTAAATTAATAATCTTATTTATATATTTTATTTATTTTTCTATTTTTTTTTCTACATATAATCTATTTTCTACATATAATGTCCTCAGTTTAATTAATTTATTAAACAAGTTTAATACATTCATTAAGTTTAATTTCAAATTTTAATTGTAATTTTGAACTAATAATCGTCTTTATTTTTTTTATCTTCTACATATAATCTATTTTTCTACATATAATGTTCTCAGTTTAATTAATTTATTAAATAATTTTAATACATTCATTAAGTTTAATTTTAATTTTTTAATTGTAATTTTGAATTAATAATCTTATTTATTTATTTATTTTTCCTCTACAGATAATCTATTTTCCTACACATAATGTTCTCTGTTTAATTAATTTATTTAATCATCTTAATACATTCATTAAGTTTAATTTTAACTTTTTAATTGTAATTTCTAATTAATAATCTTATTTATGTTTAATTTTTTTTCTACATATAAAACTATTAAATCATTTAAGTAAACTGTAAAATATTGTTTACAAAATACATGCAATATGCAATGCATGGGGCATGTAGTAAATAAACGGCCACACCTCAGGGTTACTGAGGTATGGAAAAAAAAAAATAAAACAAAATAAGTGGGGAGACCAACAATTTAGTGTTCCAGATCCCCCACTCCTGTTACTCGCTGCGCTTAATAAAAAGGCTTAAAACTCACCATTTTGCTTCTAATTTTTACCATTTTTATCCCCCCCCCCCCCCGATATGCCCTTCTCATATTAATGTGTCCCGGTTTCACTCACCAAAAATATGGCAAGCCTATATAGATACATATATATATAAATTGTAACGTCTCCCTTAGGGGTTAAAAAAAATAGCCCACGCCGCGCGCGCCGACCATTTTAGTCCAGCGCGCCGCCGCCGGAAAATTCAGCCTCGGCGCGCATGTCTATTGTATATTAATGTATATTATAAACAAAGAAAAATTAAATGCCTTTCGAATATTTACCATCATTGTGTGCATGTTGTAAGAAGATAGTAGGCAGTTCTTATGATACAAATGGTTGCAAAGCAGTTGAATTTTATGGGTATCATTCAGAAATTCTTTGCCACAGGACACACATTTTTCAATCCTCCTACAAAACATATTCTTGAAAATTGATCTCTTTACTTGCAAACCAAGGATGAATAAGAAATAACAATGCTTTCTTATAAGTTAAGTCCTCAATATATTTTTTTCTACCCTGAAATGAGTCTATAAGGAAATCTGATAACGACTTCAACATCATCCTCATATAATTCGTTTTTAAATGATGAACACAAGAAAAAAAGAAAAAAAAAAAGAGAGAAAAAAAAGGTAAAAATATACAAAGACAGCTAGAGGTACCTAGTATATGGCTTAGATGTGTGGTGACTCCACCTCTTGGTTAGACCTCAATTAACCCTCAGATCAATTTGGCTTTGCTCTCCTCAATAGGTAGTGACAGAAAGGGAAAGGCAAGGGGAGGAGAGTGGAGGGGGAGAAGGAGGTAGGGGGCTGGCCAACCCTGCAGTATGGTGAACTCCCTACCGCTAAGGGCCCCTGTTACGACACTATTCTCGCCCTTCTCTCTACCTGTGTAAACCCTTTCATATAATTTCCTTTCTTAAAATTTCAAATTGCAGGAAAGCTTTATTTTATTATTTATTTACTTTTTCTTTTCAGCTCTGAATATTTAGGCTGAATTATGTAATTATATGCTCCAATGTTAAAGATAATATTGTATATATTTAATGTATTTTAACGAAACATACCCTAAGAAACTATCTACCACAGTCTTAACTGGGCTGGCTTCATCCTGGCTTGATTTATACAAAGCATATCCGAGACCTGAAAACAATAAAGATCAATTCAGTGACACAATATCACTAAACGTTATTTAAAGAGTTTTTAAATAGTCAGTTACATATTCTATTGATATTGTGTATGTCAGGCACATAATTATTGGCCAGGGACAGGGAAATAAGGTCCTATGGTTGTATATGGTTTAAAAGAATCTATTGCCCATCTTGGACCAAAAGGCCCTATGACACTCCTAACAAACTTCCTTCCTCAGTCCAAGAACATCCTAGAAAGTATGTGCTACAAAGGTGATCAAGGGGAGACTCCAACAAAGCAAGCCCCGCCCCTATTCCCATTGAGGATCACATGCCACCAATTAAACATGTCAGCATAATAGGAGGTTCTGAAATAAGACATGTAAGAAAAACTAAAAGGAAGAATAGACCACATGTAAAACATTAACATTAGAATCCATAGGAATTAAACCAGTGAGCCAGGAATTGGAGTAAGTTGAAATGGACACGTGTTTTGAAAGGAGGACAGTAGAAAGATCCAGAGGGCTGATGGAATCAAAACCAGAAGGAATTCACAGTACTTGTGCATTCACAATAGTTGGTAAGATTTAATGGCGCTATTGCCACTACTAAGTATGCACCTCAGAGAAAGTAAGAACTTGAAACAATACTAAACAAAGTGTTGGATTTAAGTACTACTAAAATGTTACATGATTTTGTATTCCAATAGAAATGAAAGTCAAATAAATAAGGGTGAAAAATGAGTTTGGTTTCAGAGCAGCCAACATTATATTTGCAAATAATGCTTCTACTTATTATACTTTATATAAACTTAATATTGAAAGAATAAAAATAAATGTCTTTCTTGAAAATTAACACCAAAAAGATATATAACACATATAAGTGCCATCAAATGCCGCATGCACAAGAATATCATTACAATTTAGTATACTCAAAGCTAAGCTAACAAAAATGTTTTGTAATTCCCTAAACTCAAAGTCATATTTCTTCTAAATTATTTTTTTAGTTTGCACCTCCAATGCAGACTTCAGAAATGCAAAATGTAAAAATTATTCTAAAAAAAATATTTTAGTTTTTTTCCCAGAAAATCAGATCTAATTTTCTATTTATTTGGTATAAATTTAATCCAATTGTAGAGTGGTATGGTAGAACCAGATAAGAATCTTATATGAACTATAATGGTCTTTCGAAATATAACAACAGTTTCCATTGGCTGCTATTATTAACACATTTGTCGTCATGTCTGAGCGATGGGTGTGCTTCAGTGTGGGCCATTAAACTCAATTATTGACGCTCTTTTTGTTTCAAATTAGTATTTTTAATTACGAAACAGCCCCGACAGTCGTATATTTGCCTCGTGGGAAACTTAACCAAATCGTGCTGGGTGACAAACATGATAAGAAGCAATTTCACAATCTCTGAAAGAAAAAAAAAAACAAGTTAATGTTTTTTCAAGAAAGAAAAAAAAGTTTTTGAATCAATACCTGAAGTTCAGCACTTGTTATCATGAACAACCTGTACAATAAATTTACTCTTTGCTGGAGGATTTAATGATTCACATTTGATAATACATGAGGGTCTCCCCGTGGTCTAGTGGCTAACGCAGTAGTTTCTCATCCGGGAGATGGTGGGTTAGATTCCCACTGGTGGCAGGAATTTTCTCATCTCACAGTTCATTGAGAAAATTCCTCGCTGCCTCTTGGATGTCGGCGCTAATGGCCCAGATGTCGATGCACCGTAAAAAAAAAAAAAAAAACACGAATCAGTTTAGTTTTTATTTAGAGAGATAAAAACAAGGAATTTTATGTAGATAAGAATATTTCTTCCTCATCCTTATTTCTTTTATAACTAATATTCACATTTTAGCACTTTCCTCCGATGGAAAGTAGCTATTGAGGTTGCACTCACCGGTTTGCTCATACCGGTTGTAATTTCTGTTATATTGTAACAAAACACAGTATAGGTCGTGGGTATCTAATAATAAAGAAGTGTTGTAAAAATTCAACTAAATCAGCCTGCCAGAAGAAGGGGGATTTACTTTGTACTATGCTTGAGTAGAATTCTTCCACCAAAAGCTCCCACTAGGAGAGAGTTCTGATGTCTACCACTAGGGGGCACTGTATCTCCTTCCTGAGCTATTATTACTGTATCCCGTTCCTTTTATTATTCATCAAGAACAATAGATGAATGTGTGAAGTTTTTGTATATTTATTAAGTAGCACCACGCCTACATAAAACTCTGGAAGGAAATTAATTACAAAATTAATAATTGAAACAGTTGCTCAGTACTAGAGCCCGGAAGTTAGGCATTTATTTGTGGTTAAAATAGGCAGGCAAAAATTTACTTGAAATACTGAAAATAGGCAGTACTGTAATTAAAATAGGAATTTATAAGGAGTGAAGTCACTGAGCAATCTCACTCATTATTAATGAAAATATGTATTTTAAATACTCATTCATTTCTTTATTATCAATTTATCACAGAATTAGTGTACTTACTCTTACTTTCCATTGTTACAAGCTACAACAAGTTGCTTTTTCAAAGTATCAACTGTCATAGACCATCTCAGAAAAAAATATTTTTCATCATGGAAAAACTTCCTCTGCATTATCTTATCATTTCTAAATCCGGAATAGCAGGTAATTACCCATTGTCACAGAAAGGGGTGTGAGGAAGGAGACGTACTTGTCTCATCCTCTCTCCTTCCTGCTATTCTTTATGCTTGTGCATTCCTTCTACTAAGGAAAGTTTCGAATAGATATTTGTGACGGAAATATGTAATTTAATTTTTGCAACCTTTTTTGTCTTTGATGAACGGAATTCATTATGTGCTTTTTAAAATGTTTAAATCGCAGAACAAAATTGCATAACGACCAAAAAAGGCTTTAAATTATAACCTTCATGTGCTCGCAGGTGACCGCCGTTTTGTAATTTCTCGCCACATTTATTCCATAAAGGTAAGAAGGCGATAGGAGGGCCATGTATTCTCTAGTTGTACTCTCTTGTGACAGATCCCACTCAAAGTTGACTCAAATCACTCCTCTTTGCCTCTCAGTACCGGTCCCAACAGGTCGGCGGTCAGTTCACCGCCTTCTGAGCGCTTATCTCATTGTTTTTGTACTCGTCTACTTCAGAATTTAGGTATTTTTTTCTTATTCCCCTATAATTTTTCAATTTCATGGACTTCAAAGAATATTTATATTAAAAGGAAAAAAATGGAACAGCATTCACTGGCCGAGGTATGCAATAGGGATTATAGGCCAACAACAGCTCCTGAAATATTAGCATTATTTGCTGCTCTATTTTTGATTGCGGTGAAAAGAAGAAACCGTTCAAATTTTGCTGAATATTTCAATAGCAATAGAACTGGTCTGGCGATTTTGCAAGCCAATTTTAGCCTAATCGAGTTAATTTTTTTTACGGACTATGAGATTAGATAACCTCAGCTTGAGATTGGAACGTTAACCATCGGAGAAACTTGCTTCTATGCGAGAAATGTCTTCTTTCATTGCTAACAGTCAAAGATTTTTCAGTTTAGGGGAATTCTTGACTATTGATGAGATGTTGGTTACGTTTAGAGGATGATGTCCATTCATCCAGTACATATCTCAAAAACCAGCCAAATACGGGTTAAAAATTTATTAATTGTGTGATGCACGCATTTATATACATATAATTTAGAAGTTTACTGCGGTAAACAAATGCCAGGCCCTAACGCACTTTCTAACAGTCCCTATGACATAGTGGCTAGATTGGTTGAATGCATAGAAGGGACAAAGAGAAATTTAATCACTGATAATTATTTTTCAAGTTACCCGTTGGCTGAATACCTCCTTAGCAAAGCTCTCACTTTTACCATGAGAAAAAATAAATTCCTCCCGAATTCGTGGCACTAAAAAGAAATGCAGTGTCATTTGGGCATTTGCTTCCTTTTTTATGTTCTTTTGTATATTTCATTGATAAATAAATCATTTTGATAAAAGTGAGTTTGTGAGTTTAGAATATTGTGTGAGAGATCCTATTTCAATATTCTATAAAAATGTAGGCTTTAAAATAAAAAAAACATCAAGAGATTGATGAAAACTCTTGGGCGTTCAGATGACCACCCATGCAAGCGGGCGTGTGACTCCTTCTAGCCTGAGCGCATGAAGATTAAAATAGGCAACGGGAGCCAAAATAGGCAAAAAAAAAATTGTCTCTACGCTTCATAAATGCACGGAAACATATTTATTTCTATCTGATTCTTCAATATATCGAGTCAGATAAAAAAGGCATTTTGCCTAACTTCCGGGCTCTACTCATTACAAATGTTAAAGAGGAGAACTATTCATGTTTTTATTTTTTTTATACGCGCTATTATAAGAAAATTATTCAGGAATGCACTCAACACTAGCTAAATTCTGAGGAAATTGCTTAGTTATGCAGCTCTTTCTGCAATTTTTTTTAGGCAACTACACACAATTATAATTCATAAGAAAAATATAAAGTAGAAAGAGTAATCACCTGCCAAAACTCCAACACCAACTGCTGCAGATGCAGCTCCTCCTAAGGACCATGCGTTCTCATTACGTCTATTAGACATTTTTAATTTCTAGATGAAAAAGAAAATTATATCAATCTCAAGAAAAAATAATTTATATTATATAAATGTTATATAATTCCTTAATGGGGAGATTTCTCTATGTCCACTATGGGAGAGAAATTGCGGAGGACGAAAAAATTATTCTTAAAAATTATTTTCTGAAGAGAAAACACTTTTTTTTACAAATAATATAGCTGAAACCCCCATCAAAAAGAAACATATTATAAAAATAATATTTAGCACTTGATTGTTAATATGGGATTTGTTACAAATATTTAAAGTGTAAGTTAAAATTCAATGTAGTTTGAAATCCTTACAGTTTTTCTTCAGTTAATTAAATAAGCAGCAAAAAACTTCAGAAATAATTAATGTTAACTTATTTATGCCAGCAATACTTTTTTTATTTAATTTTAAATAATTTGGGACTGACTTCAAATAAGAATTTAAACTTCTCTATTCACTATTGACAATACAGGGTGCTTACTACCTTTGTAGAAGCCAATTTTAGGACATTTTCATGAAATAAAATGAAAATTTGATACCCATTAAAAAGAAAATAATTTCATTTAAAAAGAAAAAGCCTTAATTATTAACTTAAAATTATTTGTAACCTTACACGGATTACCGTGATATCTATAAACTTACAATTTTACATACAAGTAAAACAATTAATAAAACTGTATAAAATGAACATCATATGTTAAACAGGATTAAACCGGAAGTTAAATTAATATTAAAAGTTAAGAAACGATTATACTACATATTTTAGACGGACTATGGAATTCGTAGCCTCAGAAATATTGAACAATGATAGCAGAATTCAAAATTTCTAAAAATATTACTAACTAAATATTTATTGTCAATATACATCATTTAGTACATTAAAATCAGAGTTGGGCATTATTCAATAATTGTTTTATTCAATGATCATTCAAATAAATTTTTATTGAATAATAATTTATTCATTGATTAAGTTATTCATCCACTGATTTTTTTTTATTCAATGAATAATAGAGTTGGATAATTATTCAATAAATTTTTATTGAATAATAATTCATTCATTTATTCAGTTATTCATTGACCGATGATTTTTTTTTTTTTTTTTAATCTAGATATATAAAAATCACGTGTCTGCATGTTTGATCGTTATACAATCCACACCGTTTGACCAATTTTGTCCAAACTCGGCATACAGGTATATCTTGCTCCGGGAAGTCTTGTAGGCTAGGTCAAAAACATGTACCAGCTCTGTTTGTATGATTGTTCGTTATACAAATCCACACTGTTTGACCCATTTTGACCAAACTTGCCACAAAGGTAGATCTTGATGCGGAGAGTCTCGTAGGCTAGGTCAAACGTGTCTACCAGCTCTGTTTGTATGTTTGTTCCTGATACAAATCCACACTGTGGGCCTACTTTGACCAAACTTGGGACACAGGTATGTCTTGATAGAGGGATTGTCATAGGCTAGGTCAAAAACGTCTACCAGTTTTCTGTCAGTATGTTTGTTCCTTATACAATTCCACAACGTTTGAGCGAGTTTGACTAAACTTTGCACACAGGTAGGTATTGATCTGGGGAATGTCTTAGGCTAGGCCATAATAGTCTATGAATACAGGTCGGAGGTCACGGGTTTGAAACTCGGAACCCGAACGGTTACAGATTTGAGTCATTAGATTTTAATATTACTTATTTGTCTTCTAATTTATTTCCTACAAAATTTTGACCTACCCTATGACACTCAAGTAGCAAGACCTACCTGTGTGGCATGTTCGGTCAAAAACGGTGTGTATTTGTATAGCGAACAATCATACAGACAGACAGCCGGTAGCCGTTTTTGACCTAGCCTATGACTCATGATCTACATGTGTGACAAGTTTGATAAATATCAGTCGAACGGTGTGGATTTATATAAGGAACAAACATACAGACAGATAGCCAGTAGACGTTTTTGGCCTAGCCTATGACATTCCCCGGGTCAAGACCTACCAGTGTCCCAACTTTGGTCAAAATCGGTCAAACGGTGTGGATTTGTAAAAGGAATAAACATACAAACAGACAGCTGGTGGACGTTTTTGACCTAGCCTATGAGATTCCCCGCATCAAGATCTATCATTGTTCCAAGTTTGGTCAAAATCGGTCAAACGATGTGGATTTGTAAAAGGAACAAACAGACAAGTGATTTATATATAAGAAATAAAATTTTTAATGTATTTAACGAAAAAATTCAATCAAATAAATCATTTTTACCCAATAAAAATTTTCATTAAAATAAATCATTTTTATTCAATAAAAATTTTCATTCAAATAAATAACTTTAATTCAATAAAAATTTTCATTCAATAAATCATTTTCATTCAATAAATCATTTTCATTCAATAAATCATTTTTATTCAATAAAAATTTTCATTCAAATAAATAACTTTAATTCAATAAAAATTTTCATTCAATAAATCATTTTCATTCAATAAATCATTTTCATTCAATAAATCATTGTTATTCAATAATGAATAAAAATAAAAAATTTACGTTATTCATTGATTCAATGAATAATGAATGAAAAATTATTCCTTATTCAGAATGAAATATCAAATTTATTCATTATTCTGAATGATTTTTGCCGAACACTGATTAAAATATACAGAATTTCAATATTTAAGTCTGCATTTATTTAAATAATTGATAATCGATTAGGACCTAGAGGAAGGGAGTGGCAGAGGCAGATTGAATTGAGTCGTCATATGAAAATGGCAACAATTATAAATGTGCAGAAGTAGTTAGACTTTGATGAAACTGAAATTTTGTGATATGGTCTCAAAATTCAGGACTTTTTCATAATTTTCGTGCCCTATTTTTAATTTCCAGACATTTTCGTGCAGAAGACACCCTGCAATAACACATACCATTGATACCATTATCTATCTTGTCAATTTGTTTTGGCCTTGTTTTGTGGTGAACATAGCAGATTACTTGATATTTCTTTCAATAATAAAAATAATACTTAGTCAAATTAACACTACAACAATTAAGACTAAAAATATATTTTTGGAGATTTTTGAAATTCCTTTAACCGCTTAGAGTATCTTCAGACCGGCTTGACATCCTACACAGGCTACAATGAATTATTATCTGGCATCACTACCTTTACACATACTGTTTCTAAGTTATCTTTCTCATCAATAGATTTCGTAGCCATTCACTTCTTCCACAATGCACTAGTAAAAAGGCCATGGTCTTTCATTGGGTGGTACTGTTACTATGCAATGAATATATGCAGTATGGGAGGTAACTAATGGCAATTTTAACGGAACTATAAAGAAGAAACCACCGTTAAAGAGAACCAAAAACTGTAAAGAAATTAGGCCGAATATTTTTTATATTTTCTAGGGTGTACTTTTATTAATGTCCCCTACTAAAAAATTGATGATTCCAGACTTTTGGTTTTTAAAACGTCCATATTTTTAAAATAATGAGGAGAGATTACTTTCTGTTGTAAATTGGAAATTGTAAATAACACCTGAAGTAAAGGCTTTGTATATGTAAATGCAAATAAAAATATATAGATTAAAAATTGTGAATACTACATATAAATAAAAACATATTTATGTACATAGACAATGAAAGACTAGTTATATATATAACTAGCTGTTACCTGGTGTGCCATGCTACACCTACTTTCTGCATATAGAAAAGCCTAAATAAATTAGAAACCAAATAAGTATTATTAAAAGCTAATATCACGAATCTGTAACTGTTTCGAACCCGTGACCTCCCAACTGGGAGTCCTAGACGACTTTGGCCTAACCTATAACACCCCCGTATCAAGACATACATGTATGCCAAGTTTGGTAAAAATTGGTCTAATGGTGTGGATTTTTATTTAAAAAAAACATACAGACAGCAGCTGGTAGAGGTTTTTGACCTAGCCTACGGCACTCTCCAGATTAGGATCTACCTGTGTACCGAGTTTAGTCAAAATCGGACGAATGGTGTGGATTTTTATAGGGAACAAACATACAGCCAGCTGGTAGAGGTTTTTGACCTAGCCTACGGCACTCCCCAGATTAGGATCTACCTGTGTACCGAGTTTAGTCAAAATCGGACGAACGGTGTGGATTTGTATCAGTGACAAACACACAGACAGACAGCTGGTAGATTTTTTTGACCTAGCCTAGGAGATTTATTGTATCAGGACCTACCATTATTCCAAGTTTGGTCAAAATTGGACGAACAATGTGGATTTGTATAAGGAACAAACAAACAGAAAAACAGGCAGACACGCGATTTTTATATATATAGATTAGAACAATGATTTTGAAAACAAGGAACCAACATTTTTTAAGGGGAAATTTTATTATTATTTTTTTAAAAGCTGAAGTGGTCTTTTCAAACACATCATAAATAATAATTAGATGCGAAGAAAAGTATATTTTATCCTACTTGTTTAAAATATGTGAGCAGATTAAATGACTTAGCTTAACTTATCAAATAGAAACTATCTTATTCCTTGAAGTATTTGTGGGATGATGTAAATTTGTAAGTAGGTTTTCTTAGAAGTCCTAAAATGAATAAACCAAATGTATAGATTATATAATTTTTCGGAATGATAACATTAATTGGAAGAAGATAATTCAATAAATTTTAGAAGCTTTTTCATTCTAAATCCAAACTTTAAAGTAATAGGGCATAATTGATTAGTACAATTGGATTAATATTCCTAGAAACCATAGTTTAAAAAATTCGTTGATACCATAGTTAAAAAATTCTTAGATACCATATTTTAAAAAGCAATAACACTTACCAAAATCAGTATTAGCTCTTGGAATCTACCCGACCGTACTAAGCCTGTATTTCACCGGAGTGTTCAAGTTTAGGAGATCAATGAAAGGTGGGGGGGAGGGGGGGGGGGTGAGTGTTGAATAGGAAAGAACGAGTTCACGTGAATAGATCTTTTGGTATCTGTGATCTATTTTTAGCGCGGTTCCTCCCTCCCTTCATAGGGAGGAACGCCGCTTAGAACTCGAAACCCCTCGACCCGAAGTCGAAAACCTGGGCACCTATATGGGAGTTTACTGTAACAAGGGGTAATACCTATTATGTTATAGTTTCATAATTTCCCTTTTAAATTTTTACAAGATTTAATTATTTTGTTAGCACTTTCCTCCGAAGGAAAGTAGCTATTGAGGTTGGACTCATGACGGAATTTTTGAAAAATTTCTTCAAATCTTTATCGATCCTACCGTTACAATGCAGCCAGGGAAGAATTCCTGAAGATGGTCTATGAGGGTATCTGCAAGCCCTCTCCACATCGTTTCGAAGAAGGACGGCACGTTGCGATTCTGTGGGGACTACCGCCGACTTAATGCCCAGACTTTGCCTGACAGGTACAGTGTACCTAACATACAGGCCCTCAACACCAATCTCTTTGGGAAGACAATCTTCAGTAAGATCGACCTCAACCGTGCTTACTACCAGGTGCCGGTGGCGGAAGAAGACATCCCAAAAACTGCGGTGATCACCCCCTTCGGTCTCTTCGAATTCTTGGTGATATGCTTCGGGCTAAGAAATGCTGCGCAAACATTCCAGCGCCTAATGGACAGCATCCTCGCTCTGTCGTACGTTTTTGTCTACCTCGACGACATACTGGTAGCGTCAACCACGGAGGAAGAGCATCGCACACACCTGGAAGAAGTTTTCAGACGGCTAAATCAGCATGGATTAACCATCAACCCACTCAAGTCAGAGTTTTGCAAGTCTGAAGTCGAGTTTTTAGGCTTCCTTGTAAACACCCAAGGCATTAAACCTCTTCCGAGTAAGGTGGACCAAATCGCTGAATTCCCTCGTCCTACCACCAAGGGTCATCTTCGTCGATTTTTAGGGATGGTCAACTTTTATCGAAGATGCCTCCCTAAAGCAGCAGAAGTACAGCGCATTCTTCATGCTCTAATCGGCAACAGCAAGAACGACAGCACCCCCGTCCCATGGACTCCGGAAGCAGAGGAAGCCTTCGCCCGATGCCAACGAGACATCAAGGATGCTGTAACGTTAGCACACCCCTCTTCAGACGCCGAATTGACCCTAGCTTGCGATGCATCTAACTCCGCGGTTGGGGCTGTCCTCCAACAGCGCGAGGTAGACCACTGGCGACCTCTTGGTTTCTACTCGAGGGCCCTGACATCAGCACAGCAGCGATACTCTGCCTACGACCGCGAGCTCACTGCAATCTACAGCGCTGTCAAGCACTTCAGGCCATGCATTGAAGGTCGCCGTCAGCATACTGACGGACCACAAGCCGCTCGCGTATGCCCTTTACCAGAAGCCCGAGACTGCAACACCCATGCGAATTCGCTACGCGAACTTCATTAGCCAGTTCACTAGCGACATTCGTCATGTCTCTGGGGCTGAAAACAAGGTAGCGGATACACTTTCACGGTTGGAGGCAATAGACAGTCCTGACGACATGGGGAGCATCATCAGGGCTCAGCAGGAAGACCCGTCGATTCCAGAGCTTCTTCAGAACCCGAATCTGCAGTTGAAGCTGATCGAGCTCCCGCATTTCGACAAGCCACTTTTATGTGACGTATCTACAGCTAAAGCCCGACCGTATGTACCACCAACACTCCGTCAAGAAGTTTTTAAAAAGCTTCATATCCTCAGCCACCCTGGCGTTCGTGGGACTCGCCGCCTGGTGTCGCAAAGGTATTTCTGGCCAAGTATGCAAGCGGACCTAGCGATCTGGACTAGGAGCTGCATCGCCTGCCAGCGCTCAAAGATACACCGGCACACCGTAACACCTCCAGGCGCCTTCGCTCCAGCCGGCAGATTCGAGCATGTCCACGTAGATATAGTCGGACCCTTGCCGCCATCGGATGGAAAGCGCTATTGCCTGACCATGGCGGATAGGTATTCACGCTGGCCCGAAGCAGAACCCCTCGAGGACATCTCCGCAACAACAGTTGCTTCAGCTTTCTACAGGACATGGATCTGTAGATTCGGGATCCCTGCACGGATCACAACTGACCAAGGGCGCCAGTTTGGAAACGAACTATTCAACAGGCTCCTAAATTTACTCGGTTCGCGTCGCTGTAGAACTACAGCGCATACCAACCACAGTTCAACGGTGTTGTGGAGAGATGGCACAGGACCCTGAAGACTGCCCTCACTGCACATCTTATCGACTCAAACTCTTGGACAGAACTGCTACCCACAGTCCTCCTAGGATTGAGAGCAGCACTAAGGGAGGACAACTCCACAAGTGCTGCCGAGTTGACGTATGGGCAGCCCTTACGACTACCCGGAGAGCTATTAGAGTCAACCCCTCATCCCGAAGAGCCGCAGGGCTTCCTTTACAAACTTCGTGAGAACTTCAAGCGCCTGCAGCCCTCCCCACACAGGGCGAGTCAAGCACAAGCCTTTGTCCCCAAGGACTTAAAGACCTGCTCACACGTCTTCCTGCGGGATGACGCCACCAGGAAGCCCCTCACACCGCCGTACACTGGACCGCATCCTGTTCTCCAGAGAGGAGATAAGATCTTTGTCATCGGTCTTGGCACAGGGCAGAAGACTGTCACAATAGACCGTCTAAAACCAGCCCACATCCTGCAAGACCTCACCAGCACAACCACCACAACACCAACCCATCCAACTGTACCAACACCTCAAGCAAAACCTTATGACAATACCACCGCCACAGAAGCTGACAAGCCTTCATCAGTGAAGATGTCCCGACATGGACGCCTCATCAGACTTCCTGTCCGCTTCTGTGACGCTGCCATTGGGGGGAAGTAATGTAGCACCACAAACATAAACTGACTGACAACACCGTAACCTGACTGTCAACAATGGGAAGGTTACGTGGGGTTAGTCAGTGTTGCCGGTGCCACAATAATTTATCAATCAATATTTAAATTTCTTCCCGCGGCTTTGAGGTAACCCGAAAATTACCAAGCCAAATTTAAGTTAGTGTATAAAGAGTGCGAAAACGTGGTGCCTTAAGTTTGGTGTGAACTTTTTTTTGGACTTTCGTTAAATTATCTGGCAGTGGACCGTTAATTTTTTATTTCATTATCCTCAAGAAGTTAATTATTATTATTTTTCAATTATCAAGTGTTTTATTTTTAATTATATACAGGGTGTCCTTTTTAGATGGCCCGGCTAAATTTCTCTTGAACGGATAACATTATAATAAAACAAAAAAATACGTATTTCATAATTTTTAGTCTAGTTTAAGATTTTGACCGGTTTTTGAAAAAAAAAAAAAAAAAAAATTCGGGGTACCCCAAACCCTATACAACTTTGAAATTTCAAATGGGACCATATACCTTCCGATACATCATTTTAAAGGATTTTTTACACTGAAATTAATAATGCAATCAGATTTTAATTTGGTCAACTAATAACAAAGTTATGGCATAAAGGTCGAAAAAAAAGACAGTACATTTTGTTAACTGTTTTTAATATTTAAAAAATCCATCGTACCTGCAGAGGTTGGTGAACCTACATCTCATGTTCAAACTGCCTGCCTTCTTTGAAGAAGCGATGATTCGCTCTTGTTAGCCACTCTTCGTTGGTGCTCAGTGCGATGGACTGAGGAGAGACCAATCGACAAGCATTTTCAACTCTTTGCTGCAGTTCTTCAACTGATGTTACAGGATTATGATTGGCATAAACAATATTTTTCAAATGTCCCCACAAGAAAAAGTCTAACGGAGTTAGATCGGGCGACCGAGGAGGCGAACAGATGGGACCGTGAGGTCCTATCCACCGGTCCCGGTAGTGCCGATTTAAGTAACGTCTCACTTGCTGAGAATTGTGTGCGGGACACCCATCAAGCTGCAGTATCATTCTTTGCCAATGCTGCAGAGGTACACCTTCTAGTAAAGCCGGCAATTGTTCTCTCAAGAAATTTAGAAACTGAGCTCCATTTAAATTATTTCGGTAGAAATAAGGACCAATTAATTTATTTCCGAGAAGTCCGCAACAAACGTTGATGCTGTGAACCACCTGGTGATGACAAGAATAGGAGATTCTAGGATTTTCCTGTGCCCACGTTCGAAAATTCCAACGATTTAACATACCGTTAGTGGTGAACTTCGATTCATCAGTCCATAGGACATATGGAAGCATGTTTTCATCAACTACCAAACTCGACATTTGTGCAAGGAACGTTAGACGCCTGTCATAATCAGTGTCCCGGAGCCCCTGGACAAGATGAGAGCGATAATGCTTGAAATTATAAGTCCGTAGTACATCTCTAATTTTGTTCTTTGAAAAACCTAAAACCCTTCCGGTATTTCGGAGAGAAGAATTTGGATTTTCCATAACATACAATAAAATATCCAGTTCCTCGTCGAAATTGCGCTGCCGATATCTTGGTCGATCAGCAACTGATCCAAATCTCCTCATATTGAGAGCAACACGAATAAATGTTTTGTGGCTCACTTGAGGACGAGCGGGAAATTTCTGGGAGTACAACACAGCTGCAGGACGAGCGATACCACCACTATGAATAAAACAATTGTACATATCAACTTTTTCCTCACGGGAAAACTGCACTCTTCGTTTCATTTTGACTAACAGATTAATACTGAATGTAGGCATTGTTGTAATAGTTACCTATTTCCAGGAATTAAAGTTCCCTTACTTAAGACCATTTGGATAAACAAGATCAGTGAATGTAAACAGCTCTACCTTCACCGAACATACAGGGGCTTATTTCTGTTTCTTCTCTGCATCTTTAAAAGAAACATTTATTTCGAATTTCACCTAATAAGTTAACTATTTATTTACAAATTATTTCCCATGTAACAAAAGAAATGCAAAGCAGTTTAAAGTAATTAGTAACGAAACAATCAAAATGTATTTTGTTTCGAACTTTATGCCATAACTTTTTTATTAATTGACCAAATTAAAATCTGATTGCATCATTGATTTCAGTGTAAAAAATCCTTTAAAATGATGTATCGAAAGGTATAGGATCCCATTTGAAATTTCAAAGTTGTATAGGCTTTGGGGTACCCCAAAAATTTTTTTTTCCAAAAGCAGGCCAAAATCTAGACTAAAAATTATGAAATACGTTTTTTTTTTTTTTTTTATTATAACGTTATCCGTTCAAGAGAAATTCAGCCGGGCCATCTAAAAAGGACACCCTGTAGACATTTATTTTTTTTAACCGGTTTATTTTATTTTTTACCTGATACTCCTCTAAAAGAGGATTAGGGAGGCAATGTCATTTTGAATACAATTTTTGTGGGGTTGGATAAATGGAATATCGAGGACAAATTGGGGACAAAGAATGGACGTATTTTATTTTATGGAGTATTGCTTCTCGTTACGCTAAAAATTTAAATTTGCAAACTTTTTATTGTTATTAATATTCCCAAATCCTCAGGTACTCCCAGCCCCCACCCCCCGAAATTATTTCCTAATATGCTCCTGTTAGGAGCTCTTAGCAATGAGACTTGGCAGTTTTATTCCCAATCAAGCCACTCAAGTTGCCGGTAGGCAACAACAAGTATTTATACAAATAAATAAATGGAAGCCTTCTGTTCAAGGCTTCGAATGGCCAACACACAGAAAACCTTTGAAAATAAAAACTATCAGGGAGGACACCTGCATCAAAAGATTAAACAGGCCCATCAGAATAATATACCAAGCAAAGTACTTTTCAAAAAATTAAAATATATTCTATATAAAAAGAATAATACCCAAAATGAACAAGACTGAGGTAAAAATAAAATAAATAAGGTTGTATGGCTAACTTTTATTCAACCCTTCTTCACACAAGATATAACATTTTGTTTGAAAAAGTGGGGTTCAGTGGTTTGAACTCAGAACAGTCTTTCAATTTGGGAATTTCATTGAACATTTAAAAACGAATCCCTGTGCTACTTTTATCATGTGAAAAACACCATGGAGTATGTAATAATGTCATCCAGGCAATAGTAGATTTCTCAAAGTAATGAAACTTCAGGGAGATTTAATTCATAGAAAATGTTCCATACCACATTTTAATTATGATTTATCAAGATAAAGAAGCACCAACAATAAGCTGTGTGGTAGATATTATTCTGGGGCTTTAGTAGTAAACCCCTACATCATATAAGTATCGATGCAAAAGCTTTAAAATAAAATTATTTGGATCAAACAGGAAAGTAAATTTGAAATGATTTTATTCACATTGACATACGATGTTTCATTCCTGTTCATTTTTTTGCATACCCAAAATACTTTGATGACACCGAAGGCAGAAATATCAAGCTTCTTCTATTTTATGATTATTTAGAAATGTTTACTAGAACTGCTTAACAGTTCAGCATACAAAGCTTTGAGGTATTATTTCAATATCCTCTATTTCCTGAAAATTTACCCTAAAACAACAGATTTATTTACTTAATTATTAACAAATTTATTTGTGGTTGTCCCTTTGGATATAAAGAAGTGTTGGAAGGTATAAAATAAAATCTTTGAGTTTAAAACCAACAGGATTCCCTCTTCATGCTAGTCAAAGCATGCTTTACAGGTTTCTGCTTTAAGAATACTGAATTTATTGTTTTAGGAGACATAGTCTGAAATCTCAGGACATTGATAAGGTGTGAATCCTCTCTTAAAACCTTACATTCCTGTTTTGAGGTTACACAAATATTAAATCCCAAATTAAAAATAAAAAAACTCAGACTTGCAAGGATCTGCGTCATTATAGTGGGCTCCCATAACGATCTGGAGTGATTTGGAAAACTTAGAATAAAAATTCTTAATAATTAATCTTCTTCTTTTTCCAGACTATTGTTTCCATGTAACCTGAAACTTACTGTATCTCTATCAGTAATAAAACGCACTTCATAACATCAATAACTCCATTCAATTCGGCTTCATCCATTTCTAACACAAGTGTAAGAAATCCCCCAATCAAAAGTACATGCAGTTAATGTATTTTTGCACAGTCTCATAATATTAAAACATGAGAAAGAAAGCACTGAAATGCTACGATAATTATTAATGTATTTATGTCATCTTAATGCATAAAGGAAAATTAAGTGTTCTTAATGCTTTGGCAAAGGTACCAATTCTAAACAAGGACGGGTAGAAACATCAAGTATTGCTTTTTTTCTTTCTAAATAAAATAATCAGAGGCCCGATTGACTTGAGTGCTAAGGTGTAGCACTCTGTGCCTATGGTCCTGGGTTCAATTCCGAAAAAACACAACATTGTTGATACATTGGGCCACCTTAAGAAATCAAAGTTTTTGTCAGGAAAAATAAAAGAGAAAATTTAAACAATATCCATTTTATTTCATTGGATTTTATAATAAATTCACAAATTTGAATTAACGTGCAAAAATTCAACTATAAATGTAACAACAAATAGTCTAAAACATCACAAAATCACATTCCTCTATCAGAAGGAACTCTTTACTAACTAAACCATATTTTATTGACATGTACAGTATATATATTACATATAACAGTTATCCTTATAGTAAATAAAAGTAGTCTTCTATAATAATGTTTATTCCATTCACAATTTAAACATTCAATCCCCTAATGTAATGCAGAAAATCAGTCTAATCTTGAGATAAAATGAAACTATTCTGCTTTGCAGTTGCAGCATTTTTCCTGCTGTTTTTAGATCCTCTTCTTCTGTGGCGTTTTCCACATGGCAGCTGAGGGGGTTGGTTGGAGTTGCTACTTGACTGATCATCTGAGCTTATATCAGATGCTTCTGAAGCTTCAGATGCCTCAGACAACTCAGAATAATCAGAAAAGTCTGAAACTTCAGAGGTTTCTGACTCAGACAATCTCCTTCGTGCCATCTTCTTCCTATTCCGTGATTTTTTCTCATTCTTGTGTTTCTGACCCAAGATAGAGGAGTTAGCTCTGAAAAAAAAAAAAAAAAAATTAGTACTTAAAACTTATATATTCTCTAGCAAAGGAATATTTTGAAAGTATACTTATTACTTAATGAAATCAAAGTATTATAACCATGAAAAAAGTTTTAAAGTTCCAAAGATGGATGACTTGAGATAGTTTTATACAGAATAGCCTTATTCAAGAGCCTGCTTGTGAGAGATTCCATAATCCTGAAGAATAAGATGTCCACTGGAAAGTTGATACAGGAGCAGAGAGCAGCCTGATCTCACTTCATACTATTTATACTATCCTACTGTGATATAATGCACTTTTGTGTGAGTTTAACTATAAGTGAACCCATTTTGTATATTGTGATGAATATTCTCAGGGAGAAGTACAATCGACTGGCCATTAAGGGATTGCCTATTAAATTCAAGCATTGTTTCAGTAAAGAAAGATTGTTCTGGTTATATAGAGGCTAGGTTCTATGAAGCTGAAGAGATTCCAGCCTTTCATTAATGATTTCCATTGAGCCATTAAATTCAAATCGAAATGAAGTAGAAGAATCCCGTCCTTGGACCGCCTGATCATTAATCTTTCCTTACTGTAGACTTCTGTACAAGTCAAGGCACACCAACACACAACAAAGGACTTGAGTAGCAGTCGAGAGCCCCTGGGCCGTCAGCACGAAGGACTTGTACAGCAAGTCCTTCGTGCTGACGGCCGAAACCGAATAACTCTTTGTGAAAAGGATTTAGGGGTACCAGGGTCCGACTTGAAAAATTAACTCTGTTTTAATAAAAAAGAGGTTATTTATTTATTTAGCTTCATTGATTAGAACCTATGTATATCATTAAAAAATTAATTTTTTGTATTAAAAAATATAGTCTATAAAAAATGTATTGTAACATATAATTACATAATTCAGCCTAAATATTTAGAGCCAAAAGAAAAAGTAAATAAATAATAAATAATAAAATAAAGCTTTCCTGAAATTTGAAATTTTAAGGGAGTGTGTTATATAAAAATGTTCACGCACATAGAGGAAGGCGAAAATAGCTTCATAACTGTGGCCCGGCCAGGTAGAGACATCGCCGTACTGCAGGGTCGGCCAGCCCGCACTACCATAAATTGAAGGTCA